>JNNM01000009.1:873740-1079018 GCA_002895615.1 Saccharomycopsis sp. UWO(PS) 91-127.1
CCTCGACCTAGGTTCCACCTGAATCAGATGAAGATGTCTAATAGAGGACGTGCACCGAAATCGCAATCATTGCTCGGTGCACATTGCTACTCCGTCGTGTGCACACATCTCGTCTGGAAGTGTGCTGATTGCTGCTGGAGTAGACTGGAGAACGAGAGGGGCCCTTCTTCTCTGGATTTATCATCGCCAATAACACCTGGGAAAGAAGCAATGAACTTTCCTTGCTATAAAACGTTGCTGGAATTCATTGGTCCTTACTCTTTTATAACATTACGCGACTAGCTCGGGCGCTATTTGAGCTTAAGGTTGCTCAGAGGTTTGCGAGGTTCAAAACAGTTGAATATCAAATCACGATTATCATGAATAGCCATCCTTCATGTTCAGAGAATGCCTCTTCATTGCAAATGACGAATCGTGAAGCGCAGGATAGGGATTATCATAAAGAGCTATTATCATAAAGAGCTATTATCATAGAGCTATTACCAAATGAAGATTGAATCAACTTTTCTGTAGAGTTATGGCGTTGCTTGGTAGTTCAGCTTCTCAAACACCTCAGTTTTGTAAGAACAGCAAGAGAAGTCAAAAGAAACGTCTTCCGTGAAATTGGACTTCAAGGTGATTGCTAACGTCAGCTGTTGAGATTCCCAACTTTGGCGAGCAATCCCGTCGGGATATAAACCAGGCAGTAACACAGAGCGTTTCTTGGAACATTACCGAACACTCTTTTCCGTTGATTTTGAAGAAAACAAAATTTGGCCACACCATGACACTTCTACAAAGAACCAAAGCATGAGTAGTTGGCAAAGGGTGGCTCAAGTACCATCCATGTGACCTGACCATATCTTGTAATGAGAAGTGTAGAAAGCCATTTGTTGCTGATAGTTTGCCCTAGCCCTTCAAAGTAACAACGCAGTGTCATACTCAGAACACATTTGAATAGCTTTCAAGTGGCCTCACTTGACGACCTATACATTTCAAAGCTTCATCATTATGACACAGTCATACGGAATAGCTTAGAACTTTTCTCAAACAGCAAGTTGCAAGTGATGCGTACACGTTTCCCAGGTAGCAAACTGTGGTATTCCCATTGAAGAAAAAAAGCTTATTTGAACAGATATTTAAACATCTTGCTATTATTTTACATCAACAACGAGACTGGGTAAACGAGTGTTGGGTGATCCTTTAGCAACATGACACACAATCTTTTCATCGTAAGGACATTTGATGACTGATTCTCTAAAACTGAAAGGCTAGAGCTTAAACCTGATCAAATTGAAATCTCCACATCCCGAGCTCTGGTGGCTATTCACTCAAGGGTTGCTTAAGTATCAAGGACCACTTCGAAGCCTTGAACTTCCTCGGGCAAAGCTCTTGTTTGGGCTTTCATTATTTCCAGCATGACTTGCAATACAGCGGAAGCACGATGAATGTCAATTTCACACATGCTTCAATTGTCATATATTTTGAGATATTTCCTTGCCGAGATCAAGATAACAACAGGATCAGTGAACTTGAGAAAGTTTCTTCAACTAGAAACGCACCTGGTGGAACAGCTGTCCCGTGCAAAACCTGAGATTCTTGGCCAAAGGTGCTCTGCTTCATGGAATAAAAGGTTTTCAAGTACATCAACATTTAAAAGGCAGCCCATTGAAAGGCAGCCCATTGAAAAAGTCTTATTAATCATTGTGCATCGAGGTATCAAGTTGAAGCAAGGACTGGACAGATGAGGATCAGTGAAAACACTCCTTGAAAACAACCTCGAGATTCCAACATTCTGCGTGAAAGTGCATGCCTATAGCAAGCTGAACTACCAGCAAGCTGAACTACCAGCAAGCTGAACTACTAGCATCGCACACATGCCTTCCACGACACTGGCCGTGACCAAGGCATGAACGACTGCCTCAGAAGTTGTGCAACGGAAGGGACCGGTTGGGCATTATATCATGCTGATAGCTCAAGGGAGCGAACAAATCCCACTCTGAAGAATACTCACGGGGCTTCTAGTTTCATTACTGCCTACCTGTGTGCAAAGGTTGAGCAGGTGCTATCAGTGAAAAGACAAGAGTGGGCTATCAAATTGAGGCCTCACTTGAATTGCGACGCAAACCTCAAAGGGGGTACGGTACATGCAAGTGTTGAAAATGGCCTGTTCACTGCTTGTCGGCACCGCCAGTTCCACAATTTGGAAATGCCTACACCCCTCGATGGCCAACCATGAGATAAGATACAGGGGCTCCAGGCTCCATTGAATGAATGAGAAGTCGCCTTTTTTTTTTTCAAAACCCAAGTTACAAGAAAAATATTTATTATTATCAAGAAAGGTTGCAAAGAGGAGGGCTCAAATTGGCATCAAGCTCAAATCTAGCTTCAAATCTTTGAACAAATCCTTCATTTCATAATCATCTATAACGTCGTTTTCACTATTAGCAACGAGCTTCTTTTCTCCGGCATCCCCTCTTGTTTTGGCAATATCCTCGCTGAACATTTGTCTGAACTTCACGTCGCATTGCCGGTTGAAATCCAGCAAGGCGTCCCTTTTGGCGTACTCATAGTCTTTTTCAACCGACAGCTGCTCGTATGCCGTCAATTTGGCAAACTCCTCGCTCTGCTTCACGTCCTCGAGCTTCTCGTCAATGGTGCGGATGAGCCTGCTGCGCAACTGTTTGCGAAACTTGTCGTACTTGAAGAGCTTGTAGGCCCTGAAGTTGCCGTGTTCCGCAAGGATTTTCTCGCGGTAGGTCTGGAGTAGAGTCTCCGACAAGGATGCAACTATCCCCTGCCACTTCTCCACCATTTCCGTGTCCTTTTCCTGGGTGGTGGGGCCATCGAGTTTCAAGCTTTTGTAAGTGGTCCAGATCGACGCCTGCTTCCGTAGCTGCTCAATCTCCTTGTCGAGGCTCTTGCTCTTTTCGTAGATGCAGTTCAAGTTGGAGTTGCTACTGGTGAGCTTTCTCAAGAACGGGGACCCCGAGGATGAGGACGATCTCCCCAACGGCAGTTTGAACTGGGCGTTGCCGCTCACACGACGCCGGGGGGCTGCAATGGGGGACGACGACGACGACGACGACGACAGCTTGCGCATTAGATGGTGGTGCTTCAGCGGGATGGGGGTGGACACCGTTCGCTTTGGCGAGCCAACGATCGACTCGTACACCTTCATCTGCGGGGTGCGCGCCTTGGGCGGCGTGAGCTCGGGAATCGGGCTCTGCAGTAGAACGCTGCCGTGGGGGGCCTTGGTAGGGGTGGAGAGATGGGGGGTCTTCACGGGGATCACGTTCTCCTTGTGCTGTAGCGGGGTGGAGTTGATCGACAGCTGGAAGTCGTCGTCGTTGTTCGGCGTGAGCATGAAGGAGGACGGCGGCGGCGGCGGCGACGAGGTCGAAGAGGAGAAAGACCTCGCAGGCGAGTGAGGAGGGTATCCCTTCTTCTCGGTGAGCTTCAACGGCGGGAGCTGTCTCATGTTGGCCAGCTTCTCCGGGATGATCTTCTCCATGTTGGAAGTCTGGGTATTCTCCCGAAGCGGCGACTTGAACTTCCTATTCATTCTGTGAGGAGGGAATCAAAGAGAGAGAGAGAAAAGAGAGAGAGAGAAAAGAGAGAGAGAGAGAGAGAGAGGGAAAAAGGGTTCTTCAGGGGCGTATATATAGACAGTAACTAGACTGGGAGTTGTTTTTGTTGATGCTTGAATAAAATTATGAGGGTGTGCAATACCCCTTGTTCGTTGACAGGAAAACATCGACTAACTTCTCGTCTCCAGAAGAGAGTCGATGGACAGGGCGGGCCCACCGATATGGATATGGACCAGCCCCATGTCAGCTGGCTCTTACTGTCCTTGCCCTGCAGGTGTTTCTACGTTATACTACAATGGAAATACAAAATAATGTATTGACATCAATCAGTCCAACCACCCTCTACTTCTCTCGACCGCCTTCTCCCACAACTTCCATTTTCTGCCTCTTTCCTCCGGCTCCTCCTCGCATCTGTACGTGATTAACTGATGATCCTTCGACAACCCTCTGGCCACCGTCTGCTCCAAGTCATGAAAGTCCACCCAAATACGGTCCTCTTCATCCTCGAACCCAAATCCAGCCGCAATGGCTGCCCCAAACGCAGTACACTCCGGAGTAATGGCTTGTTTGATCACCACAGCGGGGCCCAAAATATCTGCCTGGATCTGCATCACCTCTTTCGACTTCGACATCCCTCCATCAACTGACAAATCATGAAGTGGAAGAGAGTAATCTTTCTCTTCTTCCGACTCTGCATCGCTAGGTGGTTCAAAAAGATCTTCTTCTTCTTCTTCTTCTTCCGACTCCTCCTCGTCCGAGTCATACTCTCTTGGCTTATTTTCCTTATCACTCTTGTGCTCTGCGTCGGCAGCGTCCCCTGCCATGGCCTGTAAAATGGCCTTAACCTGGAAGCACACACCTTCAATGGCGGCTCTGGCAATGTGAGATGAGTTTGTAAACTGGGTCAACCCAAAAATGTTCCCCCTCGTTTGGATCCAGTATGGACTGTACAACCCAGAGAAGGCCGGCACAAAGACAACCCCACAAGAGTCTGGCACTCTGGTTGCAAGTGGACCCACATCTGCTGCACTATCAATAAACTTCAAGTTGTCTCTCAAATAACTGACAATGCTGCCCGCAACGGCAATCGACCCTTCAAGGGCAAAGCATGGACGGCTCTCTGCTGTACTTTGCAAGTGTGGGAACCAATATGCATAAGTGGTCAATGTACCATGTGATGATATCATTTTGCGTTCACCAGTGTTGTAAAGCAAAAAAGCACCCGTACCATAAGTACATTTAGCAGACCCTTTATTCAAGACAAGCTGTCCCACCATGGAAGAAGACTGATCACCCAAGATTCCGGAAATTGGAATACCTTTCAATGATTTTTTCAAATCTGTAAAGGCAACCTCTGTAAGTCTTGTATTGAAATCAAACTTTTTCAAGTTTGGAATCTTAAAAGACCCAAAAAACTCTGAACTTGAAGTGATTTTGGGGAATTCAATCCGTGATGAGTCAATGTCCCAAAACTTGAAAAGCTCCTCGTCATACTGACGAGTGTCAAGGTTCATCAAACATGTTCTCAGGGCATTTGTGATATCTGTGACATATGATTGTTCTTTGGTAAGATTATAAACAAGCCAAGTGTCAATAGTGCCAAACATCAAACCATCATCATTGGTTGGTTGTTCATAAAGTTGCCGAACTTCCTCAACGTTTTCAATCAACCACTTGATCTTGGAGGCAGAAAAATAAGTTGCTGGAGGCAAACCCGACTTGCTTCTAGCAGACTCAAGCTCTTCTTTGGTGTGCAGCTTGGTGAATCTTTCAACAAGCTCTGATGTTCTAGTATCGTTCCAAACAATCCCATTATAAAGAGGAAGTCCGGTTTTCTTGGACCATAAAACAGTGGTTTCCCTCATGTTGGCAATACCAATGGTTCTGATTTCGTAAAACGGCTGGCCCGTAGCAACCGCGGTTTTATTTTCTTTGGCAAGCTTCACCAAGCATGCTGCCAAGCATATAAGACAGTTTGCCAAAATGTTCACCGGGTTGCACTCGACCCAGCCTGGTTTGGGGAAAATTAAGGTGATTGGATTGTCCTTGTGTTTCTCAAACTCAAGCTCGTCTGTTTCGGTAATGGCGATACCTTCTTCGGAAAAGATGACCTTGGACTCATCAAGGGCGGTGGAGTTGGCACTGGTTCTGTACTCAATCTGGTGCTTGGCAAACTCGGAGCCATCTTTTTTGAACAAGATTGCTCTGGTTGACGTGGTGCCCACGTCGATGGTTGCTATCAAGGGGATAATCGACATAGATATAGAAAGAGAAGGAAGTAGAAAAGGAGTAAAATTAAGATTGGAATAAAAAGATGAAAGAAAAGAAAAAGAAGAACAAATTTTTTGTGGACAAATCTTGGGGCGAGCTGGCGGAGTTTTATATATAAAATGGGTTATCTTTTATTTTTTTATTTTCTGGAGCAATTCCATTGTTGTTTTTTGTTTGCCAATTTCTCCAAAATCCCCAACTCCTCACCCATTTATTCATTCTCTTCTCAGAAAAAACAAAAAAAAGCAGAAAATTCTCTCAAATGTGGAGAAATCAGTAAAAATGTAAGCGAGATCACTCAACGGAAGAGAAGGAAAAAAAAAAAAAAAATTAGAAAAAAGCCTTAGAAACTCCCCGTGAACACATTGAACCATTCTTGTTCATCCATCTTGTGATGCTGGACATGGCGCCGACATTGTTTGTAGTTTGCTGCGATTATCAAGCAGCATATCAAGTGCTCGCAAAGCTGTGTGTGCTCCGGGACCAATTTCCTGCGTTGGGAGACGCCTGCTTGGTAGCCGTAGCAGCTGCAGTAGAGTTTATCCAAGTGGCACAACACAATGTGCTGTTTCCCCCCGTCGCGCGGTGCTTTGCCGGCACCAGCAGCTGCTGTCTTGTACTCAAGCGCCTTCTCGTTTAGCATGTACGTGGACTTCTGGTTCGTGAAGGCGTGGATGAACTCCTCGTCCGAGTCGTTGTCGTAGCTAGAGTGCTCGGGGTCTAGGAATACAAAGACATGCTTGTTTTCAAGCAGCAGCAGCAGCAGCTGCTGCTTTTGTTCCTGCTTTTGTTCCTGCTTACTTGCTAGCAATTGACGAATATCCCGAACAGGCTCCTCTGTAACAGGACGCCCTGTTGGTTCCAAAAAGCAAAGGTGAGCGCTGCAAGACTCCAAAATCGCAAGCGCCTTAACGAACGTCTTGGGCAAAAGATTGAGGAGGATCTTTGACTTCTCAGCATTGATCGCCATCGCGTCGTCCTCCATCGTGAGCAACCCTGTTAAAACATCTTCCAAGCGCGCGTTGCCCATCAGAACTCGGCGGTTCCTCCAGGAGAGAAAGAGGCAGCAAACAAGGAAAGAAAAAAACCACGCCAAACGAAGGTCACGTGAATGACTACAATCTTGATCCCAAGTCCTATTTATCCAAATCTATCCTATCCTATATATATGTATTACCTACTGAACAAAAACTGCAAGTCTGCAGTGCTCAAGCGGCTGGCAGACCCCTGGTCTCCCTCGATGGTGGCCTTCACCATGTCGGCCTTTTTGTCCTGCAACTCTAATATCTTTTTCTCAATCGAGTCTGCAATGCAGAACTTCACAATTCTCACGGGCCGGGTCTGATTGATCCGATGCACCCTGTCACACTGCTCCTCTGCCGCCAAGTGCCACCACGGATCCATGATGAAGATCTGGCTTGCCTCGGTCAAGTTCAACGCAACCCCACCTGCTTTCAACGACACCAAAAATACCTCGACATCCACCAGTTTCATGAAATGCTCAATGGTGCTGGCGCGCTGCTGTGGGCTCATGGACCCTTGCAATCTCACGGTTTGAAACCCCGCCCTTTTCAACCTCCAGTCCACCAAGTCCAAGAACGACGTGAACTGGGAATAGATAATCGTCTTGATGGTGTGATCCCTTGATCTTGTTAGATACAACTCCTCTACCACCGCTTCAATCTTTGTTGAAGACCGCCACCGGCCGCCACTCAAGTTGATCCGCTCAACAAGGTTCTTTCTTCTTCGGCTGTGCTTGGCGTTCTCCTCCTCTTGGAACTCGCCAAGTTCCAACGCAGGTGCCTCTAGATCAATGGTAAGATTGATGTGACACACAGGGCACTCCAAACCAAAAGTTTCAATGTACTCCTTGATGCACAATCGGCAGAATCTGTGGTTGCATTTGCTTTGGATTGCGTCCTCGGCCTCGTCGTCACAAAGCTGGCATACAATACCACCACCACCGGTGGCGGCGCTACCTGCCATGCGCTTCAACACCAAGTCAGGATGGTCGGCCAACTGCCGCATCCGCGTGATCAACGTGAAAATGTTGGCGTAGTTGTTCAACACCACCCCTTCTTCAATGTAATCGTTGAACTGTCGGTTGGAATCCGTGTACAAGGATTGATACAAATCCTTCTCCTCCGGGTTGAACACGTCAAATCTGATTTCCGTGGTCTTTGGAGGAAGCCCCAAATCATCAGATCTTTCAACCTTGGTTCGACGCAACATCAACCTTGAAAGAAGCAACTGCAAAAGACCAAACGATTCAACCCCTCGCGACCCCCAATTGCTTTCATCTTCATCACCTGCTGCTTGCCCCTCGCCAACATCAATTTTCTCAACATCAATATTGGCCACTTGTTGCTGGACTTCTTCACGCACGTTGCCCTCTGCATCGGCAATGCCATACTTGACAATGTTTTTCAAAAAAAAATGGTTAAAGAAATTCGTGTGCTGCATTGGAAGATGGCCACAATCTGCACAAAACCGGTTGCTAATGAAATTCCATTCCATGCTGGCACAGTTGCATTTTGTGCAGTAATAGTTGCAGAATGGCTCCACTTTCAAGAACCGAATCAACGAATACAATTCGCCAATCCGGTTCTGCAAAGGTGTCCCGGACAAGCACCACTTCTTGGCACTCTTCAAGTTGTTCACCGACTTGGCGGTGCCCGACTGTCGGTCCTTGATGCTATGTGCTTCATCCAACACAATCCGGTGAAACTCCAAGCTGTGCAACACTGATTTTTCCTTGTGCACGCCATCCTGTCTTTTGAACCCGTACTGCTGCTTCCTATAAATGGACTCCAACACCGAATAGGTGGTGAGCACAACGTCGTACTTCTGCAACTCTTTAATGTCTTTTGTTCTGCTGGCCCCATGGAAAATATAGCATTTCAACGCGTTGTTGGTATGAGCCTCGATCTCGTTCTTCCACTGCATAATGGCCACAGGCGGCACCACCACCAAATTGCTCTTCTTCACGTCGGTCATAAACAAGGCAATTGTTTGAATTGTTTTCCCCATTCCCATCTCATCAGCAAGAATCCCGCCATTGAACACACTTTGCTCCTGCTTCACCATCCAGTTCAACCCTTCGAGCTGGAACGGCAACAACGAGATGGTCATCCCCGGCGGCTGCAACGCCAACTCTGTTTTAGTTGCCTTGAGCGACTTCAAGTCTGCAAAGACATTCTTGAGCTCCTCATGGTGCTGGTATAGTCTGTTGGACATTGACTTGAACCAGTCAGTTTTCTTGCGGGGCTTCTTGGGCTTCTTGCGTGGCGGCGCCCTCGGTCTGCTTGCAAGAGGGGCGTCTTCCAGGTCGTTTTCCGCAACAACTTCAATCACATTGTCCACTTCCGCAATGTCGATGGCCACATCGTTTGCCTCCTCCTGGGCATCCTCGTCAGGAAGGTAATCTTCGTCGTCATCGTCGTCATCACTGTCCTGTTTCACCCTGCGAGTAGCTCTTGTTTTCCTTCTTGGAGTGCCCCTCACGATAACAATATCATCATCATCATCTTCTTCTTCTTCCTCCTTGGGGGCCCGTTTCTTTCTCTTCTTCTTTTCCACGATAAAGCCCCCGCCTTCGATGATTTCAATATCATCATCATCATCACCGACCTGATGCTCTGTGCCATTCCGTCTCGATCCTGCCCTAGTCCTGGCCATTTCTGCTGTCTTCTTGCTCGGGATGGACGATGATTCAGGTCTTTTTCCACTCGCCATCGCTTTTTTTTTTTCTTGATTTCTCATCAAATCTTTCTTTTGCATGGCCCTACACGCACGCGGGGCGGAAGCTTACTTGAAAATCTCAACCGTTTCCTTCTCATTGAAGAAGAGCTCTGGCAAGGATGCTCGAGTTCCCGTGCGACAAGTGCAAGAAGGAGTTCCCATACGACCAGCTCGTGAAGCACGAGGGCGAGTGCGGCATCGGGCCCGACGTCGAGATCACAGGCGTGAAGCCGGTGAAGAGAAATGGCGTGAACGCGTTGGACTTGATCTCAAAGAGACAAAAGAAGCTGTCGCTGGTGGTGCTGGGACTGCCACTGCTGACTTCTGGAAACTTCAAGGCCCCCGGTAATGTCCCCCAGTACTACAACAAACTCGACCATCTTGTGGACCCGCAGACCCTCGAGGTGAAGAGACTAAAACATGATGCAAAGTACCCGTTGTACGAGATCCTCAAGCCACAGACCTTGAAGGATTACATTGGCAACCGGCATCTTGTGGACCCTCGGGAGGGCTTCATTACAAAGTGTCTCTATTTCGAGCGCATCCCGCTGATGATATTCTGGGGCCCACCTGGGGTGGGCAAGACAACGTTGGCAAGGCTAATTTTGTCTGAAATCAAGACGAAATTCTCCAAGAATTACCAGATCAACGAGCTCAGTGCCGCCCTGGCAAGCTTGTCCACCCTCAGGACAATGTACGAGCTGTTCAAGACGTTGAAGGAGAAGTTCAACCCAGAGTTGAAGATGGTGTTGTTTTTGGACGAGATCCACCGGTTTTCCAAGCTCCAGCAGGACTTTTTTCTTGACTTGATTGAGCAGAATAAGTTGATCTTCTTGAGCTGCACCACGGAGAACCCATCGTACAAGGTGAACGACGCGTTGCTTTCGCGGTGCCAGGTGTTCAACCTTGTGAAGCCGCTGGACGGGGACATGTTGGTGGCCATCAACCGGGCGTTGATCCACTTGAACAAGAGCAGGATTCTTCTCAGGGGGGAGAACCCGTTGTTGGTGTCCAAGGAGGGCAAGCAGTACCTTGCAAGGATCTCGGACGGCGACTACAGGTTTGCCCTAAACACCCTCGAGTTGATTTCGCAGCGCTCCGATTTCTTCCAAAGCAAAAAGCAGGAGGACGACAACGACGGCAAGATCAGCATCGACGTGGAAAACTTGAAGAGGTTTCTCTCGGCCAAGCTAACGCTGCAGCAGCAAAAGCAGCCGTCAAGCGAAGATTACTACAGTGCGCTTGCGAAAACAATGCTTGCGGGCAACGCCGACGCCGCCTTGGTCTATCTCGGGTATCTCTTTGCCGCCAAGACGGACCCTTTGGAGATGGCAAACTTTCTCCAGGAGTTTGTCATCAACCACATTGATGCGTCCAGGAGCCGGCAGCAGCCCACGCTCTTGGAGTTGGCCAACGCAGCCTACTACGTTGTCACGAAGCTCGGGCTTCCCGAGTGCGACTTGGCCCTTGTCCAGCTTGTTTACACAATCTGCCATGCCGAGAAGTCGAACGCCATCACCGCCACCACGGAGAAGATCCAGCGGTTTCTGAGGGAGCATCCCACCGCGTTTGCGCTCCCAGTGCCCATGCACATCCGCAACGCCCCGACGGACTTGATGAAGGACATGGGCTACCACAAGGGGTACAAGTACAACCCAGACTACAAGGACGGGAAGTGCGACCAGGAGTACTTGCCGCTGGAGATCAGAAACGAGGAGTTTGTAGATTAGCCAGAAAAAAAAAAAAAAAAATCAAAATGTTGATAAATATATAAACGGGCCAGCCAACGCCAACGCCAACGCCAACGCAACGCCCCTGTAACCATAAAGGCGAACACCATGCTTACTGCCCTGTACTTGCTATTTTTTGCCACCGCCTCTGCGGTGTCTGTTGTCGGCTTTGGGCCTGGCCAGCAGCAACCGTTCGGCCTACCTGGCGACCATCTCTTTGACGGCATAGACGCCCCCAAGTGCCCGTTGAAGAGCCCGTTGTCGTGCCACAACAAGACGGAGATTGCGGACTCGTGCTGCTACGACGACGCCCTCTTCCTCCTGACCCAGTTCTGGAACTACTACCCCGCCATTGGCGCAAACGACACGTTCACGTTGCACGGGCTCTGGCCGGACAACTGCGACGGGCTGTACGCCCAGTTCTGCGACAGCTCCATGAACGCGGCCAACATCACCGCGATCTTGGCGGAGCACCACGAGGACACGCTCTTGGCCAAGATGAGACAGGTGTGGTTGAACATCAACCACGACGACGAAAGCTTGTGGTTGCACGAGTGGAACAAGCACGCCACCTGTGTTTCCACCATCAAGCAGGGCTGTTACCGAAATAAGGGCCCCCGCCGCCAGAACGTGGTGGATTTCTTCAAAGTCGCGGTGAACTTGTACGAGAAGCTTCCGACGTTTGCGTGGTTGGCCGACGCCGGCATCCACCCGAGCACGAGCGCCACCTACACCAAGAGGCAGATTGAGGACGCGCTCACCAGCAAGTTTGGGGCGCGCCCTTACATCAAATGCAACCGGTTCAGCGGGATCCAGGAGATCTGGTACTTCCACTCGTCCAGGGGCTCGTTGCTCCAGCAGGACTTTGTGGCAATCGAGGCGTTGATGGAAGGGAGCTGTCCCGAAACAGGGATCAAGTTTTATCCAAAGGGGTCTGTTGGCGACAAGCCGCCGGCGCCGGCTCCGGGGGTCCGGGGCTACGTCAAGGTGGAGAACCAAGAAGGGTGTCTAATCAGAAACGGGAGATGGTACGTTGGCGGCGCCTGTGCCACGTACACCTTGGAAAAGGCGCCATTTGGCGGGCACAACTTGAAGACAAGGGCAGGATACTGTGCCTTGGACCGCGACGGGGCGCTTGCCTGCTCCAAGAAGACCCGGGCGGTGCAGTTCCAGTACGACAAGCAGACAGGCCACTTGGGGCTCAACGGGAAGGACACCTGGGGCGCCGACGCGGTGCCAAAGAAGTACCACCACGTGGGCGTCCATCCGGGGGCTGCTGAGAAGAAGCTTCAGTTCCACTTGGAGTTTACTGCTATTAGATGAAAAAAAAAAAAAAAAAAAATTGAAAAAAGTTATCTTCATTAAGATGTAATTGTAATGACTGAACTCAAAAAGAGAAGGAAAACCACCTCCGCTGATGCCCCCCCTGGCATCCAGTTCAACGGGATCGCCATCCCTGTGCCGAAGCCCAGCGCCCAGTTCAACCTGGCGGGCGAGCAGCTCTACTGCATTTGTCGCAGCGTCGACAACGGCGAGCTCATGGTGGGCTGCGACAAGTGCGACGACTGGTACCACTTTGACTGCTTGGGGTTGGACCGGCGGGCCGAGAAGCTCTACTACAAGTTCTTCTGCCCCTATTGCAGTGTGTCGCTGCTGTCGCTGTCGCTTTACCGGAAAAAGTGTCTCTTGCCTGGGTGTTTCCAGCCCATTGCCGCGAATTCCAAGTTCTGCACCCGGGACCATGGCTTGAGACACTTCCGCAACAGTGTTGAAAAGTTCCTGGAGACGGACCGGCACACGGTGGCGGCGCTTTTGAAGATTGACCAGCTCGATTGTGGCAAATTGCACGCCTTGGGGGCCCAGCTCCCGGCCCCGGCCCAGCTGGAGCTTGATGAGTTTGTGAACATTGACAATCCCGAAAGCGAGTACAACGCCAACGTGGCAAAGGTCAGGAAGGACGAGGCGGCCATTGCGGAGCAGATGGAGTTCTACAGGTTCAAAGCACAGTACTTGGACGTGTTGCAGCGGCATGTCAAGAGCATCAATGATTATTTGGCAGATATCTCAGCGGTGGTGACGACAGTCGTCACCACCGCTGAGATGTCCACCGAGGTCAGGAAGACCAAGAGCAAGCGCAGGAAGAACGAGAAGAAGAAAAGATTTGAGGTTTGCGGGTGCAGCAAGCTCTTGTCGCGGACCCCGCGACAGTGGGGCGGCCTCTTGAAGGACGGCGCAAGCATTGAAGGGTTTGAGCAGCAGTTTGAGGCCGATTTGCAAAGATTGAAGCAGGAGATTTCGACCCAGGAAGCGTTGGAAAAGAGCGCGGGCACGTTAGCCGGGGCTGTTTGCTTGAATGAAAAGAGAAAGTGCTTGAGCCATGCGGGCTGGATGAAAAGGATCAAGGAGGACACGAGCTTGCAGATGCAGGAGTTGGCGTTGAGGAAGGAAAGGTGCGAGGGGAGAATCAAGGAGATTGAGAGAAGGTCGGTGGTGGAGTATTGGGAGGGCAGGGAGGAGGCAGTCGAAGCAAGCTAGTGTCTTACACTCCGCTCAAGTGAGCAGTTCTACGTAAAAAAAAAAATTGATCGGTGAAATCTTGTAAATTGAGATGATATATCTTCAGCAGTGATGATGTAGATTGAGATGATATATTTTCATCAATCTTTCCTCGCTTCGCTCGGAAAGATTGCTATTCTGAAACAAAAAACGGCTTGTAAACCTGGAGCACGCCCTCTTGATCCACTGACCCATACACATTGAACAACTCTCCACTCACGTCAAACGCGTTGATGGCACCGGTGTGGCCGCCATGGATAAACCTCAAGCAAGGGTCCTCGTTTTCCGTGTCCCTGCCGTAAATCTCCTCGTCAAAGTCACCGGCGTCAATCTCGTTCAAGTCAAAGCAGTAAACCCTGTTGTCTGTGGTGCTTGCGGCCAAGACGTTTGATTGAAGCGGGTCAAACTTGAGAGCAGAAATGCCGGCAGAGATGCCAAAGATGGAGCGGAAAGGGCGGGCAAAATAGCGGAGATCCCAGAGGGAAATGAGGCGGTCTGCAGAGCCCGTGGCGAGAAGGGTGTCGACCTGCGGGTGGAAAGCGGTGGCGGAGATGGAAAGATTGTGGGCGTTGGAGATGTTGTACGGGCACGAAAAAGGGTCTCTGGTGTCAACGATTTTAAGGGACGCGTCGCTGGAAACCAGGGCATAGAGAAAGGGATGGCCATGGTTCCAAGATAGGTCGGTGGTGGGCTGGGTGTGAAGCGACGGGAGGGAGATGAGCGGGGAAGAAGGGGAGTTGATGTCGTAAAGTGAGGAGCCAAGGGCAGAGGAGGTTAGCAAGTGGTTGGAGAGGGAGGGATGCCATTCGAGGGGGCCCCCGGCAGGGCCCTCAGCGCCCCCGGCAGGGCCCTCAGCGCCCCCGGCAGGGCCCTCAGCGCCCCCGGCAGGGCTGATGGAAATATCCAAGGAATCATCATTCAAAACATTAGAAACAATTACAGTATTAGCGGCAGAGGTATAGGCCAATTGATTAGTGATCCCGTTGATCTTCAACGAAGAGGCACTTTTCAGCAAGGGAAACTCTTTGAGAAGCAGGAGCTTGTCGGAGGTGGAGCCGGCGGCGGCGCTCGAGGCAGGGATGGGAATTGTACTGTTCTGCTGAGGCGAGAGCGTTGAAGGAAGGGAGACTGCCCACAACTGAAGAGCAGTGTCGGTGGACACGAGGAACTGGGAGGTCAAGGAGTTTCTGTTGTCGGAAAGGGCAACGCTGCGAGGAACCCAGGAAAAGGACTTGGAAATGGTGGGCTGGACGTGAACCTGGATGGTTTCATAGAGCAAGGGCACGGTCTTCTTCCATATCTTGTACTCCTCGTTGATGATCTTGGCCTGGAGCTTGTGGGCCTCGATGGGGTTCTTCGTGAAGCGCTGGGATACTTTGGAGTCCATGTTGCCTTGCCACTGACCAGAGGCAAGATTCAAGAATCAACAAGACTGAATGAAATAAATATTATTTACGATGTGCGAGTAGCAAGCAAGCAGGAAGGGCAAGCCGTCCGCCAGCGAACGTAACGGTCTTTGACAGGTGCCCAGGACCCCACAGGGGGACCACGGGGGACCACGGGGGACAGCGAGGGACAGCGAGGGACAGCGAGGGCCGGCTGGAGAAGGCTCTCTTGCTCTATACACACATTGGCAATGATATCAAGAACGCACGTCGGCGCCGATAATATGCTAAATGCAAACTCAGCCGGCTAAAGTGGAAATTAACAATGCCAGTAGCTCCTAGCGGAGCTACTGGCACTGTTGCTACTGATCTAGGAGCCACTGATCTAGAAGCTACTGCTGTGTTGCTACTGTGGTTACTACTGCTGTTGGAGCTAAGACGCCGGAGTTGACCTCTTTCCGACACCGCCAGCAAACGTTCAGCCGTTCACCGTTCCCGTTCGTAGTGGTGATGTTGGTCCCCGTCTCTTGCTCTTGCAACGGCCGTGCAAATGCTTCTTGCTCAGTGACAGCTGTTCCGTCAGGGCCCACCAGCAGGCCCACCAGCAGGCCCACCAACAGGCCAACCAGCGGCTTCTTTTAGCCTCATTTTCCGCCTTCCGCTCGTCATTTTAGTGCGCTCGCTCTCTGTATGGTGGAAAATTTTCGACCCGACGGTTGCACATTGCACGCTACTCTTGTACATGTATATAATATCTAGTTCCTCTTTCTCTTTCCTTCATGTTCTCGTCCCAACGCCCATCCAATGTCCATCATGTCCCCCACAACCTTCATCAACAGCAATGACAGCAGCACCAGCAACAACAACAGCAAAAAGCCAAAACTCCCTCACTCGTCTCTTTCCTCCTCGTTGCCCATGCTTACGCCGATCCCGTCCAGTAGTTCTTCCTACGCTTCCGTCCCCAGCAGCACCAGCTACAATCCTCCGTTTTCCCTCCCACCCCTCAGACTCCCACCGCTTGATATCAACAACAGCCTTGTGGGCGAGGCCCTACCGAGCTTCACCCATTTGTTGAATCAGTATAATAGTAATGATAACGATAATAATAATAATAATAATAATAATAATAAGAATAATAATAAGAATAATAATAATAATGATAACAGTCCCCTGTCGGCAACCACGGGCCCGCCCTCGGCTCTTCTTCCTCACCTTCCAATGGCCCTTCCAGTGGCTCCAAACGGCTCCTCCTCTTCTTCGGCCTCTCCTCCTGCTCATCATCCTTATCCAGCATTGGCGCCCAGCTTCTCGACCATTGGCAATTCTGCTGCCGGCGGCGGCGGCGGCAGCAACGCCGCTGCTGTTGCCAATGGTGCTACAGCCCCTTCCAAACGAAAGAAACGCGAGTGTCCCACCTGCCACAAGCTCGTCAGCAACTTGGCAACCCACAAATCAACCCACATCAGCCAAGACACCAAGCCGCACGTATGCAAAGAGTGTGGCCGAGGCTTTACCCGTTTGAACGATCTTTCCCGCCATGAAAGACGGCATTTGAAAAACACCTATTTTGAGCACTCAGACGACATTTCCCCCACCACCACAACAACAGCGACAACCACAACCAACTCTGCATCTTCTTCTTCTCCTTCTTCGTCTTCCTCAGCATTAATACACTCCTCCACCTCGCCATCCTCAATAATAGAAAGAACCGCCCCCACCACCTCGAAAACTACAATCTTTCGGTGCCCTTATTGGCCTCAGGAGTTCCCGCTTCCAACTAATAGCAGCAGCAACGGCAAGTCGGCCAACTCAAGATGCCATTCCACAGGGGTGTTTTCAAGGGTTGATACTTTTAAAAATCACCTAAGGGCCCTCCATTTCAAGTATCCAGACGGCACGAAAAAGAAGGAAAGAGCAAAAGTTCCGGGCACTTGTCGCAGTTGTGGGGTTGCTTGTGATAATGTCGATGTGTGGTTAAAGTATCATGTGTTGGCTCATCAGTGTCCAATGGCTCAGATTGAGTGTGCTTTTAGCATTCATTGTTAGCGAATCTTTTCGAGCGCAGCGAGAAAAGATGAGCGAGTGTCGCAGAATCTTTCAAGCTGATCTTTTCGAGCGTAGCGAGAAAAGATGAGTATCAAGCTGCGCTCGAAAAGATAAGTGAGTGTCGCATTGTCTTTGCATCGCCCATCTCCAAAACCACATCGTCTTGCAATACTTTACCCGAAAATGGTATCTTAAAATGGTATCTTAAAATGGTATCCTAAAATGGCATCTTCCTGAGTAATGACATCTTTCCGAATATACTATACACGCCCTACGGCACCACAACACTTTCATATTAACCAGCATATACGTTCACCTCCTTGTAGACCATCTTCTGTCTTGCCCGTGGCTGGTGCGTGGCTTGTCCTTGCTTCCCCACGTGATCTCGCCTGCGGCGCTGAAAATTTTCTAGAACCAAAAAGTCCACAAGTCCTGAGCATCGCGAGAGATAAGAGAGCATATCATATTATAGCATAGCATTACAGTCTAACCAGAACGGAAAGAGAAAGAAGAAGAAGAAGAAGAAGAAGAGCATTTGCCTCATCTCACCATTTCAGATCATCAAAACGGAAAGAGAAAGAAGAATGGTGTACATTGACGGGGTGAAGTATGCGTGCCAACGGTGCATCAGGGGCCACCGGGTCACGACGTGCAACCACACGGACCAGGAAATGATCAAGATCAACCCCAAGGGCCGGCCGTCCACCCAGTGCAAGCACTGCAAGGACTCGAGAATCACCAGCAACTTGCACTCGCAGTGCCTGTGCGGCTCGAAAAAGAAGAAAAAGAAGGACAAGTCAGGGCAGTCGTCCGACGCGGACGACCATCTGCTGGTGGACAACGAGGACCACTGCAAATGTGAGGACTCCAGCAGGTGCATCTGCAAGCCAAGACGGCAGCCCAAGCAAGCCCCAGCTGCTGCCGCAGCAGCAGCAGCAGCAGCGGCAGCAGCGGCAGCAGCGGCAGCACTTTCCGAGTCCGACAACATTGACGACCTCGTTGTGGATGATGAAGAAGACGAGGACGCCATCTTGGGGGCGCTTATGCCAACGACAACAACATCCATGCCGGGCGTCACCCCGTTGTCCCCCGGGGTGTACAGCGACTGGGACTTGAGCTCTGCCAATGGCAACGCCAGCGACATTTCCTCCTTGGCCAACGTCGACGGCCAGCCGCTTCAGGACATGTATGCCAACAACATCTTCTCCCCCGCGTCGCGGTACAAGAAGGCCGCGCAAAACGTGGGCGAGGTGAACGTGCCCTTGGACGAGTACATCAGTGACGACCCGAATGTGAAGAGAAGCTTGAAGGAAGCGGAACAGTATATACAGCGGCAGCTACAACGGCAGCAAGCTGCACAGCAGCTTCAGCAAGCGGTGCAGCAGCTCCCGCCAACATTCGACGTTGTGGGCCACGGCTTGCTTGATTTGTTCTCCGGAACCCCCGTGGCCAGCGATGATTCTGGCTCGTTGGTGGTCAGCAGCAGCAACAACAACAACAACGACGATTACGGCGCCATCATGGGGGGAGACCTCCCGGCAGCGGCGCCGGCTGTTGTTGGCAGCGCCGACAACATTGTCGTCACCCCGAACGGCGAGGTGATTATCACGAGTAAGGATCCACCACTAGAGGGGCCCTCTATCGAGATGGCCCCCACTGGGCCCACTGGGCCCAGTGGTCCCACGGGCCCCGCCCCCGACCCCACCCCGACCCGCGACAGCTTCATGTCTCTCTTTGGCCTCGAGAACTTTGACGCTCTTCCGAGAAAGAGCACCACAAGTAGTAATGTTAACACCACCAATAACGGCATCATCAGCGACAACGAGATCCTGACAAGGCCGGGCCCGGCGTCTTTGGGCCACCCGCGCAGCTACCAGCACCCGCCCACGGTGCGCAGCAGCAAGCCCAGCATGGTGAGGTCCGCCACCCTGTCGTCGCTCGTGCACCACCACGGGCACCACACCCACCACCACTACCCTGCCCCGGCGCACGGGCCGTACCTGGTAATGGTGGCGCCGCGGCCCCAGCCCCAGCTGCACAACAGCAGCGATTCGCTTGATATTGGCCTTGGCCCGGGCAACGACCAGGGCCTGAATTTTTCGTTGGCCAGCAACAGCGGGGCACAACCTGCCGCCGTTGTTGGCATCGGTGCGACTGGCATCGCCCCCCAGCGCTACGACGAGGACGTGAGGAGCATCCAGCTGATGAACTCCTTTGACCCTTCCATTTTTGACTTTTCCAGATGAAAAACTTCTCCAGGTGAAAAACTACACGGCATAGAAAAAAAAAAAAAACATCGTTTTATAAAGTCGAATTTATGTACAACATTCAAGTAAGAACTCAAAGCATCAACGTCAATGGGTTCTCCACCAACTCCTTCAAGGCCTTCATGTACTCGCCGCCCACGGCGCCGTCAAGCACCCGGTGGTCAAACGTCCCTGTAAGGGTCATGACGTCGTCAAAGGCAAACCCTTTTTCGCTGCTCTTGTCAATCACCGCCTTCTTGTCAACGGTGCTGATGGAGATGATGGCGCTTTGTGGCGGGTTGATGATGGCGGTGAAGGACGACACCGCGTGGTTCATGCCCAAGTTGCTGATGGTGATGGTGCCGCCTTGGTACTCTGCCGGGGAAAGCTTGCCGATCTTGGCGCGCTTGCCCAACTCCTTGATCTCGTGGGAAATGGTTGCCAACCCTTTGGCGTGGGCGTCCTTCACAATGGGGGTGATCAACCCGGTAGGGGTGGCAACCGCCACCGACACGTCAACGTTGGAGAACTGTCTAATGACGCCTTCCTCACCAAGCCAGTAGGAGTTCACTTGGGGCACTTTTTGCGCAGCCTTGGCAATGGCCTTGATGAGAACGTCATTGATCGAAAGCTTGTATTCGCCGTTGGCAGCACTGTTCAACGAGGCTCTGAGCTTGAGAAGCTTGGAAACCGAAACAGTGGAGGACACAATGTAGGTTGGGGCAGATTGCGTGGAAGCAAGAAGACGCTTGGCAATGGTGTTTCTCATGGCGGTGATTGGAATGTCTTCATAAGTGGAGCCTGCAGGTGGGGCAGCCCCGGTTGCGGCAGCACCAGAAGCAGGGGCAGCGGCAGGGGCAGCGGCAGCAGGAACGTAATTCTCAACGTCTTTGGCAACAATTCTGCCGTGTGGCCCAGTCCCTTTGATGTCCTTCAAAGAAATGCCCTTGTCCAAGGCAATGGTCTTGGCGTAAGGAGAAGCAAAGATTCTGCCAGTGGATGATGGGGTTGCTTGGGCTGCCTTAGAGCCAGCAGCAGCCGCCTCTTTAACGGCTGGCTTCTCTTGAGAAGATTCCTTTGGCTCTGCAGCAGGAGCTTCTGCTGGAGCTTCTGGTGCAGCCGGGGCAGCACCACCTGCGTCCTCGGCAGTGAAATCAGCAAAGGCAGCAACGTCGGCCTCGTTTTCAACATAAACCCCAATTGGTGTTCCAACAGGAAGATCCTTGGTGCCGTCCTCAACAAGGGTCTTGGCCAAATACCCGTCTTCTTGGAACTCAAAGTCCATTTGGGCCTTGTCGGTCTCGACCTCGGCAATAACCTCGCCCGGCGCAAGCTTGTCGCCCACTTTCTTGCTCCAGGAAGCAAGCCCGCCAATCTCCATGGTTGGCGACAAGGCAGGCATGTTGATCACAACGTGCGGAGGCCATGATTTGCCTGCGTAAAACCGGGCAAAGTTGATTGCCGTCAAGTTGTTGTTGAATCTAGGTGACGTTAGTATGCAAACAGCATTAAAAGAGAAAAAATAATAATTGCCTTAAACATACCTTGGTAAAGCCCGTGCAAGAGGACGGGAGATCTTCAAAGCCATCGACATGATTAAAAGGTAGGAGGGGGGGGGTTGTTATCTAATCTAAGAGGGGAGAATTGAGGGAAAAGGTAGAAAGAAGAAGAAGAGAGAAGATTTGAAGAGAAAAAAAATTGCAAGCTATTTTAGTTGTTCTTAGTATTCAATGGTACTGGTGCTGTGATTTGATATTTTGTTTTGTTCTGTAGAAAGAAGAAAGAAGAAAATGTGAAAAGTCACCAGACGGTGTTCTCAAGGGGAAATCCGAGGACGGACAGCAGGCTAACCGGCCTCATGCGGATGCCGGATAGCCTGTTGTAGTGCGGCTAGCTATTGCGGCAGTCCGGCAGTCCGCCATCTTCATCTTCATCCCAGGAACGGCGGTTCCCCACACGGCGTTCTGGACATCATGCTTTTGAGCTGCGCTTAGCAGATGGAATCAACATCAACAGAATCATCTCAAGCAGTTTAAAGTAAGAAAACTAGGCTTTCTATCTATTAGGTAACGCCCAAGTCATCTTTCTGCTGTCAGGGAATGCCATTTTCTCAAGCAATGGCCGGGAGTATCATCAAAACACCTTCCCTCTTGTAACAGTAATACTTGATGGATCTGAAATCACACGCAGAATACAGAAATGGCAAATAATCGTGCCCCCCGTTGTTTCCCATTCGTAGTAGTATTCGTAAGATTATAACACGTCTTACTTTCAAGATCTTATTCTAGACGTTATTTTAGACGTTATTTCAAGACGTTATTTCAAGACGCAATATTTCAGCATCCAAGTGTGCTTACCGCTGCACAGGAGTTGGCCCCGCCCATCGCACCAGTGAAAAAACTCATTGCCGTTTGAATGCTATCAACAGTTGTACTACTGCCCACCCAAGATGCTCGACATCAGAACCCTGTTCGTGCTTCTGTTGCTCGTTGTACTATTCACGCCCCGCACCGTGTACGAATATCTCTCAGATTTCGAGCTCCCCACAAATCATATCCAGCATCTATACAAAAGACAAGATAATACAACTGCCAGCAATACATCCACCAATAATGCCACCAACATAACCACGATCGCCGACACAGTGGGGCTCATCAATGGCCAGAGCTTGAACATCTCCATCTATCAAAACAACAACACCCATGACTACCGTACCACCAGCGGCTACAAAATCATCAACTTTATCCAGGCGTGCTACATGCCCACAAACCTTTCAGTCTGCGGCGTCAACTCCCCGGTGTTCTACATGGCCCAGGGCCAGATCGGCACCCCTGTCCAGCCGTTCGAAGCCATCATCGACATCAACTCCTACGAGCTGCATTTTGCAACCTGCAACGACCTCACAAACTGCAAGCTTTCCCTGTCGCAAAACATTTACAGCTGTGTTTACAACTCTTACAACGCCAACATTCTGTTCTCCTTCAACTACGACAATGCAACTTTCCAAACCAACTTTGTCAACAGCGGATCCAACAACCTTGGCCGGGGATGCTGGGGCTGGGACAATGTCACTTTTGGCTCCAACAGCTCCCACTACGAAACCACAAAGCTTGATTATTTCGAGTTTGGTGCCATCAACGCCCCGCTGGACGCCATCTTTTACCAATCCGTCATTGGGCTCGGCAACCATAGGCTCGGCGTTGACTACAACTTTATCAGCGACAAGGAAAGGGCAAAATACCACAACAACTACACCGCAACCCACAGCACCAGCTTGATCGACACAATGTACCTTTACGGCATGCTCCCTTCCAAGGCCTTTTCCATGTACTGCAACGGCAAGGACGGCAACGGCACCCTTGTGCTCGGGGCCGTGGATCAGGGCAAGATCTTGGGCAACTTGACAATGTACAACAACGTCTCCTACACCACTTTTGACTCCTCGTTGGTGCGAATGGACAGCAAAAGCAAGTTCCCGCTTTACCGCCCGTTCCTCACCATCGACTACATCTCCTTGGCAGGCTTGAACAACTACCAAAAGAAGCCCAAGCAGTACGTGCACTACCCCGCGGTGTTCGAGAGCACAGTGCGCTCCATTTATGGTCCAAAACGCATTATATCAAAGTACGCCAAGCAATACAAGCTCAAGAATCTGAACAACCAGTACTACCTAAACTGCACCCACCCAGGCGACCCCCTCGAAATAGTGTTTGAGCAAAACTTCAAAGTTACCATCCCCTGGGAGGATCTCAAGTTGAAGAACTTGGACCCATCCACCAACAAAAAGAAAAACCAGGACTGTGTGTTTGCCTTGAACTACAAGTCCAAGCAAAACTACTTTGTCTTGGGCCAAACATTCTTGAACAACGTGTACTACTACTCCGATCTCGAAAACAACAGAATAGGCTTGGGACACGTCAACCACAAAGGAGAAACCGCCATTGTTGTGCAGACATAAACCTTAAATATATATATATATATAAATATATATATATTTCTCTTCAGCCCCGTACGTTTCAAATTTACAATTTTTTTCCTGTATAAAAATAATATCGATGACGACAACCGTCCCTCTTTCCAAACTTCTTACCATCGTTTAATAGCTCCCTGATAGCACAGATAACACTTAATGGCCGTTACTACCTCTTCCGTTGCAGGCGTGGTCTCGGGGCGCAACCCCGTTGAGTACAGCGCCTCGTCGCCCTACACTCTTTTCCTTCTCCAAGCGCTTATTGTCTACTTCTTTTCGTCCTTGATCAACTACCCACTCCAGAAGATCAAGCAGCCCCGGGTCATTGGAGAGGTCATTGCCGGCATCATTCTTGGGCCATCGGTGTTTGGCAAAATCCCCCACTTCACCGAGAAAATCTTCCCCAAGGCCAGCATCCCGGGCTTGACCCTCATGTCCAACGTGGGCATCATCTTGTTTCTCTTCATTATTGGTCTCGATGTCGATTTGAGCTTCATGCGCAAGAACTTGAAAGTGGCATTGTCGGTGGGGCTTGCCGGCATGGCCATCCCGTTTGGTCTAGGCTGCGCCATTTCCGTGGGCATGTACAAGCACTACCGAGAACACGACGCGCTGTTGCCCCACGTCAAGTTCACCACCTACATGGTGTTTGTTGCCACCGCCATGTGCATCACCGCCTTGCCCGTGTTGGCACGTATCTTGCGCGAGTTGAACCTTGGCCAGGAAAGAGTGGGCATCATTGTCTTGGCCGCCGGCATCTTCAACGACTTGATTGGCTGGATCATGTTGGCCTTGTCCGTGACCTTGGCCAACGCCGGCAAGTCCGTCAACGTGGTCTACATTTTGTTGTTGACCGCGGGCTGGTTCTTATTCATTATCTACCCAGTGCGCATTCTTCTCAAACTATACTTGACAAAATTCACAAATGAAATCTCCTCCGAGGGGCCCAACCAAACAACGTTGACCCTTGTTTTCGGGTTGGTGTTTGTTAGCGCTTTCTTCACCGATATTATCGGGGTTCACCCAATCTTTGGCGCCTTCATGGTGGGGCTCGTCATACCCCGGGAAAACGGCTTTAGCGAAAAGTTTGTTGAGCGCGTTGACAGCCTTGTTAGCTCGGTTTTCATCCCATTGTATTTTGCCCTTGCAGGCCAGAGCGTTGACTTGTCCTCGTTGAACCAGGGAATCGACTGGGCCTACATTGTCGGCATTTGCCTCTTGGCGCTTTTTGGCAAAATCATTGGCGGGCTTTTTGCCTCCAAGGCCAACGGCTTGTTTTGGAGGGAATCCCTCACCGTGGGCATCTTGATGTCCTGTAAGGGCATTGTCGAGATTGTTGTCATCACCGTTGGGTTGAATGCCAACATCTTGAACGAAAAGACGTATTCGATGTTCATTGTCATGGCGGTGGTCACCACGTTCCTCACCACCCCGTTGACCAAGTGGGTGTACACCGAAAAGTACAGGGAGAGCATTCTTCATGAAATGGTGTCCAGCAAGAAAAAACACGAGCGGGCTGCTTCTGCTTCTGCTTCTAACAACGAAATCAACGACACCGTCAATGTCAGCGATGTCGAGTCTCCTAACCTTGATGCTGCCCCTTCTGTTGAGAACATTACTCCTCCAGAGTCGCCAAAAAAGGCCGCTTCAAGGGACTAACTCTTTTATTACACCGTTTTTCTTTTCTTACTATATTCTTTTAAGCTCTATTTGTTAAAAAAAAATGTAGAAATTAATGATTATCACTGCCTACAATCTCCATCCACGTCTTTCCCTCCTTTTCCAACTCCCTTTTGATCTCCTCGTTCATCTTGCTGACCATGCCAGGGCCTTTGTAGGCAAACCCAGTGTACACTTGGACAAAGTCCGCACCGGCCTTGGCAAACTCAATCGCGTCTTTCCCGTTGGAGATCCCGCCACACCCAATGATCGTCAACGTGGGGTCTTTGTTGTACTTCACAAAAGTCCTCAACGTCTGCAACGCAATGGGCTTCAACGGACGGCCAGACAACCCGCCGGCCTCTTTCAACACCGGCGCGTCTGGAGAAACATTGATGACCGGTCTGGAGATCGTGGTGTTGGAGATGATGATGCCGTCGATCCTGCTGTGGTTCACCACCTCTGCAATCGACTTGACCTCTGCATCCAGCAAGTCCGGGGCAATCTTGACCACAATGGGCGGGAGGATCTCGTCCTTCGTCTTGTTCCTGTTCAAAACATTGATGATCTCGCCGCCGCCGCCGCCGCCAATCTTGTCCCTTTCCTCAACAACGGCGTCCAAAAGCCCAAGCAACTTCTCCTTCTTTTGCAAGCTGCGCAACCCCGGGGTGTTGGGCGACGAGATGTTGATCACCAACACGTCCGCAAAGGGCCCGAAGCGTGCCACCCCGAGCTTGTAGTCCTCGATCTCGTCGCCGGTCTTGTTCTTGCCCAAGTTCACCGCCAAGAGTTTGCCCTTGCTTGTTTCCGCTAGCGAGTTGTTGACAACTGCGCCCAGGTGGCTACTACCGAGATGCTTCTCGATCCTTAAGCGCAAGTTCGCCAACACGCTCCAGTGGCCTTTGGAGTTGAACCCGTACCGGTTGATCACCGCCCTGTCTTGAGGCACTCTGAAGAAGCGCGGGGTCGGGTTGCCCGGCTGCGGCTCGGGGGTGATGGAGCCCACCTCGACGTACGAGAAGCCCAAGTTGAAGATGGCGTCCACGGCGTCTGCGTTCTTGTCGAACCCGGCAGCCATGCCCACGGGGCTGCAGAGCTCTCGTTTGCCATTGAACAACGACACTTTCAAGATCAGGTCGGGGTCGTTAACGGTATCGCCTTTGTAAAGTCGCGGGAACAACCCAAGCGACATGAGCTTGATCACAAAATGGTGCGCCGCTTCCGCGTCCATCAAGTGCCGGATCGCGGGACCAAACACGTACTCGTGCACCGCAGACTTGGCGTTGAAAAGGTAGTACCCTGCAAGGGTCGAGCCCACGAGGGTGAAGAGCACCCCGCCGCCCACCGAGGCTTTCAATGCTGGCAGGGTCTTGGAGGAATAACCACGCTTGGCCACTGCCAAGAAAACGTTCTTCGTAGCGGCCAGGCGTCTGAGTGCTCGTTGCAAAAACATTGGTTGTAGCTCTTCCTTGTCAAATTGGAATTTTCTTCAAATTTTTCATATTTTTTTTTCAAAGCTGCATGCCTACTTGCAGCCATGATCAATCAAAGACAATCTTTGCAATTAATGGCAATTTTCATTGATTTCGTTTCTTGTGATTTGCCCGTAGGAGCCCATCCGTCCTACAGCCGATTACCCAAGTACTGAGGTAGAATCAAGAATCAAATAGAATATGGTGGAACCTCTTTGAAGTGAAGGCCTGACAAAGTTTGGCTTTGCTGAAGGACACTCTTAACTCAGCTCAACACAAAACTGCAAACGCTAGGAACGACATTGACTGATGACAAGTTACGCCCAACGTCTCACCAAGTACCGCCTCATTGCCCTAACATACATCAAAATTTTGCAAATACACATTGATGGGACGACCAATGCACGCCATTTCGAAAAGTGGGACAGTCTAGACTCCAACCCCATTTACAAACTGAGCTGTTCAACAATGAGACAAGTCTTTGGGGTGAATTGGCTATCACTGATGATATGTGATTATGTGCCCTTGTCTCTAAGTCACGTGACAAATGATGCCTATTTTTCTTAACACTTTCCAAAAAATGAGAATTCAATTGATCCGTGATAGTTTAGTGGCTAGAATCCCCGCTTGTCGCGCGGGGGACCGGGGTTCAATTCCCCGTCGCGGAGTTTTTTTTTTCTATTCTTTTTTTTCAATTTTTATATCTTTCTTCCATTTCGATTCTCGCCCTTTTCAATATTTTTTTTTTTTTATTTTTTTTTATTTTCTTCTCTTATTCCGTTTTATAAAGACAAAAAAAATTCCAACTGAGAAAAGAAGCTCGCGTAACGGTAGCTTTTAAATGTGGCAATGAAACGACATAGAACAAGAAGCTCGCTCGTAGTAGAGCCTGCTAGTAGCAGTATATCGTCGGATATCATGCCAAGTGAGATCAATTCGTCGGGAATAGACTCTGATATTAGCAAGGATTTCGAGCAAGATGAAAATAATGATACTGGCAGAAGCAGTAATAATAATAATAATAATATTAATATTAATGACAACAGTAATAAGGAGTACGTGACAACGCGAAGGTTCAGACGCAGAGACCCATCCATCTCCTACAACATTCTGAACTCGCTCTCTCTGTCGTTCAGGAGCACTGCGTCCAACGCCACCGGCACAAATGGCCATCGCAAAGTGAAGAGAATAAAGCTCACCATACGCAAGCCACCCCAGACGGCAACCCACCCAGATCAAGTCACAAAGCCCCAATATTCTAGTCTAGAGCAGTATCTTGACTCCTTCAAGTCGTTTGGCGAGGAAGACTTGCCAACAGAGGAGTATCAGGAGAAAGTACAGCATGAAATTGAAATTGTTCGCAAGATAAGAAACGCCATCAACAACAATGTTCTCCATGTAGACCCAGTCTCAAACAGAATAATCAAAACCATCAAAGAAAAACCATTTAGTGATCCTTTCATTACCGGTCCAACTTCTCATGATCATTTACTAACAGAAGCAATGAAAATATACAAGGCGTTTGACAGCTCGCGAAGAGCAAGAATCAACCGAACAAAGAAAATCAATGCAATGATAGAAACCCATTTCAAGAAAATGAGTGGCGAGGAAGAATTCTTGAAACGTCAGCATGAGAAAGAAATGAAGAAGTTGGCAAAAAACACCGCGTTAATGGTCAAGAAAAGATGGAAAGAAGTGGAGAAAGCATATAGAATCATTGTCAACAGAAGACTCGAGCTTGAAAAAATCGAAGAAGGCAAGAAGTCAATGAACAAAATGGTTTTGGACAGCAATTTGAGGACAGTAGGGCATGCTATTCGAGGAGCAACCGAAGAGGAGGAAGAAGAAGAAGATGATGATGATAGTGATGATGAGCTCTTGGATAACGAATCAAGCAAGCCGGAAAAAGAAGAACAGAAGGACGATGACGACGACTCAAAACTTACCCAAGAAGAACTCAGGAAGAAGTATGCTTTCTTGGAAAATTACAAGGAGGAGCAGGAAGAAGAAGAAATCAGTGGGGATAGTGATTCAGACATTATTGAAATCAATGGTGAGAATGATTCAAATTTGGTGGAAATCAACGGGGAGAGCAAGCAGAATACAGAATCTGATATAGAAAGTAAAGAGGAAGAGATTTTGACAGAGGCAGACGTGGAAAGATACAAGCAAATCGAGAATGACGAGCACAATTCTTTGTTGGACAGCGACGAATCTTTGTCAGACTCTGATGATTACAGTGAAAACGTGTCTGAAGAAAGCGATAGCGATGATGAAGTCGATGCATCAGGTCTAGCATCTTTGTTTGCCAAGCCTATTGTGAAGGACGAATCTGACGATGAAGATGTAAATATCGAAGATTTGGAACATAGTGATGAAGAGACCACCCAACCTGGTGATGAAATTATCAAAGATGAACCAGCCTCGAACGACGTTCTCAAAATGGAAGATGATGCTTCTGCGTCTATTCCAGACGTCCCAACCCCGCCTCTTCTCAGGGGCACCCTTCGTATTTATCAAAAGCAAGGTCTCAACTGGTTGGCCAATCTTTACAACAACAACACAAATGGAATTTTGGCCGACGAAATGGGTCTTGGGAAAACCATTCAAACCATTTCATTGCTTGCTTATTTGGCCTGCGAAAAACACTGTTGGGGTCCACATTTGATTGTGGTGCCCACATCCGTTATTCTCAATTGGGAAATGGAATTCAAAAGATTTGCCCCAGGATTCAAGGTCTTGACATATTACGGGAATCCTCAGCAACGTAAAGAAAAAAGAAAGGGCTGGAACAAGGACAACACATTCCATGTGTGCATAACGTCCTACCAATTAGTTATCCACGACAACCAGTCATTTAGACGACGCAAATGGGAGTATATGATCTTGGACGAGGCCCACAACATCAAGAATTTTCGAACTGCTAGATGGCAGGCATTGCTCAATTTCAACACTAACAGAAGATTGCTATTAACCGGGACACCGTTGCAGAACAACTTGGCGGAATTGTGGTCTTTATTGTACTTTTTGATGCCGTCGGCAAAGGGGAATTCAGATATGCCCGAAGGATTTGCCTCTTTGGAGGACTTTCAGCAATGGTTTGGCCGACCAGTGGATAAGATCATCGAAGGTGGCAACCGGTCGCAGGACCGGGAAACAAAGGAAACTGTCTCAAAGTTGCACAAAGTTTTGAGACCGTACTTGTTGAGAAGATTGAAAGTTGATGTTGAGACCCAAATGCCGCTCAAGTACGAGCATATAATCTATTGCCGTTTATCAAAGAGACAGCGGTTTTTGTATGATGACTTCATGTCCAGAGCCCAAACGAAAGAGACTTTGGCAAGTGGGAACTTTCTTTCCATCATCAACTGTCTAATGCAGCTACGGAAAGTTTGCAACCACCCGGATTTGTTTGAAGTTCGGCCGATCCTCACATCTTTTGTTATGGAGAAGTGTATTCCTGGGGTGTACGAAAAGAGACTCCCATCGTTTGTGAGCCACGCAATCACCCAACCCATTGACATGCAGCTTCTTGGCTTCCAGTTCACTCACCAGGAGCAAGGCCTTCTGACATGGAGCGCGAACTCAATGCACAAACTCAATGCCCACGACAAGCTTTTGAAAGAGTGTCTGCGCCTTGAAGAGTTTGTGGCCCAGGAGGTGCAGCCCAGCTACGACGACATTGAAAAGTTTTACCAGCGCTACAAGTACGTTGAACAGCGAGAGATGTTGGAGCATTCGAAACAGACTGCGTACATCAACGACATGCGTTGCTCGAACCAGTTGGTTTTTGGGAGCAATGTTCTCAAGCTTCTTGAGGTTAAGAACTTCTTCAATGACACGAATTATTTTACCAATCTCAAGAGCAACGCCTTGGATGACATGATCAAGCCGTTGAGCACGCGTGCATTGAATGCAAGGAATAAAATCAATAGCTTTGGTATGGTCACTCCGGCGGTGGTGGCATTAGACTACAAGCAATGGATGATCCCACACGACACTTTTGATGAGTTAGTGACGACAACGTCGAACGCCATTATTTCGGATAACCCGCTCCATCAGGCCCAAGTGAAGCTTTCAATCCAGTTCCCAGACAAAAACTTGCTTCTTTACGACTCTGGTAAGCTTCAAAAGCTTGCAAAGCTTCTTTATGAGCTCAAGTCCAAGGGCCATCGGGCATTAATTTTCACACAAATGACAAAAGTCTTGGATATCCTTGAGAAGTTCTTGAACAGCTTGGGTTACTTGTACATGCGACTTGATGGGGCCACGAAAATCGAGGACCGGCAACTCCTCACTGAGAAATTCAACCGTGATCCACGGGTCACTTGCTTCATTCTTTCAACGAGATCTGGTGGTTTGGGCATCAACTTGACGGGTGCCGACACCGTAATCTTTTACGACAATGATTGGAACCCAGCCATGGACAAGCAGTGTCAGGACAGATGCCATCGGATTGGCCAAACACGAGACGTGCACATTTACCGTTTTGTCAGCGAGTTCACCATCGAGGAGAACATTATGAAAAAGCTGAACTACAAGAGAAAGTTGGACAATGTTGTCATCCAGGAGGGTGATTTCACAACCGATTACTTTGGCAAGTTGACATTATCAGACATTCTTGGCACAGAGGCGGCTGCAGGTACAGGCGAGATGGGAGGGAAGCTTTTGTTGGAAAACGGTAACGTTGAGAGCTTGGCGGCGGCAGAAGACGCTGAGGATGCATCAGCAGCGAAGGAGGCTGTCAAGGAGAGCAATGTCGATTACGAGGACTTTGACGAGGCCTCAGTATCAGCTTCAGCGTCAGCGTCAGCCTCGGCACCAGCTTCTGAAAGATCTAGAAGCGCCACGCCAGGCGTCGGAGGAGGAACACCACTGCAAGTGGAGGAAGATGGAAGTGAAGAAGAAAGTGAGGATAATGATAATGAAGAAGATGAAGATGATGAAGATGAAGACGGTGACGACGACGGTGACGACGACAATGTTGATGGAAAGCTGGGAGGTCATATCGATGAGTACATGTTGCGGTTCATTGAAGAGGGATACTATTTTTCTTGAGCTTCAACCTTATTTTAGTATTTTACTATCTTTAATGTATATTATAATGTTTGATTTGACCTTGGCTAGCTGTTTAAGAAACCACAGCTGTCAAGACGTAAAATGTCTTGGCCTCTTGCTACGCTCGATAAAAATGTATGTGTCGATTATTATTTACAAAACAAACAATTTTCCCCTGACTATGACAAATCCTCCAACTTGAGAACCTTGCTTTCGTTCGTGGTGCTCTTAGGCACTGCGGCGTCTGACTCCTGAGCCAAACTCAACTGTGCTTCCAACTTTGACATTTTCTTCTTGTTCACCTTGTTGATGTTCCCACTATAAGACTCCTTGAGCTGCAACAATCTGTCGTTGCTCTTCTTCAAGTATCCATGGCCCCGACTGTAATACTCAACGTCTTTACGACGGATGGGTCTGGCGTCCATAGGAAGCCTTCCGTACTTTCTCAAGAACCAGTTTGGCGCCAAGTGGGCCCTGAGCGACAACTTGTTGTAGTACTTAGCGGTGAACTCCCCACCATTGCTTTCGATGGCCTCGATGGCGCTATTGGACGCTCTGGTGGCCTCGATTTTCAAGTTGGGAACCGTGAACTCCTCTTTGCCCACCCCCAAGATCTTCACCCCGTCGTGGATTCTGCCCGTGATCAAGCCAAACTCCTTCATCTTGCGCATGGTGAGAAGTTCGCCCTCCTCCAAGGGGATCTTACCCTCGTTGTAAAACATCTGTATTCTTGACAAGTTCAACTCTGCAAAATCCTTTCCGTTCGGGTTGTAGAACCCAATCTTCGGGAACAACTTGTGGATCGGGGTTTGACCACCTTCAAACCACAAAGCAATGCCCTCTCTGGCCTTTTGCCCCTTCTGACCTCTGCCAGAGGTCTTACCATGTCCACTGGACGGACCTCTCCCTAATCTTTTGCGGGTCTTTGTGGAGTTGAGCGATGGTTTGAGTTCCCGGAGCAAAGACTTCCCACTACTTGCACTTGAGATGCCTCTGAAAAACTGGAGCCTCTGGCCGACAAAGCTCTTTAACCCAAACATGATCGGTTCTTTGTGTCTACTGCCCTTTTGAAGATGGATTTTGTCCAGTTTTTTCTTCAGATTGACGATTTTTTTTTTTTTCATTTCCCGCCGGTGTGGTTGCGTGCCCGGTGCGCCCATGGTTTGTATTAATTCTCCCCCCATTATCATCATCATCATCATCATTCCTTCCTTCATAGAGAAGAAGAACAGGAAGGATCTGTGACAAACATAATGCACGTTCTTTTGACCAACGACGACGGCCCTCCAAACGATATCTCCAGCGCATATATCAGGTTCTTGGTAGACGCGATCGAAAAGCACACCGACTGGGACTTGTCAATAGTCGTCCCCAGCGAACAACGATCCTGGATCGGCAAGGCCCATTTTGCAGGCAAAGAGTTGACGGCGTCGTTCATATACCCAAACCGCGACTCCAACTCTTATAATGGCCCCTTCCCGCTCCCCAATAACCAGAAGTACAGCCACTTGAAAGAGTGGGCCTTGGTGGACGGCACTCCGGCCTCGTGCGCCGACATTGGCATCCACCACTTGTACCAGGAAAAGGGCCCGGTTGATTTGGTGTTGTCTGGGCCAAACGTTGGCAAGAACGCCACCGCCACTTATATTTTGTCCTCGGGCACCGTGGGGGCCGCGTTGGAAGGGGCAATCCACGGGAAAAAAGCCATTGGCCTATCCTATGGGTATTTCTCCAAGCACGTTGACGACAAGGTGTTGGAGAAAGCCTCGGACATGGCGGTGAAGTTGATCTCTTACTTGTATGATAATTGGGGCAAGGACTCCGATGAAGGCTCGGTCGACTTGTACTCTGTGAATGTCCCCTTGGCCGAGCTGCTTTTGATAAAGGGCAAAACAAAGATTTTCTACGCTCCAATATTGCAAAACAGATGGGTCTCGATTTTCTCAAGCGACAGCGCTCATCTTGCATCCAAGAAGACTGTTGATATCGTTGACGCCACCACTTCCAACAAGATCCAGTTCAAATGGACTCCTGATTTCGACTACGTGCATGACTCGATCAAGAAAAGCACGCAGTTTAGTGATGGGAAGGTTTTGGATGACATGAACATCAGCATCACTCCCATGAAGGCATCTTTCCACGACATTTCGTACGGCAAGGAATTGAAGTTGGATATCTAAAACTGAAATCAACAAATATAAAAAAATAATATTGCTTCAAAAGTGTAGTAAAATATAATCTTGCTTTCTCTAACATAACATAAAATAACATAGGGGCATGGATAACTGAATTGGAGAATTGGTCAAACGAATGGAGCATAGTTGTCACCAAATTTCATATACAAGTAATCGTTGACCAATAAATAATCAACGACTCCCTCTTCATCCTCAAAATTCTCATCTTTTAACTCTTCCTCATAGCCTTCTGGCTTCCCCAACTTCTCCAACAACTTTTCATTGTCATTCTGCTTGGTGTTATATATCCCGAGCTTGTCGGTTATCAAGTACTGGAAAAATTTCCACTCATCATCAGTGAGCAAAGCCAGGTCAACCTGCTTGGAGATCTCCTCCTTGTTTAGATTGAACCCGATGAACACAATCTCATTGCCGGCTTCACCGAAAACAGTCCCACAAGCCTCTTTTGGATCAATGCCAAATTGCTCGCATATTTTCTTGATGTCCTCGGTGGTGATTTCAACCTCATCGACTCGCTTCTTCATTTCCTCCGTCATCTCCAGAGGGTCCTCCGGTGGCTCCTCAAAGCCTGCTTTTTGGAACTTTAGTTGCATCAAGATAGGCGTGCAATGGCCAATAAAGAATTGATTAAACCAATCGCCGGCATCTTGAAACTTGATCAACTGACCAGATCCGCCGATCTCACACTTTCCCATGGGATTGCTGGCCAACCAAATAAACCCTTTTAACCGGATCACATCTTTGAACACGGAACTCTCCTTGTTTTTGATGAGCTGTTCATGTGATAGCTTTGCAAAATCGTGATCCAACATTTCTTCCGTGTCTGATTTGGGCTTTTTCAATGGAATTGGAGTAGCTGCTTCGGCATCATGACTTCTTTTACCATTCTCATTTTTTTCTTCTTCTTCTTCTTCTTCTTCTTCTTCTTCTTCTTCTTCTTCTTCTTCTTCTTCCTCAGACAGCTTGATCAAGAAAAATTTGTCCCTCAACAAACGATTCAATCTGCCAGGATGGAATGGCCGAGAAGAGTGGTAAATGAAGGAGTTAACGTTGTACTTCTTTATATGGTTATCATCATCATGGTCGCACTTTTCACCTGGCTTGTGATCGTGGCCACAATGGTCATGATCGTGATCATGATCATGATCATGGTCTTTCTCCTCAATTTTAATCTCTTCATTCAAATCCTTCATAGAGTTGATCCAACTCGACATTTTCCCGATTCTTTCAAAACTAAAACGGCCAGTCCGCAAAACTTTTTTCAAGTCATTCACTTTGCAATAGTCTGTCATCAAAACCTCGGCATATGGATTCAAACTCTTGATGATTTTCTTGATTTTCTCAATGACACCTGGATCCTTGATTGTGCTTATCTTGTTGACAAGAATCACATCGGCAAACTCAATCTGCTGGATTAATAACTCGGTGATTGAGGAGTTTGGTCTTGTTTCTTCATCATCGCCTTCAGTTGCAGCTACATCAGAAGTGGTAGCAAGTTCAAACGACTGATAATTCGACAAAAAATTGAACCCATCAACAACGGTGACCGCGGTATCCAACCTAGAAATCTTGTTTACCCCACCCAACTTGATAACATGCTGAATGATATCAAAAGCTTCTTTCACATCAACATCCGCAAGAACCTCCTCTGCAGTGAGAGTGCCTTCCTTGATCATCTCAAGCTGGTTCATATAAGTAGTCACCAACTTGTCAGAAAACTCCTCTGTGAAAGTTTGTGCAATTGACATTGGCTCCGACAAACCTGAAGTCTCAATCAAGATGTAGTCGTACTTCTTTGAGTATGCCAAGTTTATCAATTGGCCCACCAAGTCAGACCGCAAAGTACAGCAGGCACACCCATTCTCCAACTGAACAATCTTTTCCTTCAGTTGGTTGATGCTGAAGTCTTTGTTCTTCACGAGTTTGGCATCAATGTTGACAGACGCAATGTCGTTGATGATGACGGCTATCTTCAAACCATGATCGCCACTGAGAATGTACTTTAACAAAGTTGTTTTCCCACTGCCTAGAAATCCTGACAAGAGGGTCACTGGAATTGGCTTAGTTTCTTCTGTTTCGGACATGTCAAAGGATGGAGTTTGTTCAACTTCGTTGTGAAGATTTCAGGAATTTTCCAAATGGATCTTTCTGGATTTTCTATTTTTTTTTTCCCTCACTAAATTTCACCCGCCAAAAGAATGGACTCTCTTCTAAATATGGGGTAGGTCTGAGAACTGGGTTAAGATGAAGTACCAAGGGTCAAACGGAAAATAGATCTTCTTGATGATAAAAGGATACAGGCCTGACGTTGAGGCCCATGCACCTTTTACAGCATGAGAAAACGGTTCAAACAGTGTGGAGTCAATCATGAGCTTAATAAGTATACAAAGACACATAACCTAATTCTAATTCTTGCTTGCTAACTTCTCCTTGATGGATTCAGGAAGTGAATCAAATTCAATGTCACTAGGATTGCCTATATTCACAGCTTCCCCCTTTGCCTTCAAGATGTCTTCAATTGTGATGCGGTCATCACTGAATATTTTCAAATGATCGGCTATCAAATGGCGGTTTTTGCAGCCAGGACACTCAATGAGCACAGTTCCCTTGGTATATGCCTGTTTTGACATCAAGTGGCTGGACCTAGTGGAGCACTTTTTGCACGTAAAACTGATCATGAACTGCTGAGGTATTTGCCCGATCTGAACTGAACTATTTGAGGAGTTGCCTTCGCTGAGCTCTAGCTTTTGCTTGCCGTCTTTGCTTTTCTCTGTCTCCTCGGGTGTGGCATTTAGTGGGAACTTTATGCTTTGATTGTAAAGTGGCCTGAGGGTGGAAAATGGTTTGAGTTGCACAACACTAGCCCGGCGACATAGCGCGAGTCTTCTCAAGCTCAATCTGATTATGTTTGACAGCATTTTATGCTTCCGATCAATGACGTTGCTGTTTCAATGGGGGTTCTTCGATGATCCATCAACGCAGCTTTATTTCCATCTTTGCCCTCTCATCGTCACCATCAAAAAGTTTGAAAATTTATAAAAACAATTGCTAATGCGCACTACAATGTAATTCCTTCAGCAAGTCAGGAGGGACTACAGCGAGAAAGAGGTGATATTCAATCAATGAAAGTAAGAAAGTAACACTTGAGCAAAGTCAATGGAATGGTATCAATTTGGAACCATTGCCGTATAATCCTCCTCACCATCATATATTCTAGCTTCGTCACTCAACTTTCCACAGATTTCCTGTACCTGTTGGGTGGATAGATTGAAATGTTGCTGGATCTTGCTGTATGGGGTACCTTCGGGAAAAACAGGGGTTTTGGATCTGATAAAGTCGATAATTCTATCTTCTAGACTTGATTCTTCGGCAGCAGGCTCCGACACAAACAAAGAATTCCCACCTTTAGCACCACTTCCATCACCGTTGAACTTCACGCCCTGGGCCTCAGCGTGAACTCTCACGGCGTCCAAGTAGTGGTAAAGAACCTCATTGTAATCCGTAATCGGCTTGATGGTGATATATTGCAAAGTTTTGGACTTGTTGTATTCTTTCAATGACCCTTTCACCGAGATGTATTTCCCCACCTCTATGTTATCATGAGAAGGCTTGTCTTTCATTGCTTCGTCTTCGCCGTCATCAAAGTTATCCTCTTCCACTGAGTCGTTTGTCCATTGTCTGAACTCAAATGAGCCTGTCCCATCTTCAATTTTGATTGACATATTCGAAGTGTGATCAATAACGTTTCTCACGATACCCACCAAGGACACGATACTCAATTCAACATTGTTCACCGTGTAAGCCCCCTCGCTGGTCTCCACTGCATCTTCAATCTGTTTCAAAGTGATTGGAGTGATGGAATTCGATCTGGCAACGCTTTTGTTCTGCGAACCACCTCCTGATCCCTCATTTCCGTCATTCGAAAAGCCACCACCACCTCCTCCTCCACCACCCCCAGCACCACCATAGGTGGCCCCTGTATACTCGCCTTGGTTGTATCCTTGATATCCTGACATGCCTGCGATCTTGCTTTGTACTGCAATTACCTGATGATTAACTGGCTGACGGTAAAGCTGAAAAGTGGCAAACGCGTAAATTTTATAATAAAAGCTGCGGGAAAAAAAAAATTAAAATGGAGAACGCGTTCCAACCGTGCTACAAACCGCGCGCTACAAAATTAGAAGCTTATCAGCTGAATTAAAGTATTTCATACATCCTCAAAGTCTCCAATGTCGTCGTCATCGTCCATGTCTTCTTCAGCATCGTCTGCCTCTTCTGCATCTCGCTCTTTTTGAGCTTTCAACTGCGCGTAGTACGAAGCCAACTCATCTGATTCTTGCTTTGCCTTTATCTCCTCAGCTGTAGCAGAGGTTGTGTTGATTCCTTTGCCGACGTTTGCAGCGGCCGCAGAACCTGCTGCTGGTGCTACTGCTACTGAAGTTCCTCCTGTTACTGGGGCAGAAGTGCCAAGAGTGTTCGTGGTAGCGTTCGTGCTTGTAGCCATATCAGTAAGATTCATAGTGCTGTTAGGCTGGCTAATTGTCCCTTTGCCGACTGTTGATTCTTGATGCCAAGTGGGCAAAGCATTCTGTTCCGCCTTTTTGGTTTGCTGTCTGATCAACTCCGCTTTTCTTCTCTGCTCGTCCTCGGTATCACCGGAGATATTCACCTTGATAGTAGTGGTTTCGAACTGTTTGAGATTGATGTTATTGGAGTTGTAGCCACCGTTATTCGTTTCGAACATATTACCTGTTTTATTGACCTTGGCATACAATGCAGTACTGGTATCATTAGCAGGAAGTCTTCTGAGGAAACAACTCTCGATACTATTGTCTTCAAAAGATGGAGTGTCATCAATCTTCTTCAACCACTGCAATATTGGGTCCAATTGGCCTTTTAGTTTGATGGATTTTTCATGCTTGATTTTGAACTGCTCGGAAGTATCATCCTCGATTAAAATACTCCCACATATGTTACAATGCGCCTCTGTGAAATTGTCATTGAACAAACTCTGGATATCCAACTCACTGAATTTCTTCTTGCATGTTGGGCATACAAAACCCTTTTCATTCACTCTATTCAAGTCGCTATCAACCGCTCTCACTACCGAATCCACTTTCCATTTGATCGAGTCGATCGCCACCGAGTGATGAATGAAGAAATACACTCGTGTTATCTGCCGTTGGTAATGAAATTTGTTAGCATGGGCCCCTTCCTCAGAAACACCCTCCTCTTTTTCTCTTTCCAATCTTTCTCGTTCCCTTTCCTTCTGCTCCCTTTCCTTCTCTTTGCTCAAGTTCACGGGCTCCCTCTGCTTGAACTCCGTTATCAACTGATCATCTATCAACTTGTTGCAAATTGCCCGCAATTCCTTTGGTTGGATATTCAATAGTTGACGCAAGTCGTCATCTGATAGCACCTTATGCCATATTAACGCCTCCAAGACGAGAATAAACGGAGTACCATAGAAGCCTCGAGCGGTCACTCTCAACAACGAGTTAACGTCCTCTTCTTGGGTGCTATTGGACATTTCAATCAGTTCTTTCTGGAGTTGGCCACCGGCGTTCGTTACTATTTTCGTTAGGTTGCATTTCATCCTTCACTCAGATTTTCGCCTTCGATCCGCGGGAACACCCCAACACCAGTCCGATCCCACCTTGTGCAAAAAAATGTAATGCGATTCTTATTCTCATCGTCCCAGAAGCGCTTGTTTACGCTTTCAATCACTAAGCATCTCGTTGGGGGTTTCGATAGTCGAGAATCCTTTGAATATTCAGGAAATCTAGCTCTCAGATCTTTGTTATGGTCGCTTCTGCTTTGGCTCATCGCGTTATACTATATTGCTATCCTACAAAATAATGTTTACCTCTAGTCACAAATTCAAGCTGTCACAGGCTGACATGAATCAGCTATTGGGCTTCATTCAAGCTGTTGCTCACATCACAACCACAAAACGAAGCCACACAAAGACAAAGATCGCGAAAGAGAACAGAAACACTGGCGATGGCGACATCTCGATTCAGATCAGAAAAGGTGTTTACAAGTCCGAGCTTGTCATTAGCGATGATATATATCTGAAATTCAAACAGATCTTCGAAGAAGTGATCCTGCACCTGGACGTTGGAACTCCGAAATTTTTCTCGGTGGCCTTTGATGAGGCAAGCGGCGACTACACTCTCAATATTCCCGATTTGCAGTTTGTTGATCCCCTCCACTATAGCACAGATGAGCTACTAATAAAGAAAATACCCATCGGGTCGGACAATTCTGTGGCACTGACAGCAAGTAAATCATTGCAGCTTATCAAAAAAATCACCTCCACTGATCTTTATGGGCTATTCACCATTTCAGAACCAGATTCGCTCAGACTGCTAAATGAAGAACTACCGTTTTTCAGTCTCTCGTCTTTGACAAAAGCCAGAAATAAACTTTTGGAAATCGGGTATCCTTCTTTGACTTGCAAATTTGAGCATACGAAATCGGTATCCATTGAGTTGTCTACCTCCATCACTGTTCAGTATTCATTTGATGCCAAGGATGCTTTCACTCCAAACGTTGTCAGTTTGATGAATAATCTAATATTTCTGGAAATTGCCCCTTTGAATATCCATCCCACATATTACCAGCTTGGCTACGAATTTTTGAACGAGTGGAATGGAGTGGGTGCAACTGAAAGATCTCCGCAAGAGTTTCTAAAGCAATTTAAAAATCATGTCACATCGAGAAAACTCCGACTCCACAATAAAGTCGAAGACGTCTTGAGCAATATTATCAATCCAAGCAGCAAGCTTTTTTACAACATCTTAACAGAGTACGCATCAAGATTGAAGTTGCCAGCAATGACAAACCATCAGCCACAATTGAATTTGGAAGGAGAAGAGCATATTGGAGATGAAACAAAGTCCAACGAGCAAAACAAGATAGACGAGGATAATGATTGTGATTTCGAAGATCATGTCAGTTCTTTTGAAGTTCCTGGCTTGAAAACAAACTTGTTCAATTTTCAAGTCAAAACCTTGCTTTGGTGTTTGGATAAGGAAAATGTTGATTTTGACTTCGAAACCAACAATGTGAGAAACAGGCCATTCTTCAATATCAATCTTTTCCGCAGAGAGAAGGCGTTCAAAACTAGAGGCAAGTCATTTTCCAATTCTAACAACGTGGCAAAGAAAGTTTATCAATACAACTACAACTACTTGTCGAAGAAAATGGACAAAATTGTTTTTGGTTGGACAAGAATATTAAAAAACAAGGTTAATGTTTTTTATAGATTTGAAATCTCAAATGTGGATCACTTTTTTGAAGATATTCAACCATCAGATGTTTTTTGGTACAATAAATACAGCGGTGCCTTTGCTTCAACTGACTACATCTTAAATCATCTTGAAACCTTCTATTCGGAAACATTGCCAGATTTGACAAAAAATGAAATTCCAACAAACACTGTTCAACCTGCCTCGTGTTTTGCTCAAAACTTGCTATCAGAAGAAATGGGGCTTGGGAAAACAGTTGAATTAGTTTCTCTTGTGCTTAGTAACCCCCGTAAAGACCATAGGTCAGTTATGTTGGACCATCATCTTTCTGCCAGTGCGACGACTGACGACAATTATGCTTTTGATCCTGTTTTAAACAGGCATGTGTTGAAAAGCAAAACAACCTTGATTATTTGCCCTGATACCATCATGGATCAATGGATCCAGGAGATCCACAAATTTGCCCCTAAGATCAGAATCCTCAAGTATAGCGGTTTCCAGAATTTTAGAAAACTAGCTGAAAAAGACAAGAGGCAGAAAAAAAGAAACTTGATGGCAAGGAACCGGTCTAAAAATAAAAAGTTCATTGTGAACATCAAATATAACCTTGACAAGATGAACAAAAAGCTTGACGACAATTTGGCCAATGTTCGCATCTTGAGCAATTTTTCTGCTTTTGATACAAACAATCATAACAATGATAATAAATATGTCCCTTTGGTTGGAAATAACTCCAATACACTTGATATGAATGTTTTTGCAGACTGCAAGAATGTTAGTGTTCAAACTACTCAGCTAGGAAGTGAGGTGTACAGACTTCCTGTCATTAGAGGTATCGATTCAGCTCAAACAGAGCAGTTTTATCAACAGCCCTATCATCATCATCATCATCATCATCATCAGCAGCAGCAGCAGCAGCAGCAGCATGGAGATCAAGATGAAGAAATGGCTGACTATGAGCTTCTCGACATTGATAATATGTTGAATGAGCAGTCAGCCAAAGACGTTGACCCAGCTCACAAAAAGGTTGCGTTTGAGCTTTCTCAGTACGACATTGTTGTTTCCTCGTACCAAACTATTACCAGAGAACTACATTACGCACAGTTCAATCCCAACAGCAGGCCTACGCGTTCACTGACCAAAAACGTCAAGTACTCAGATAATGATATCGATGATGGTGGAATCAGGTTAGCCTCTAACCGCTCAGACTACTCTTCACCTTTGGTGTTGCTCCAGTTTTGGCGGATAATCCTTGATGAAGTTCAGATGGTCTCATCCCAGCTAAGTAATGCTGCCAAGACGTGCAAAATTTTCTCTAGGTGTCATTCGTGGGGGATATCTGGTACCCCGATCAAAAGAGACCTCAATGACTTGATGAGTTACGTTTCTTTTTTAAGAGTGGAGCCATTTAACGAGCTGTCTGTGGTGGTAAATAGCAAAGTTGAGACTGTCAGCAAGAATTCTTCAATTTGGGACGAATTGATCCGCAAGAAAAGCGCCTCGCCAAGCGTTGATTTTTTGAAGTTTTGTACCAACTTGGCAATAAGGCATGATAAGACCTTGGTGAAAAGCGACATTAATTTACCAAAGCAGCGCAGGGTTTTGATCACATCGACATTCACCCCAATTGAATCAGACAACTACCAAATGCTCTTCCGGAGATTTTTGGAACAGGCGGAGTTGAATATTGATGGAGAGCCGATAGTTGATGACTGGCTTCCAAACATTCAGCTCATGAGAAAATATCTCACTGACTTGAGAAAGACTTGTTGTTACATTGATTTGCCAAATAGTGGCACTTACAAAGGAATGTCGAAACGTGGTTTAGCTGGCAAGAATGGGAACAATAACAAGTACGAACGTGTTTCGCTTTCCATGGATGATATTTTGGACAGATTCCTTGATGAAGCTAAGGGGAAAATAAATGATTTGGAAAGAGAGTTGGTGGCACTTTACTTGGAGCTGGCAGAGATTTTTGAATTGATGCACCAACCTTATGATTTCAAAGTAATGCTTAAAAAGCATATTCTGTTTGTTCAGCACAAGATAGTGGTTTTGCGAGAAGAACTAAACAAGGAATCTCATGTGGGAGATGAAGGCAGCACTAACAGTAATGTGGATATCATAGAGTTGTACACTGAGGATTTAGACGAAAGCAAGTCTTCAAAAAGGGCGAAGTTGAAAACTTGGATTGAGACTCTTCACAAGTTTTTATTTTTCCTTGGCAACTCTTACTTTCAAATATCCAATAAGTTGAAAGAGGCCATTGATATTCCGGAGCTCGAATTGGAAAATAAAGTGATTGAAGTGACTGAGAAAAATAGATTACCTCCGAATTTCAGAGAGACTGACAAAAACCCTGATGATGACGGTGAGGATGATGAGAAAGATGGACAAGAAGTTCATGTTGACTGCAACAATCTGAGAGAACCAAGGCTTTTGAAACAGGATTTGGTTGAAAAGTATTTGAGGAACAAAAGGCTTGAAGACATGTATTACAAAAAGGCAGACTTTGTGCGTCAAAAGCTTTTGTTATCATATGCCAGTAACGCATTGCAAGATATTGCTGCTTTCAAGTCAAAAGTTGATTTATCAAGTATAAATGTGGAGATTATTTCAGCAGACACTGTGATTTCTGAGCATATCAACTGCATTGAGCTTCGTGAGTTGAAAGTTATTTTTTACAAATTGTCCCAAGTAATTGAAGAGTTGGACAACCTTGCGGAAAGCTTGAATATTTGGCTAGTTGAGTTGTCTACGATATTGACATCTGCATTAATGACTGAAGGCAACAAGACAACTGATGAAGCTGGGGACGAGTATGCAAGCACGATCATTAATCAGGAAAAGGCGTCATACTTACTTTCAGCAGTTGAACTTGGATTGAAGTTCCGTGAAGCTTTATTGAATGGCATCAATCCAAACTTGCTACATGGTGGCGCACTCAACACGGTGTTTTCGGTTGATAACATATTCAAGCAAGATACTTATGTTGACTTGGATGACGTGAAGAGGAAAAAGAAAAAGAAGCAGCATACTGAAGATGTTCTTGAAGAGGACGAAGAATTGAAGCTTTTCAAGGAAGAGTTGAAAGAAGCGCTTTTTGCTGTGAAGCCCATGGTTTGTACTAGCAAAGATGGTGAACAGTCCAACATGAAGTTTCTTTTGAGCACTTTCCGCAAGCTTGCTGCAGAAGGCGCAAAACGATACAAGCATAATGAGTGGGTTTGCGTTGACTTTACGCGCCGGAACTTGGGGAATTTACACGTTCAACTAGAGAAGCATTTGAGTGAGTTGAAGAAGAAGGGCTTGCATGAATTGAATGGTCTTTTCAACTCTAGAGCAATCTACTTCAAACAGCTTCAGGCCATTTCGGATACGGTGGAGTCCACGGATTTCAAAAAGTACTTGGGGGCATACCGCAATCAGCACCACGGTCCAGTGGTAGATGAGTTGAAATCATTATCTCGTGATGACCTCAAATCCTTTTGTGATTTTGTCAGACTGGTGTTTATTCCGCAAAAGATATGGCTTACCCAACAGAACATCACAAGATTGCAAAGTCGGTGCATGTATTTGACGTCTTTGAAGGACAACACGACCAGTAATGAAGCCGGCGAAGATGTTCAGACCGAGAAGATTTGCATCATTTGTCAATTGTCCATTATGAATGGGGTGATGTTGGAATGCGGGCACCATTTTTGCAAAGAGTGTATTGATGAATGGTCAAAGCAGGTCAAGCAAAGAAGCCAAAGCACATGCCCATTGTGTAAGGCCAAATACAACAAGAACACAACGTACGAGTTCACGTACACCAAACAGAACATGGAAATCGGCATGATCAATGATGGAGAAAAAGCAGCGGAGTTGGCGGGAAGCGAGGATAGCTCGATGATAGAAGGCGGTGGCGATAACTCCAGCACGAGCGGCAACGCGAGAACCTCTACCAGGAACAAAAGACAGCCTACTGTTTTTTACAATCCTATCAACGACACCCAGTTTGCGAACATCAACGAGGAGAAGTTGAAAACCACCAACAAGTACGGTGCCAAGATTGACACCTTGGTGAAACTTGTTTTATGGCTCAAGCATAATTCCAACAAGGGCCACGACGTGCAAATCGTGGTGTTCTCGCAGTGGGAGGACTTTCTTTGGATTGTAGGAGAAGCCTTGAAAGAAAATGGGATTACGTTTTTGGGCAACCGGTCCTCTTCTTCCTCTGCTTCCTCATCCTCTTCTGGATCCTCGTCTTATTCGTCTTCATCAATGCCTTCTTCGTTTCATCACTCTGACAGATTCAGCTCCTCATTTAAAGTGAACCGCTCTGGACACAAGATTGAGCTGAACGCCGTGAACCAGTTCAAGTATGATTCGTCCATCACCTGCTACTTGCTCAATGCACAACAGCAGGCTGCTGGCTTGACGTTGGTGAATGCCACGCATGTGATTTTGTGTGAGCCCCTAGTGAACACGGCGCTTGAGCTCCAGGCCATCAACAGAATCCACCGGATCGGGCAAAAGTACGAAACCACGGTGTGGATGTTGGGCATCAGCGGCACGATTGAGGAGTCGATCATCAGGCTTTCGACCAAGAAGAGGCTTCACCAGTTGAGCAAGTTGAAGAAAACCGGGGGCTTGAACCACTATGCCAGCATGGTGGGGGCGGTGGAGATGACGAGGAACCCGTACAAGACCAAGCTGGACAAGATCGAGGACAACCAGTTGGTGGTGGACAGCATGGACTTGACAGAGCAAACGGACAATTTGATGGACAAGATGGGCAGTGGGGAGTTGGTGTCCACCGATGAGTTGTGGGAGTCGTTTTTTTCAAAGCGGTGAGGGTATATGTAAAAATTTTGTTTTGTCATTTACAAGCTTATCTGTAAATAACACAAGCGATGTTTATCAGCACGGCACTAATTTTATGAATGAATGAAGTATTAATTTGTTATATTCTCTCTCTTATTTGGATGAACTTCTCCGCTTGCGCACAGATTCCCCTGTAGTACTGGTTCACCCCAACGTCCTCTGTCAACAGGACTCTGACGTCAGAGTACTGGCCTGCGTACTTGTCGGAGGGGCTCAATTTTGAGTAGAGGAAGCGCGCCTGGGACCCGTTCTCGTCGGTCTCGGTGATGCGCGGGGTGATGGGTCTTTGCTTTGCCAATTGGATTGCTCGGGCCTTGGCGCCGCGCATGGTCTGGAAGAGAGAGAGGTAGTCGACAGCCGGGGCCGCCCCTTGGAGTTTCTCCAAGGGCTTTGCAACGTCGTAAGCAAGGTCGATCTGGGAGACGTCTTTCCCCTTCACCGCGGGGTTGATGTTCTGGATGAAGTAGTTGCGATGGTACGCTATGGTGGAGCCGTAGTGGAGAACCACGTTGAAGTAGTTGTCAAAGAGTAACACGCAGTCGCCGGCCACCAGGGTGAAGGATTGGAAGTCGAGCGAGGCATGTGTGAGCGTGACAGAGGCGGCGGCAGCGGCGGCGGCGGCTTCCTGACGTTGCGATATTTCCAACTGAGAGAGCAATGTGGAGAGATCGGCAGCTTGGGATGAGGCAACAACTTTCTCAAGAGTCGGCTGGATTATTAAAACCCCAGAAGCAACGTCCCCCTGGAGGAGCGAGTTGTTGTAGTAGCTTGTTTCGTCCGGGGTGATGTTGGCCTTGCGCACAATGTAGCTGTGCTTGGAAAGATTGTAAAAGTACTCGGGGACACGCTTGAAGCGAGAGTTTAGCCTGATCAAGTTGTTGGAGTTGATAAAATCCTCAAGGGAGGGGTTGTAAAGTTGCAGCGGATACTTTGATTCGTCGATGAAGCACTTGCCAAACTCACCCACCAACGTTGTCAAGGTTTTCTCCAACTTCTCTTCCATTTGGTCGTCCTTTTTCAAATTGAACAAGTTGTCGTGAACAATCTTTTTCGCAAGCGACACAATGTATGCGTCTGCATCAAAGCCCAGAGCCAACTCCAGTGGGGTGGCTGCCTTGTGCTTCTTGAGCGTCAAAATTCTTGTGTGATACACGTTGGCACTCTTGTATTTGAGTTTGAATTGAATGAAATAGGGATTGTCCCCCCTGGAATGGGTTCTTTTCGAGGCACTGCCCCCATTGCCACTATTATTGGACGATCTCATTAAATCCTCTTGCTGGAGATATATCACAAAGGTTGTGTTGCTTGACAATGTGTTGATAAGCCATGAGTTTGTGAACCCTTCGCCTATTGGGAAATCTGATGCGTACTGAGTGTGGTTCTTTGTGGAAATCAAGGGACCTATTGCACCATTTATCTTTAAATTTGGCGACACAAGCATGTCCAATGTGCCGTTGTGGTAGGCTTGCACCCCGACATCGAAGGGAACAATCTTGAACAAGTTCTGCTTGAAGTCCTCGGTGTCAAAGCTGTCGCTGAGGATGAGCTTCCCATTGGTAAGGTTGCATAGATTTTGCAATTCAAATAGGCCTGACTCGTCCAAACATGCGCTGAAAACGTCAAACTTGATGGACAATGAGCAATTGGCGTTGTACTCTTTACTGTCTTGGTCAATGCCGTACAACAACTTGGTGTTGTCGTAAATAAGGCCATTGTAAAACTTCACGGCGTTGCCCAACATGTTCAAATCTGCAAAGCTTTCAAAAGTGACGGAGTGGTTTCTGAAGTTTGACTTTAACTGTGAGCTGACGATTTTGCCCGGGCCGACGGTGCAAGGACCGGTTATGAAAAGCATGACGTTGATGGGGATGGAAATACGGTGGGTGAGGGTTGGTAGGATCTCGAGTTTCATCATTTTGATGAACTGGAGAACAAACTCCAAGGCTTTTCCGGTGATTCTGTCTGGCCTATTGCCCTTGCGCAGTGGTTTCGGCGGTACTGGTTCCATGTTGTTGAGATAAGATTGGAGCCTTGCCAAATGAGAAGAGTCGTTCAAATTGTAGAGAAAAGAGTTGATTCTAAATTTGTTGTAATTTCCCTTGAATAGCTCGTTTCGTAGTGACCTGATGCTGAAAGAAGAGGATTTGTCAAAAGAATGCGGGATACCTGTTGTTGACTCATTGAGGAGTATTTTCAGCGACGTGAAGGGCACCACGAGAACAAGCGAGTTGAATGGTAGCGCCGAAATGGACTCTATAATTGTAGATTTAAGGGCGTTGAATTCTTCGGGAATGGTCAACATGTCTATGGTGTATATGAAGACTTTTGTTTTCTGTCTGAAGATCATGACGGGGTCGTTGTCAGTGGCTGAGGAGGTGAAGTTGTCCAGAACAAAGTCAACAGAGGCCAGGTTGATCACCGGCTGGAGCTCCGGCAACGCCAATAGCGAAGGGTCTATTGGATTTTCAGTGCTGCAAATGCAGCATTTCCAGGTGGATTTATGACGGTTGAGGACGCAGTGTTTGTTGAGAAAACTTCGGCATCCTAGGTTGACACACCTGAGCTTGGAAGCTAGGCGATATGGCGCTGTTTGGAAGGCATTATCATTATTATCACCATCTGGATCACTTGATAAGGGCGAAAAACTGCACGAGATATGGCCGGTGTAGGACTCCAATAGCTTGGAGTCGGGAAACAAGTCCCAGTTGAATCTTGTTGAGGCCATTCTGAAGCAGCGGGAAAGGTCTGTAGTACTTTCTGCTCTGTGATATACACTGACAGCTCTCCTATCAGCACAAGGCGGCCTTGGAGTTTATTACTTGTTGGATCTTTTGGAGATTTCGCCCCATGTGATTGGATTATTACTGATATGTGTGTGTGTGCTGAGTCATCCCTTACTAAGCAGAGGGATATACACCAGCCGTCTCAGAAGAACTGTATGAATCTCTGTCGCATGAGATCGATGGACGTTGGCGATGCGACTGAAGAGCCCTTGGCAGAAGAAGGGCTTAGGCCATGACACGGGAAGATGTGCTTTTGGAGAAGACTGTTTGGATGTTTCACTTGGGCTTTTTAGGCCCGTTCTCTTTTTCCTTTTTCTTTGGCTTCCCCTTTACACATTACAAATTGCATATTATGTATATTACACATTACACACTAAACTAATTAATGATAATAATAATATATATTCTAAATAATACCCTCTTTCTTATCTACAAACCCATTTTCCTACTCTTCCCATTCCCCCAGTTCTCTGCCACCCAAACAACTCTCAATTATACACATCATCACACAAACCATGAAGGTCTCCATCAAAACAACTTCCGGTGAAGGTATGTTCTTCTTCTTCCCTTTATCGCAGCTATTCTAGCACTCTTTATCATTGTTTTTTTTTTCTTTTTTGGCTTTTTGCCACCGGTTTTAAAACATCATGTACTAACATTGCCGCCACTTCAGACTACTCAATCACCATCCCAGCAAACTCAACCGTCAAGGACTTGAAGTCCCTTGCCATTGTCGCCTCCAACTCTCTCAAGTCGAGCGACTTGAATGTCTACAACTTGTATTTCAAAGGCATCAAGTTGGATCTTCTTGAAACAATCTCCAGCTACAATATCTCCGACAATGACACCATCATTATCGGCAGCAAAGTGCCGGAGGAAAACATCAACACCAACGAGTTTGCAAAGCTGGCAGCAACGTCAGCGCTGTCAGCAGCTGGAACAGCGGACGAGGATACCATAAAAACAGCAGGTGACGCCGCTGAAAGTAGTAGCCCCTCTACAAATGCTGCCACTTCCGATGTTGCTTCCAAAAAGGACAACGGCACTGCTCTGCCTAGATCGAAATCCCCTGTCAGATCCTCCAACACAATCACCAAGAAGAAGAAATCGGCCAAGAGCAAAAAGTGCAATTTCACAAACTGCAGCAATGCTTACTTGAGAATCATTGGCCACTGCACAGATTGCAACGGTAACTACTGCTCCAAGCACAGATTGATGGAGAGCCATTTGTGTTCTGGGTTGTCCAACTGCAAGAAGATGGCCTTCACCAGAAACGCGAACAAGTTGCATCAAGAACAAACCATCAGCCAGAAGGTGTAAATATATTCAACTATAATACCAGCCAATCCTCTATATTTATCCTTCTCCTTCTATTATTGTCTTTTTTTTTTTGTTGTTTACTTTTAGTTTGTGCTCAAACGGTTTGACACATATTCTAAGGAAATCATAATTATAATCTATATCCTCTGTAGTCGCTCTAGTCGCTGTTGTTGCTGATTGTTGATGTGTCGTATTGCTCGTTACGATAACGGTGGGCTTCTTCTGCAGCCTCATGCATGTACCGTCTGGCTGGGCCGCTCCCACGCAAAAATAAAAAAATCAGAAAATTTTCACGTTTTATGCTGTTAGAATGGCCAGCCGTAAAAGAGCACAAACAAGATGGCCAAGAGACCTGCTGGGTTGGGCAAGTCCCATGAGAAGAACAAGCACAAGGACAAGAAGAGAAAGACAGAGCTGTCCCCTGCCGTGGCAGACGGCCAGCAAAGCGAAAGCGAGGACAACCAGTTGATGATCAAACTCAACTCCAACATGGACGAGGTGACCCAGCTTTGGGTGAGCTATCTCAAGAAAAAGATATTCTCCCTGGGCGATGACGAAGAAGAGCTTCAGCGCAGCGGGCTTGTCCTCAACGGCATTGTCTACGAGTGTGACAGGCTCTTGAGAAAATCTCACAATTTAAAGAACAAAGAGAAGGATAATGATGATGAGTCTGTGAGCATCGATGCTCAATTCTACGCAATATACGGATTAGCCCTCGCAGAGCTTGCGTACCACCACAATAACCAAAGCACCGCTCCCGATGAGAACGAGGAGTTTGATGAAAAGAAGGAAGATCAGCTCAAGAAGGACAACGCAGCCAAGATATCAGAGTTCTACAATGAGGCCTTGGAAAGGATCGAGACCGGGATGGAGAAGTTTCCCAATGACATTCAGGACGCAGACGTGCTCCGTCTTGCACAGGCGCAGATCCTATGCAACAGGGTGCCCTTGGAGCACATCTCTGCCATGACGCTGGAGTCGCGCAAGCAAGACCACCCCGACATGAAGAAGCTTCTAGACGAAATCATACATCTTTACAGCGAGGCAACTGCTCATCTTGAGCAGCAGCAGCAGGCCCTTGTTGCTTCCGAAAAGGAAAACTTCAATATTTTCCATGACTACCAAAGAGTCTCGATATTGGACACAATGTACGACATGCTCGATATGGTTGAGAACTTTGGCCTCAACGACGATCTTGACGAAGTCGACAGCGATGGAGAGGAATTCGCCGGGGGTGTAAACAATAGCGGTGCTGCTGCTGCTGCTGCTGCTCAACTCGATAAAAGCCATCCTCTATACAAGATCCAACGAAAGGTCCCTTACTACGAAGACCACTTCTTGGTACCGCTGTACAGGGCCTTTCTTGCCCATTTGCAAGAAACAAGCAACAAGCTCCTTCAGATCAACAACTTGGCCGAGGCCTCCAAGGACAACTCGTTGCGCATGTTCTACATCCACGCTAACCAGAAGCTCGGCGAGTTGTACCTCAAGAAGGCCGACTCCATGGGCAGGGAATACACCGAGATTGTTTACGGAGACGAGGAAGAAAACAACATCCTGGAAACGAACCACGAGCAAATCAAAGAGCTTCAAACGGACACAATCAACCAGTACAACTTGGCCATCGAGTGTCTTGAGAAAACCGTGGACTCTGACGATCCAAAAACCTGGGTTGCGGTCGCAGAGGCCCAGATCTCGTTGGGAAACATCCACGACTTGGAGAGCAAGGAGCAGGAGCACTTGTACAAGGTGGCGGAAAAGACGTTGCGCCGGGCCAACAAGGCAACAAACGGGAAGTACGAGCATGTCTTGAAGGCCTTGCTAGAAGGTTAGCCGGGAACAGGAATGTCAATAGCCAAACATCTAATCAGAACTCTTCTTTGTGTAGCCTTACGCGTAACCCCCCAATGGCAGGGGTCATTGACATGTGTTTATCTCCATGACATATTTGGCCTAAAATTCTAAGGCAAAAAAAAAAAAGATGATCTGCTCAGTTTATTTTTGCCTTTCACCAAACCCCTTGAAAGCAGTATTACACATTGAAAACATCTCCAGATTAAAGTAAAACCATCAAAATGCCAGCATCAGCAACTTCCAAGGAGCCCAAGGAGCCCAGCGGCATCAAAAAGCCCAAGCTCCCGCAAATCACCACCCACGAACCTCCGTATGATGACCACGCCTTCCTGCTCAAGAACTTGGTGTACGATATGATCATCCTATTCACCTACATTGTCACCCACATCTTCTTCCGCGAGGTGGAGGTGGTGGGCCTCCACAACGTCCCCAAAAAGGGCCCCGTGATCCTTGTTTGCGCGCCCCACAGTAACCAATTTATCGACACCGCGGTGGTGTACACCCCGATCAAGCAGTACTTGGGCAGAAAAATCAGCGCCATCATTGCCGAGGTATCGTACAAGAACTTGAAGTTCATTGGCACCTTGGCCAAGTTGGGCGACGCCATCCCTGTCCCCAGAGCTCAGGACAATTTGATGCCTGCTCAGGGAAAGATCTTCACCACCGAGGCAAGCATCATGGACGATGGCGACGTCCTCTCTGTGGTAAACCTATATGGCAAAGACACCAAATTCACCACGTTCCAAGTCAGCGGCTTGATTGGGCTTCCGAAAAAATACGGCAACTACAAAATCAAGGAGATTATCAGCGACACCGAGCTTGTTCTTGGCAAACCGATCAAAAATGCCTCGGCAATCGATATGTTGTTGGAGGAGCACGGCGGGGTGGACTTCAAGTACTGCGATAAGGTCGACACCAGCACCACATTCCAAAACGTGTTCAACCATTTGCATCGCCAGGGAATGATTGCGATTTTCCCTGAAGGCGGGTCTCACGACCGCACTGAGTTTTTGCCGTTGAAACCCGGCGTGGGCATCATGGCACTCGGATCCATTGCCGCAATGACTACGGAAGAACATAACCCCGATGCAACCATATACATAGTTCCTACCGGATTGTACTACTTCCATCCAGACAAATTCAGATCAAGAGCAGTTCTCGAGTTTGGAACCCCGATTGTGGTGGGCCAAAAAGATGGCGAAAAATACATTGCAAACCTGCGAGGCGCCGTTAATGACTTGTTGGACGAGATCAAGTTGGCTTTGAAAACCGTCACCATCACGGCGCCAGATCGTGAAACTTTGACCAACATCAAGGCCATCAGAAGATTGTACAAGTTTGGAAGAGATGGCAATGACAAGTCGGGAGTCTCTTTGAAAACAAACATGAACTTGGCCACGATCAACGAGGTGAACAGAAGAATATTGATTGGATTGGACAAGCATGGCAATGAACCCAAAATTCGTGAGTTGGTGAAAAACGTCAGCAATTACAACAAGTTGATTCATCAACTCGGATTGAAAGATTACCAAATTAGACAAAGAAACATCAATGGCACAAGAATCACAACTTTGAGAACAATTTTGCACCGCTTATCCAAGCTTTTGATCTTTGGTGCATTGAGTCTTCCAGGGGTGATTCTCTTTTCCCCAGTGTTCCTTGTTGTCAAGTACTACTCTAAAAAGAAGCAAGCCGAGGCTTTGAAGAAATCCACCGTGAAAGTGAAGGCTGTGGACGTTGTTGCGTCTTGGAAAGTCATTGTTGCCACAATTGCAGGCCCAACGTTCTATGTGTTTTATTCTGCCATTGGGACTCACTTGCTCAAGGCTCGCTACCAACATTCCAATCCTTTGTTGATCTTTTTGGCCTGCTACTTGGTGCTAGTGTTCACCACTTATAGTTCTTATCGAATCGGCGAGGCTGGTATGGACATTGTCAAATCCTTGCCTCCTTTGTTTGTGCAACTCATCAGTCACAACTCCATCACAAAGCTCCAGCAACGGCGTGCCGAATTGTCCAATCAGGTGACGGATGTGATCAACGAGTTGGGTCCAAAGTTGTTTGGCGATTTCGACAAGTTTTACAAAGAAGGCAGAGTCGAAGATGTGATTTCCTCCAATCCACCAGCAAGCACCATCCCTGCATACAAAGCCGAGTCGGCTCGTCTCCACAGAAACTCCTCATCCGCCAGTTTGTCAAATGTCGGGTTCTTTTCCCAAGATGATGATGGTGACGACAACAACGACGACGGCTCCAGTAGTGCCGTTGTAGATGGTGACGACGATGGCTCAAGTGATGCAGAATCGTTTGAGAAGATTGACAAAAGTATATTCGCCTCGGGAGTGGAGTTGCACACGAAGGATTAGCCCTGCTTTTGGTGTTTGGATGTAAGTAGGTTTGAAGAAAAAAATATATATATATATATATATATCAAGAAACATCAGTGTAAATAAACAAAAGCATAAGCCAAAAAGATTAGACAAAGATGTTCGACCTGAAAGGAGACGCCAACCTTGATGCCAGCGCAAACTCCCAGAGGCCGGTGCGCCCCTGGTTCACGGACCACCCCAGTAGTAGAATTGCCCCGCTCACAATCATGCCCAGGGCAGTGAAGGTCAAAACCACCAAGAAGCTATCTGATGGATCCTCGCCGTTTTCAGACACGGTTGACGAGGTAGACTACTCTGACGGGAACGAAAACGACGCGAGCCGTCCCGGCTCCGGAAGCGGGAGCTTCTTGAACGACGACGACGACTCCAGCGATGGAGCCGCGAGCACCGACGACGAGAACAGCGACAATGGCGACAATGGCGAAGAAGCAAACATCAACACCATATTGGACGCCCAGGTCAAGAAGATGTTGAGCGGGCCTGTGTCGTCCCAGTTCGGCACCAAGAGGTTCTCCTTCAACACCAGGGGGGGTCTTGCAATGTCCTCTGGGTTGAAGAACGGACATAGTCTCATTAACGATGTGGATGCCCCTCCAAAGGTCACGATGAACGATCTCTGGGACGCCAATGCCGCGTCGCTTGAGAACAGCAATGGCCAGCCGGGGGTCAAGAACAGTCTCCTGGATGTTGATAAAGTGGTGCAGAACAATCAGCAGAAAACAGGAGCAGTTGGCCAGAATCTCTTGCCCAAGAAGCTATTGGTGGATCCTGACTCCTTCAATATTTTCAACACCAATTTTTTGAACAGCAGCGCTCTGAATCCTTTCAACGGCTTGGGCGGCTTCACCACGTTTGGCAGTAAAGCTAAGGGTCTTCTTGGCCTGAGTGGCTCTGGGCCCAACTTCGCTGGCGATGATGGGAAGATTGGCAAAACCAGTGCGAACAAAAATAGAATTTTGAATAGCAGGGGTGGTAATAACAGTGACGGTGGCAAGAGTTCAATCACAAACGAGTACCCTGTGATTGTTTACGGATACAAAGAGTCGGACTCGGTGCAGATCATTCAATATTTTAGCAAATTCGGTGAAATTCTTGAGGAGTTTGAGATCTTGAACAAGACGGGACAGTACAACTATTTCAACAAGTTTGTGACAACCAAGAAAATATTGCCCATCTCCATGGGGGAGCTGTGGATCAAACTAACATACCATGATGAATCATCGTATTTGCGTGCGTTGAAGGAAGACCAAGTCGCTTTCAAGGACTATCTTATCAATGTGAAACCATTCACCCCAAGCTTATGGGCAATGCTCACAGACAAAGCCATAGATGTCTCGGTGAAATATATCTCAGGCACAGGAGCCGCCACGGAAGACGTGTTGTTCCCTCACAGACTGAAGAAACCATTGCTCCCACTGCAGCTGCAACAACAGCTAGACGCATCCAGTCCGGCCCAGACCAGCAGCAGAGGGGCAGAAACCCAGGATTCCTTTACAACAGCGCCAAAACGCAAATTCATGTCAATGTTCGACAATTACATGCAAGGCCCCACATTGGTGTCCAGCATCATTGGTCATTCTTCATCAACTGCAGGAGTGAAAAGAGGCAGAGACAATAATGAGGATGGAAAGATGGCCGACGCTGAGCTGAATGGGTCGAAAAAATTAAAATTGGCACCACCAAAGCATGACAATAAAATCCACATTGTCAACGGTAAACACTTGTTATTGGTCAAGAGTAGCCGGAATAAGGCGGGCAGCAAGAAGTTGAGATTGAACGCGCTGGACAGAAATGGTCAAGGTAATAGCGGATCATTTGTATCAAAGGTTTTGGATTGGGCGTTTGGTTTCGACAGTCTTTAGATAAAGCTTCATAAAGGAACTTGACGTTTTATAAGTAACTGAAATCAGTCGAGACATTTCGCATCCCGTGTAGTCTAATATTACTTGGCTTACTAGATCTATATTGTCTGGTGTCGTCTCCCAGTAACTATATAACCTTAGAGGCAATTAATTATCTTGACTGGTGGGCAAGTAGCTAATCACGTGCCTTTTCCTTGACAGTTTTATGTTGATTTGGAGCATCTCCTTTTATTCCTCGACAAAGCGAGGCTTCTGATCCACTATTTGGAGTTCTAGCATCAAAGACAACCCTCAAGTCATGGGATTTGGAGACTTTAGTGAAATATGTGAGGTGGCAACCGTGCCTCTTTGTAATCTAGTCTTCTCTGGGGACAACGAATTCCAAACAGGAGTCATTGCAAAATGTTATGCTCGAAGCATATATCTAGCCAACACGGTGATCTTCCAGGTGGGGACCACGATTATCAACATGGGTACCTTGATCGTTGTGGCGATGATCATCTTCAACATCAAAAACAAGTATACCGCCATTGGCAGATCGGAGATGATATTCTTTTACTCGAGTTTCTTGGTGCTCACTGGATTTTCAATAGTCAACGATTGCGGCGTGGCGCCTCCCGGATCGCGAACGTTTGCGTACTTGGTGGCAATCCAGAACGGCCTTTCATCTGTGTGTTGTTGGTCCTTGATGGTCAACGGGATTTTGGGGTTTGATTTCTGGGAAGACGGGAAACGCAAATCTTTGTTGGCTTTGGAGTTTTCAAGTGGTGTTGCGTTTGCAGTGACGTTTGTTGTTTCCTTGTTGGATTTTTACAAGACCGAACACCGATTCGGGGTGGCGTTGTTTGCAGTGCTCTATGTGTTCAATGCCATATGGGTTGCGGTGTACTTGATTTCTCAGGTGTTTCTATCAATGTGCGTTTTGAAAAACTATTGGGCAACAGGCACAATTCTCTTGAGTGGGTTTTTCTTTATTTGTGCCCAGATATTGATTTATGTCTTGTCACAAGTGATTTGCGAGGGCTGTAAGCATTACTTGGATGGGTTGTTCTTTGGTACTTTGGCCAACACATTTGCCATCATGATGATCTCCAAATACTGGGACATCATTACCGCCGAAGACTTGGAATTCAGTGTTAGCAGCTACGAAGGTGCAGTTCAGGTTTTTGATCCTTACAAGGATGGGACAAAATAGAAGTTATGGTAAAAAAAAAAATCAAAACACACTGGCCACTATCATTACTATACTATCATATCATTCAGCTAGTAGTAAAGTCCTTGACAATCTTTTCAAGTTTGTCCATATCATTTTCAGGAACTTTTTCAATGTTGATGTTCCCAAAATAGTCAGAGATCTTTTGTAATAAGGTGAACGATGTTTTATCATGAACAAGACTGATGGACACACCTTTTCTACCAAATCTCCCTGTTCTACCAATTCTGTGCAAATATGTAGATGGGTCAGCACGCCCTTCTCTAGTGGTTGGCAAATCGTAGTTTATCACCAAATTAACGGAAGGGATATCAATCCCTCTTGCCAAGACATTGGTGGTGATCAAAACTTTGGATCTCCCAGCTCTGAAATCATCAATCAACTTGTCTCTTTCGGAATTGACCAAACCAGAATGTAAAACAGAAACACTGTGTCCCTCGGCTTTCAACTTGGCATATAACTGGTTCGCTGTGTCCTTCTTTGCAACAAAGATGATCGAGGATCCCACCGTCAAGACCTCGTAAATCTCATTTAAAATGTCAAATTTTTCTTTTTCCCCATCACAGTCCATGAAAAGTTGCTTGATGGCATCCACATTCAACTCCTCTTGTTTCAACTCCATAACGTTGGCCTTTGGTGCAAATTTGTTGGAATACTGGTTCACATGCTGTGGGAAAGTCGCTGAAAATAAAACACATTGAGTACTTTTAGGAATGGTCTTTTTAATTCTAAATGACTGATCCCCCAAACCAGCTTGATCAACCATATTATCAGCTTCATCAAGAACGAGCATCTTCAATTTATTAACATTCAAAGTTTTTCTTCTAATGCAATCAGAGATAGCACCGGGAGTACCCACAATGACATTAGCATTTAACTCGGTGTTCTTAGGAAATGACTCTGGAACAATCAACTGGGTTGTGATCTTTGTGAAATGGCCCATCTTCTCAACAACCTCCATGGTTTGTCTGGCCAATTCTCTTGATGGGGCTAAGCACATGGCTTGTGGGAAAGGTACTGAAGGATCACACTTGGAAAGCATTGCCAAACTGAAGGCAGCAGTCTTACCGGTACCGGACTGCGATTGACCAATGAAATTGGTGTCGGGATGTCTAATCAACAACGGCAAGGCCTTCTCTTGAATTTTTGATGGCTTGGAAAAGTTCATGGAGTAAACACCTTTTAACAAGTCTGGGGACAATCCCAACTCTTCAAACGATTTGACAGAGTATAATGGGGAGTTTGGATCAGCTTGTAAATCTGCCAATTTCACCTTGACTTCGTATGTGGATTGAACCAATCCATCCTCGGGTGGAGCCTCTTCGTCGGCCACTTCCTTCTTAGGCTCTTCTTCTTCTTTCTTTCCCTCAGTGGCCTTCACAGCATCCTTGGATTCGCCTTTTGGTTCATCGCTCAAGGACAAAGACTTGAGAAGACTATCTGGTAAAACTTCTTTTTCAGCCATCTTTTCTTTCTATGCTTGTTTGAACAAAGAAGTTAGTAACTTCTTGGTAATAGATGGAACTGTCAAAGTGTCTGTCTTCTTAGATTTTGCTCAAATTTTTTTTCCGTCGTATCATTGAAAAAAAAAAATGAGTATCTGCAAGTAGTGCTATTAGTATAGTACACCCAATCTGTGGTCTCATATGCCCTCCTCCATAAATCTAATCGTGCTCTCTTCTTATTCAGCTGTTTGCAAGTAGTGTATAAGCCTCAAATGGTCTGAGATTCAATCTGACACTCCCAGGTGCCATAGGCTTTTGGTCCTTTGTCTGTCCTTTTCTTTGTTCCACTTGGAAAGAAGCCACTATTAGCAAGAACCAAGAGTGAAGTCAGCCATCCATTTGAAACTACAGAAATTAGTACTGTAAGCGGCAGGTGACGAAATCAAGGGATATCTTCCTCGAGTCCGAAGAAGCGGCAAATAGTGTCAGGGGTGGCATTAGCTATTGGATTACCACTCGAAAAGGTGAGAGGTGCATTAAAAACAACGTCAAATGGTTTCCTTGATGTTCACACATGTTCGAAAGCTACTAATTACTATGGTGACAACACAAAGCTCCTTTGATGAAGTTAATGCTGTTTCAATATCAAACTTGAATCCGTACAAGACGATCGCATTCAGTCAATAAATCTGGAAGCCTTCTGAGAATCACAGCGAAGTAGGAATATAACATATCCACAAACAGAATATCTAGAAAAACAATAACAAGTAAGTAATTAATTTGAGATCAATTATAACTGAAGGCAGTGAAACTTCGCTATGAGTGAGCATTGAGCATCATTACCTAGAAGTATTCTGTTCAAGTTGAACTGGTGATCCTGTCAGGCTTTAACACCGCCTGACACTTAACCAGGCTTCAATAATTTCTCACTGATTATTTAAAGAAACTCCATCAACTCTAGAACCGCTTTTTTCAGATGAAGTGACTCCTGAGCCCCCTAGGGTAGGGGCACAACCGGCTAAAAAAAAAATKGAAATGAAATAAAATAGTTGAGTTCTTTTGACAGGCTCATATAACTTGGATTCACTGATGTCTTATGTATTTGAAAATATCTATCGCAAGGCTATATTCAAGACTATATAGTGGAAAAATGTAAGAGTCACTTCCTAACCCAATCGAATTTTTATGGCCAACTTGGTTCAAAAACGGTGTTGCATGGGTTCCCTCAAGCTGCCTAGCTAGACTCGGTCTAGAAAAAAAAATTGGCTCAGCGGCTTGGGCGTTTTGATTTGGAGGAATACTGGCCTGTGTCAGGGAAAAATTATTTTTTTTGCTGGGGAGTGGCCTAAACGAAGAAATTTATCAAGCCAGATGCAATTTCCTAGGCGACACTGTGTATTTTTTAAATACTTGATTTTTCGACCGTGAAAAAAAAAATTAATCCATAATTGCCTAGTATTTTTTCTAGGCCACTTTTTGTTTGTTTTTGCTAGGAGGTTAAAATAAAAGCTAGTGGGTAAGGAAAAAAACTAGGCGGCTGTTAGTTAATAGGCCAAGAGCGAATGGCTTGCGCACAACAAAATCTCCTCTACTGCAACAAGGTCAACTGGGAGATGATGGGGATGAGGATATGTTATATACAAGGTATTTAGTATTATCAATAGAATATGGGGTCACCCGGTGTACACATTACCACAAAGTATATACAGAACAGTCAAAATCCCACTTACATGCAAAGGTCCCTTGGCCCAGTTGGTTAAGGCGTGGTGCTAATATCAGCCTTTTAAGGCAATGTTACGCCAAGATCAGCAGTTCGATCCTGCTAGGGACCATTTTTTTTTTTAGATTTTGTATCACCCGCTTTTGGTTTTCATTGGTTGTATTTGAATGAATTCCCGAAATAAACAATTTAATGTAAACAGAACAGATCAAAGATATTTGCTAGACTGTGAAGCGGAAAAGGGAAAAGTCTCCATATGAGCCATCGAAGCTTGCGATCGACCACCTTCAGAAGCGCATTTGCACAGCTTGATGACTTGCTACTCAACCAGCCACTCCCGGACCTTGAAGATGAGCTTCTCTTAAACGAGGTGGAGAAACATTACTACTGGCTCCTGTGCTTGAGACAACAACCGACGCTGGTTCCTAAAGGGACCATTAAGGAATCATTTAGCTCATCAGAGGAACATGAGGAGAGATCGACCCGATTGAAGCGACATAGCAATGACATCATCAGAGATAATACAGACGAATCAAATAATAGGCAAAAGCGAACTAGAAAGTCTATTCGGGTTGCGAGGGATAAGAAAACCCTCAGTGAAGGCGAACTACTAAAGGAGCTCAATAGCTGTTACGAATCCTCCGACGATGAACCATTAGCTAAGAGCAAAAATTCAAATAATGACAATGTTGATTCTTTTGATTGGTTGGACGTGAAAGCCTTTGTACATAGCATAGAGACCAAGTCCAAAGGAGCCTACGGAATCACAAGGCTTGTTTTTGACGAGTTTCAGAGGAAAAAGAAAAAAAAAGTGTGGTGTTTTTATGGGTTGTATAGCGCATCTCCTGATCATAAACATCAGGACGCGATGAGAGATGAAGAGCAAGAAGAAAAAGATGCGATGGCAAAGTTCAAATTTAGGCTCCCCATGAGGAAAGAGGTGCTAACCGGCACAAAAAGGACTTTCAAACTACCGTTCAGTATTTTTTGTTCCACTGTGTTGCCTCAAAAAGTCGACATCACAATAACATTACCGGGCTTCAAGGAGATTTGGTCAAATTTGTATGAGGACAAGTTGAAGCAGTTGGACGGAGTATACAGTATCAACGGAGAACCAATCAAGGAATGTGAACCAGAAACAAAAGCTTTTAAGTTATATCTGAACTCCTTGACTAGTATGTACTATTCAAATGGGGTCGAGGTCTTTGATAGTGTGCCCAATAAAGGATATGGATTACGGTCTACCAGAGAGTACGAGCCAGGAAGTTTCATCATGGAGTATAATGGGGAGATAATCAGCTACAGGGAGTTCAATGACTTGGAAGAAACAGCGAAAGATTACACACTACATTTTGTTGATGGATATGTAATCAACTCATATAAGAAGGGATCATTGGCAAGGTTCATCAATCACTCAGTGTCACCCAATTGCTATTTCAAGATTTTCGTGAGCAAAGATGCTCAAAGTGGAGAGTCCAAGCCTAGGATAGGTATCTTCGCAGAGAAAAGTGGAATCGGAATAGGGGACGAGATCTGTTTCGACTATAATGATAATCATCTATATTGCATCAAACCGCAGCGGTGTTTTTGTGGAGAATATTCATGTCCTGGGTTTGTGAGAGCTAATTTCAATAGATTGGCCTTGATCAACTTGAAATCATTTGATTCTTTTTACAACGATACAAGCAAGGCAATGCGTGGCGAAGATTGTTTGAAAAGCATACAATCATTAATGAAAGCAACAACACAAACCAACTACTCCTCAACAAAGCTCAAAAGACTTGCCATATTTTGCTCAAAAACTACAAGAGGGAACAGTGATGTGTCTTACTTTTACGTTGTCAATGAAAGCAGAAAATATAAAGAGGAAAAAAAGGCGTTGAGAAAAAAATGTTTGTTGGAGAAGCAAGCTGGTGAGCTAGGCCCAAGATACATTGACTACCATAAACTTATGACCCAGGATGATGAAGACAACGGTGACGGTGATGGTGATGAGGATGATAGTGAGGGCGATGGCTGTGGTGATGACGGTGTCGACGATGGTAATGATGACCGTGAAGATACCAAGAAAAACAAAGAACTCAAACCTGATGATGATAGCCAAAATAACCATGGCAACAACCATGGTACAAAAGCTACATCAAAAGTGAAGAAAGGAAAAACGCCACCGCAACGGCGAGAGCCTCTTACGAACGGTGCGGCAGAGTTTGACGCTTTGCCAGCAAACTTACGTAAACTCTTGAAAATTGATATGGTGGTTTCAAACCTTTGAACTGAATTTCTGGGTGGATGTATAAAGAGATTTTTGCTTGTTTCATTCCTCTATAGGAGTGATTGATTTGGTGAAGTTGTATAAAATTTTCCAATAGTTGCGCTGGTTGCAAGTGTTGTTGTGAAAACCATCTTTGAAAAACTCAATCACCTTATTCTCAGAGACCGACAACTCGTGTAGTTTTTCCATGTGATCAGGCGGGACAATTTCATCCTTAAGTCCACTTAAGAACAAAAATGGCACTTTAGGATCAATTTTCAATATTTCGTTCTCGCTATGCCATTTTTCAGTGCACAATCCGGCAACAGCTTTCAAGAATGGGAAGATGTAGGGTATCACTTTTTGAAGGTTGAGGAATGTATTTTCAAGCACTATTGCAGAGATTTTTGGATATTCTGGTGAGTTGATGCCGTTTTGGGGGAGCTCTTTTTTGAGATGCCTCAATTGAGTGCTGCCATTTTTTCCATTTTCCATGACTTCTGCACCAGTGACTTTCACATAGTCGGACTCAAATTCCGCATCAGAGTCAGAAGAAGATAATGAAGAATCAGAAGTTTTTGCTAGAGATCGGTAATACTCTGAAACAACAGCGCCCATGTATATGGCAACCGCACCGCCCAAGGATCTTCCATATAAGATGATTGACGATTTGGCAAACTGCGTGTCCTGTGCCAAATATTTCAACACCGCTCGGGCATCTTTTTTCAACCCGCTCTCTGATGGCGTACCTGTTGATCTTCCATACCCTCTGTAACTGTACAAGAAAACGTTGTAATTGAAAGTCTTGTGGAAATACTCAACGATGGGCAAGTAATGCGATATGTTACCCGCGTTGGGTCCAAGAAGAATGACCGTCTTGTTGACATAGCTACTACTGCTTGGGTCGTGCTTCAAGGAGAAGCAGTCCAAGCTTTCCCCATCAGGCGTTTTGATGGTCACCGGCTCGTAGTCCATATCGTAACTAGTTGGGGTGTCATAGTAAGTTCTTCCCTCATTCAAACTCGATGGGTAAACAAGCTTTTTTTGAACCTTGTACAAAACAACCAACCCAACGGCTGCAATCGACACAGAAACTCCAGTAAATATCTTGAAGAATTTTAAAACAGCTCTTAAAATGGCGCTTGTAAGCAGCAGGTAAGCCATAACTTTTGGGTGATGAGTGTGGAATGTGAAAGAAAACCAGATCGGTTCTAATACTATCTATTCTGTTACAAAACAACCCAGTTTGTGGGAAAAAAAAAATCGTTCAAAAAATATAATCTTCCCCACCAGGACTCGAACCTGGAACCTTTTGATCCGTAGTCAAACGCCCTACCATTGAGCTATGAGGAATTACTCGATAGCGAATTTGTTTTTGCTTCGACTACTCAGATAAAACAAAGCACCCAAAAATCTGATGTTGGCCGGGTAACCCCAATGAACTTTTTTCCCTTGTCACGTGCCATTCGCGTGCAAGTTCAAATTCCTTTTTATTGATTGTCAGTGAGAGTTATATAAAGTAACTAATACTAAATACCTTGTCTATAACATATCCTCATCCCCATAATCTCCCAATTGATCTTGTTGAAGTAGAGGAGATTTTTTTGTGCACACGCCTTACCTATGTGCCATCACCTCCATTTGTTGTCAGTGAGTATCATATATGTTGATTTTTTTGTAACTCTTTATTGATTGTCAGTGAGAGTTATATAGAGTAAATACATAAGCCTTTGCGGCGGAAACACTAATTACCTTCTCGGGGATCATGACAGGAGTAGACGAAATTTTTTATTACGTTGTAGTTATGACGGCTTGATTTGTCCAAGATGAAATATTTGGGGACCTTTCCACATTTGTGATGATAATGTCTTACGTTGGTGGTATATGACTTTCCAAATCTTGTCTTTTGGTGGCTCCCGGTTATCGTCGAATAACATCAAGACATTGATGCTGTTTGACGGCCTCCTGGTCTTTGCTTCTTTTTTTGGACTTTGTCCAAAACATTGCAGGTGGTTGTGCAAAAAAAAAAAAAACAGTTTCAATTATTCAAGGTAATATGGTGACCCCTTCTAAAGTTTGGTTCAAAAAGAGTTTGGTAGGGCATCCAATGTATAGCGAATCATACAATTATAACTTTTATAATACAAATACATATTTTGCGAACAAGATTGTTACGTAGCAAAAGCAATTACTGTCCTCCTTGAGAATCTATGTGCAATCCTTTTGTAAGAAAAAAAACACAAACATTTCCAGCATGAATGCTGGATAAACATTGAAAAAAAAATCAATAAAAAAAATAATCTTCCCCACCAGGACTCGAACCTGGAACCTTTTGATCCGTAGTCAAACGCCCTACCATTGAGCTATGAGGAATTACTCAATGATTAGTTTATTTTTGGTCCGAGTAATGGAGTAAAAAAAAATAGCAAAAAATTACTCTGGACCGGGTAACCTCATCACAGGTTATCGTCAGTGAGAGTAACTAAGGTGCTTTACCACCTTTTCAAACCCCTAATCAGCTCCAATTATGTGCTAGATATCAAAAATGCCTTACAGGGTAGCCACAAGCTTAGTTCGGAAATGGGATTGGGGTCTGRTTTGGGTCTAGAATAGCGTAACAATCTGACGGCCTACTAACATTTAGGTTTCTAGCCGCCTAGCTTTTTTCCTTACCCACTAGCTTTTATTTTAACCTCCTAGCAAAAACAAACAAAAAGTGGCCTAGAAAAAATACTAGGCAATTATGGATTAATTTTTTTTTTCACGGTCGAAAAATCAAGTATTTAAAAAATACACAGTGTCGCCTAGGAAATTGCATCTGGCTTGATAAATTTCTTCGTTTAGGCCACTCCCCAGCAAAAAAAATAATTTTTCCCTGACACAGGCCAGTATTCCTCCAAATCAAAACGCCCAAGCCGCTGAGCCAATTTTTTTTTCTAGACCGAGTCTAGCTAGGCAGCTTGAGGGAACCCATGCAACACCGTTTTTGAACCAAGTTGGCCATAAAAATTCGATTGGGTTAGGAAGTGACTCTTACATTTTTCCACTATATAGTCTTGAATATAGCCTTGCGATAGATATTTTCAAATACATAAGACATCAGTGAATCCAAGTTATATGAGCCTGTCAAAAGAACTCAACTATTTTATTTCATTTCMATTTTTTTTTTAGCCGGTTGTGCCCCTACCCTAGGGGGCTCAGGAGTCACTTCATCTGAAAAAAGCGGTTCTAGAGTTGATGGAGTTTCTTTAAATAATCAGTGAGAAATTATTGAAGCCTGATTGTGTACTTGACCCTTGATTTTTATTGCAAAAGCCTGAGCATTCAGCCCTTATAGTCAAGAAAGCATAACATAACTTCATTATATGGGAAATGTGAGAAAGTTGAAATTCAGAAGAGTCGTCGAATGCAGGGTTGAGTGCTATGGCTACGACCACCATTGTTCTATGGCATTACTCATGAAAATCTTATTGTGCTCAATTGATTCTGAAGCGGCCATGGTGAGAAGGGTGTTCATATAAAGACATGATGTTAGGACGTATATCTCTGATTTTGTCTTTAATTGGCTTGCCAAACAATGTGAAGAGAATCGGCGGCATTTTCTGAAGACCATTAGTCCGAGTTTGAGACATTAAAGTTGGAGCATGTGCTCAGTGCGAATCTTAAAATTGAGTGTATCCAGTTGTGAACGGTTTGAATTGTCGTCCTGGAATGGGACGTTGTCTAATTCGACGTTGAGGTTCATTTCAATGTACGTTCTCAACTCTTCACGGGAACCTAAGTATTTGAGCCCTATTGGTATAATAGCTTCCTTTGATCATGCCAAGTGCTCATATCATATCTCTTGGTGAAATTAGTAAATAAGGACTCGTTGCTGGTGGAGGTTTTGGTTTTGCCAGTTTGTTATTTTTTTTTTTTTGTTTCTCGAGTATCTTTGAGCTTTGTGCCCCGGTTTTTTAGCTTCATGGGGGTTTTTCCCCAGTACTTCAGTTCTATGTGTGTTGGTTTGTGGACCTTGAGCTTGACCGTGTGGATTCTGGTTTCATACATATCAACTTGGAGCATTCTGCTTTCGCGTGTAGCCTTGTTGAGAAATAATTGGTCAAAGTATTTTTCTACGAAAGAAGAGAAAACACCATGTATAATGTGATTTGTGTAATATCTATAATTTGATCTAAGTATTCTAAGTGATATTTTGGCCAACTTGGGCAAAAAAGAAAAGAGGAGTTTGAGGCCTCCCCGAGAGGAAAAGCCAGCTTGTTCCTGCCTTCCTCGAGAAATCCATTTTTCTCATGCAGTCTTGGTGACAGCCCACAATGGATCGGTGATCTGAGTGTAGGAAGTAACCAAAGTGCCGGCAGACTTCTGGGCCCACAAAGGATCAGTGATCTGAGAAGCCAGGGAAGAGAGCACTGGAGAAGCGAGGGAAGAAAGCGCAGCGGCGGAAGAAGCCGACTTGGCAGCCCACAAGGGGTCGGTGATCTGAGAGACCAACGGGGAAATTGTAGGAGAAGCCCCAGCAGCATGGAGGGTCATGGCGGCTTGGTCTGTTCCCTGGTTGGTGAGAGCAGCAGAAGGCTCAATGGTGGTGGTGATTTTGGTGGTGAATGGGCTGCCTGTGACAGTGACATCTCCGCTGGAACCGGAACCGGAACCTGAAGAAGGACTTGAGCTAGGGCTTGGGCTTGAGCTTGAGCTTGAGCTTGAGCTTGAGCTTGGAGTGATCTTCCCTCCTCCGAGTAATTGCTTCACTGCGTGAATGTAACTCCCCCCGTTGACGGTGTTGGCAACCCCACGCACTGCGTCCCACATCATGACTCCTGCGAAGTTGGAATCTCCAGTGGCTTTGGCAAGCTGGGTCTTCAAAGTGTCAATGTCAACGTACCCGGAAGAAGCAGCAGAGACAGAGGCAGGAATACCCACGTACAACTCAATGTCCTTGTTTTTGAAAGCTGTCTTTGCAGCTTTGGCCCAGACGTCGTAGTTGAAGTTGCTTTGTTTGTCAACCCCGCATGGGTTGTTGTAGAACTGGACAAATGCCATGTCGATGTCGGCTTCTTTCAAAGCATCTCCAACGTAAGCGTCTGGGTAAACACACTGAGGAGCGGCGGAAATGATGAGATTCTTACCGAATTTGCTTTTGGCCTGGGCAACAAAGTCGGAGTATCCGCCAGCGGAGCCTGCTTCAATATCCAAATCGAACCCATCAACTTGGGACCCTGGGAACACCGTGCCTTTTGGACCAAAGTCAGCGTACAACTTGTCAACAACACTGCTGGCGGCGGTAGAGTCTGCAATGCCATAAGAACCGGCAGCACCACCCAAGGAAAGCAAAACTTTGACACCTTTGGATTGGCACGTCTTGATGTCCTTTGCAATTTGAGTACACGATGAGAGATCGTCGCAAGCATTGCCAAAATCATAGGCAAGGGTGGAGGAGGCACCAAAAGTGGTGACAAAGGAGATCAAGACAATGTCAATGTCGCCAGTTTCACAGTAGGTGCCCAAGCTTTTTTGACCTGCACCTTGGCCCCAGTACACTGCCACTTTGCCGGCAGCATGGACGAAGTGGGTGAGTTCAAGAACAAAAAGAGCAGAGACGAGACTTATGAAGTGCATTTTTATCTTCGGGATCTTATTTTGTATTTTATTATATTCCTTTGATGGCTGACGATGATACTGCTTCGCTTAAATGAGCCCGCCCCACTTTTGGAAAATGTTATAGATCTCGTTGAAACAATAAGAAAAAAAATATCTATCCTATTTCTGCAAAAAAAGAAAGGAAGGGAAGAATCCTGTCGATATTTAAACTGGTAAGAAAGGTGTTGTTTCAACAAGGAAAGTTTTACCAAGCTATTGCTGGGTCTGTCTAGCGTGGCCAGGGAGGCTTTTTTTCGCAATTACTTTGCCTTGGCCGGACCCAGATCTGGGTTGGCCCTCGCTTTTGATCATGCAGCCCGCAGCCCCACGCTGCAGGAGAACACATTGCAAGATGAGAGAGAAGAAAAAATAAAAATAAACTGTAGAACGTGTGTATTACCACCCTTTGGGCACCCTTGAAGGTTCTTCACATTCTGAACAAGCTGCTAGCAGCATCCATGGAAGACAGCATATTGTGTATTATTAGATAGATATCGAGACTCGTGGAGCAGGGACTGTTTTGGGCTCAGTGAATACACACTTTCAAATGGGTTCCCTTTTACTCGTAGTATTCGAGAATGGGTACCTTCATTAATTGACCAGGTTTTGCCATGGCTTATATTGGAGACCAGACACATGGTCGTGCTTCTACTACTGTGAGCTGGTCACCGGCACACATTTTAACCTCTTGCACACTTGCAGAGATGATCTGTATCGCAAGAGTACTTTCATTTTGATCAATAATTAGACCTGTGTTTCTGATCGAGATGTAAGTTTGATGCCTTGATTGTAAATTAATTGGGAAGACATATCTTTTATTCGCTACTACAGTAATGGTGAAATGAAATTTCAATGCATTATTAGTTTTCTTTTTTGTATTAGTTTGGTGACAGAACCTCTTTCTAAGTGCAGCTGAGAAAGATTATTATTGGCATAAGTAGTAGTATACAGTGGGAAAATATAATATATAGTGCTATATGGGATGCCTTGATACGGCATATGGAGGAATTGGCGATTCATCTATAACCAAAAAAGTTTCTCAAGAAATCTTTGGACTGGAATTCAAAGTAAAACTCTCTGTTGGGATTGTACTGAACCCCGTTGTACTTGAACATTCTTGCCTGATTTCTGGCACACACCATGGTGAACAAAGACCGAAGTTGTGGGTCCCCTCTGTGGTCAACCATTATGTGCTGAGCGCACTCAGATATTCTGTCGAAGCGACGGCCAACGCATTGGGGCGAAGGACAACAAATGGCTTCATGGTGGTACTCTTGGAGATGCTGTCTCAAGGCTGCCTCATTGGTGGTTTTGTATACACAGTCTGGACAAATGTAGTGGATCAACCTTAGTCGTTGCAAGTGTTTTTCACGAAGTTGGGCCATGACGAGAAAAGAAAAATAAAAGGAATGGTGGGAGACTTTGGTATTAAGATGTAATGAGCGTAAGATATTGTAAATGGGACATAAAGAAGGGGTCTTTATTAATGTGCGTCTTTCTTATGATAAGCAATGTGACTTGTCAACAGTAATGATAATGGTGATGAGTCCTTTTTTTTTTTTTTCTTTTTCGGTGTGGAGTGAGAGATGAGTCAATCAATCAATCAATGTAGAGTCGACTGCGATGAGATGGTATTGTATAGATGTATAATATAATTTATAGTATATGGAAGATGACCTGAATCAATGAATATTGCACAATGACGACGATGGAGCACCGAGGATGAGCTTCATTTAATTTAATTAGCAGGGAATATTTTAGAGTTAATTAACCCCAATGCTAGTGGAGTGTACCGCGATGAGATGGATGGGTGAGAGCTCGCTGTGAGTAGTGGGCGATGGAGACGAATATCAGAGATGAGTATCGATGATGAGTACCAGTGTCTGTAATGAGAGAGAAGACCGTGTGTATATTTGTACCAACAATACAATGTTAAGAAGCAACTGAAAGTTTCAAGACAGTAAGTAGGAAAGAAGAAAATGAAAATTAAGAATGGAGAGAATCAACGGTGAATAAATATCCAAAAAAAAAAAGAATATAAAATACAACAAGAACAGATCACAATGAAGTTCACTCTGTTGCCCTCTATTGTACTTCACTCAAAAAGTTTGATATGGTGCTGTTCTCGTCAAGAAAGAAGGACTAAATGGAATGGCCAAACTGAAAATTTTTTCAGTGTGTAGAAGCATCCATTAAATAAAAAAAAAACGGTTTTCCAGTATAAAAAATTTGCACTGCACTCTGAGCCCACCAACAGAAATAGAAATCCATATATTGGAGAGAGGGAATAGAGAAGAAACACTAAATATGAAATATCGTGTGTATGGTGTGTAAGATGTGGGCTCTTTTAGTTGCTGTTTGAAGGTGTATAGCGATGTTTGGCGCCGTTGCCTTGTTGATGGTAATGTCTGGACATATAGTTTAGTGTTGTAGTGCGCAGCGCGCTGGCTCGGCGGCGCCCTCGGGGAAAGCTGCCCTGTTCGGCTGGAGAGATGGGGCGCATAACCAGGTGGCGAGCCCCGAACCCTGGACCAGATTGCGGTTGTCCTTTTCCGCCACGGGTAAGACGGCCGCCCACAACCGCAGCTGTACGAGCGACTGGATGGAAAATCGTGAACTGGGAAGAAGAAGAAGAGGAGGAGGAGGAAGAAGAAGAAGAAGAAGAAGAAGAAGAAGAAGAAAAAGAAAAAGAAGAAGGGAAGACAACAATCCTGATCTGACGTTATGACTTCCCATTTCATTGCCGTAATAACCGGCACAAACTCCAACTTGGGGATGAACATTGCATTCCGCCTTTTACAAACAGTGTCGCTTGAGGATAGATTGACCATCGTGGTGACGTCTCGCTCGCTAGCAAGGGCCAACGAGGTCATTGCCATGATCAAGCAGTACAACGACAAGCATTTCCAGCGCCACAGCACGTTGTTGGACTTTGACTATCTTCTTATTGACTTCACAAACATGGTGTCGGTGCTCAACGGCTACTATGAGTTGCAAAAACGGTATCTGTACATCAACTATCTTTTCATAAACGCCGCCCAGAGCGTGTATGCCGGCATCAACTGGACCCAAGCCACGGTGGACGTCTTGAAGAACCCCTTGGAGGCCGTCACCAATCCAGAATACAAGATCCAGAAAGTTGGTATCAAGTCCTCAGACAATTTAGGGCTTGTGTTCCAGGCAAACGTGTTTGGTCCATATTATTTCATCCACAAGATCAAACCTTTGCTTGCTGCTGCTGCTGCGGCCAATAACTTCACAAAGTCCCCTGCAAGAGTGGTTTGGATATCCTCATTAATGTCCGACCCAAAATATCTTTCCTTGAACGATATGCAACTTCTTAACACCGCTGAACCGTATGAGGGTTCCAAAAGATTGGTTGATCTCTTGCATTTGGCCACCTACAAACAGTTGGCCACTGACTCTAATATCATTCAGTATGTTGTTCACCCAGGCATCTTCACCAGCTTTTCTTTTTTCCAGTACTTGAACGTCTTCACCTACTACGGCATGTTGGCGCTTTTCTACTTGGCACGCTTCTTAGGCTCGCCATGGCATAACATCTCGGGCTACAAGTCGGCTTACTCTGCAATCTACGCTTGCATTTATGCTTCTCCACACAACAACGAGCAGCCTCAAACTTTGAAATACGGGACCGCCACAACGAAAAGTGGTGTTGAGTACATCAAGACCAGCGAGATTGATAGCACGGGCCTGCAAGAGGTTAAGTATTATTTTGATGATTTGGCTTCGCAATGGGATGAGAAGTTGAAGAACCAGATAATGGGGGAGCGGAAGTTTTGATCGATATCGCAGCCAAAGAATTTCCAGGCTTCTACTCAAATATAAGTCATTAATGTTTATAAAATTTACAGAATCGAATCAGTCCCCTTTGCACGGGGCGTGTGCCTATATACTCATGGCACTCTGCTTCCAATCTCTCAAATCCATCTTTCCTCGTACAATGTCCATCAACATTTTATTATAACTCGATCTCGATGGATCCAAATCCACAAAGAACCCATTCATGTACTGCAACTCGTTCATCTTTCTGTTCATCTTGTAATCTTGCAACATAGACGAGTAGTTCCCCTTTGTAGCCAGCAACACTCTGCACACCACGTCCATCAATCTCTTCTCATCCAACACCGTGTCAATTAACACCGCATCCTTCAGCAAACTAGACACTGCCCTTGCGTTCCCCACGTCTCTTCCGTCATCATAAAACGCAAACACCTTGTTTTTCAATATCCTAGTGGACTCTTTAATGATTTTCTGTGCAAGCGGTTGAAATTTGCGAATATACAATAACTCCCCGTTCCTACATTCAAAAACCGTGCTCAATGGGTTTACAACCGAGTTGACAATCAATTTCTCATAGTAGTCGAGCTGGAATTCCAAGGTGTTTTTCTTGTATACCGCATTCAAGTCTGTGGCCAATAGGTCGGAAATAACTGAGGGCGGCACAGCTGTTTGCAGATCATCAGAAGAAGAAGAAAACAAGTTTACTCTCCCAATTTTCAAATCCCCCTTGAACCTGCTGGTAAAGATATAATCGAATCTTTCCGGGTCCACTCTGTGAACACCATGACTCACCACTCCTTGAAAGACATTTCTCGGCACTTGATCGATTGGGATCTTGGAAAAATACAGTTTGTGCAAGTTTTCCACCACACCTGCCCCGTTTTGAACAAAGACCAAATTTGTGTCCCTGTTTATCAACGGAAGCAAAGGAATCAAGGCATCCATTGTGGCATGAGCCTTGGTGGTGATCACAAGATTGTCAATATAGTTATTAGGCGTGGCATCAGCAGCAGCAGCAGTAAATGGGGACTGATGGCTCATCGACGACTCGATAAACCTCTTCAAGTTCAACGTCTGATCCTTAGCACCTGCCTTTGCCAACATTCCTGCAGGGGTGTCGGACTCAAACTGGCTCGAGAATATCTCATTTGTGTTGCTGTATTTCATATTGATGGTGGAATCATACTTCTTGAACCGGTTGTTGGTCTGCTTGTTTTTGAACACTAGTTTGACCTTCCTCGGGCTCTTGCTAGTCTTTGCCAACGAGGTGGCCAATAGACTGCCTATGTTGCCGCACCCAAGAATGTGTATTGACATCTAAACACACTCCTCCACTCATACAGGCTTCCTTCCTTATTCACTCTAGGATGTACCCGTAGGATCGCTTGCTGAAAATGGAGTTCCTTGCAGCGGGGCTCTTAACACCACCACTCTCGCCCCTTCCAGCAGAGACCAACAGGTTTCCCCCTCAATTGGGGGCTATAGCCCCCAATTGAGGGGGAAACCTGGGTCTGGGAACTTCCAGCAGGCGCCGTCTCGTCAAGCCTCTTTGATCTCCACTTTCACCATTATTCAAAGGCCCTGACTTAGGACCGGAACTATTTCTTGGATTGGATTGGGCGTAGCAAACGGGAAATTCGAGAAAAATCAAAAAATGATCGAAAATCAAAAAAACAAGGCTTGTCCTTTTATTCCTTCTCGGAATCGATTAAGTTATACAGCAAATATGAACATTGTCAAACTACAAGTATGTCAAACGTTGATGAAATCATCCCTGCTCTTTTGAATGTTACTAACCAATTTGTTAGAGAAAATTTCCTATCCTTCCTCAGCCGGAATTGTTCGATATCATTGAGAAGTTCCGCCAAATCGACATTGACGACAAAGGCTGGATCGAAAAGCAAAAAGTCATTGAACAAGTCTCCAGTGCCGGCACAGACTCCTACGATAATGTCCGTCAGACCCTCAAACAGGTGGACGTCGATGCCTCGGGGCACGTGGAATTGGAGGATTTTGTGGAGTTGCATGCCATGTTGAAAGAATCCAAATCTGGCCCAGCTGGAGCTTCATCATCGTCAGCTCCTCAAGTTTTTTCTAGAACAACCGCATCTGCAGGTCCGTCTTCCGGCTCAACAGGGTACGTGCCTCCTTCAGTAACGTCTCCCAAGATTGGTGGCTTGGTCCACAAAGGTAAGGGGGCCAACGCTAAAATCATTGTTTCAAGTCGTTCCGGTGTGCAGCACACCATCAACGAAGAAGAAAGAACAGAGTTCACAAAGCACATCAACAGCGTTTTGGCTGGTGACCCGAGAATTGGTGACAGATTGCCTTTCCCAACTGACACTTTTCAAATCTTTGACGAGTGCCGTGATGGGTTAGTGCTTTCCATGTTGATCAATGATTCAGTTCCAGACACAATCGACACCAGAGTATTAAATTGGCCAAAGCCAAACAAACTGTTGAACAAGTTTACCATGAGTGAAAATGCCAATATTGTGATCAATTCAGCAAAAGCCATTGGGTGTGTGGTGGTCAATGTCCATAGTGATGACATTATCGAAGGGGTGGAACATTTGATTTTGGGGTTGATTTGGCAAATCATCAGAAGAGGGCTTTTGAACAAAATCGACATCAAACTTCACCCAGAACTTTATAGATTGCTCGAAGATGGCGAAGAGTTGGAGCAGTTTTTGAGATTGTCCCCTGAAAAGATTTTGTTGAGATGGTTCAACTACCATTTAAAGCAAGCAAACTGGCACAGAACCGTGACCAATTTCTCCAAGGACGTTGCCGACGGTGAGAATTACACGGTGTTATTGAACCAATTGGACCCTCACTTGTGTTCCTTGGCTCCTTTACAAACACCTGACTTGTTGACCAGAGCCGAGCAAGTATTGGCAAATGCTGAAAGGCTCGATGCTAGAAAATATTTGACAGCCACTGCTTTGGTTGCAGGAAACCCGAAATTGAACTTGGCGTTCATTGCTCACTTGTTCAACACTCATCCTGGTTTGGACCCAGTTGAAGAAGCTGAAAAGCCAGTGATTGAAGAGTTTGACGCTGAAGGCGAACGTGAAGCCAGAGTGTTTACTTTGTGGTTGAATAGTCTTGAAGTCAGCACTCCAGTGGTCAACCTTTTCGAGGACTTGAAGGACGGGGTTATATTGTTGGAAGCATTCCAAAAAGTGTTGCCTGGTTCTGTTAATGAACGGTATGTGAACAAAAAACAGCCTGGTAAAGAGTTGATGAGATTCAAAGCTTTGGAAAACACAAACTACGCGGTGGAGGTGGGTAAAGCTAACTACTTTTCGTTGGTGGGCATTGAGGGCTCGGACATTCTTGATTGCAACAAGTTATTGACCTTGGGCCTTGTGTGGCAATTGATGAGAAGAAATGTCATACAAACATTGAGCTCCTTGGCCAAAGATGGCAAAATGTTGACAGACTCCGATATATTAGCATGGGCCAACGAGGTTGTTAGAAAAGGTGGCAAGCACAACTTTGTCAGATCCTTTTCAGACTCATCTTTGTCAAATGCTGTCTGGTTGTTGGATATCTTGAACGGTTTAAAACCAGGCTATGTTGATTACGACTTGGTCACTCCTGGCAGAACTGAAGAAGAACGATATGCCAACGCAAGATTGGCCATTTCCATTGCCAGAAAGTTGGGTGCCTTGATTTGGTTGGTGCCGGAGGATATCAATGAAGTGCGGTCCAGACTTATTTTGACGTTTGTTGGGTCCTTGATGTCTCTCAATCTTTGATTTTGCCAGTTATTTGCCAGTCTTTTGTTTCATTCTATTTTTACTTTACTCTTTTCTTGTCCATTTGTATCTCATGAAGCCAGACAGAGTAGAGTGTAAGTGCAGCACTCTCAGATGCCTTGTTGGCTGCGATTCCATATGAAAGCAGGAAATACCACGTGACTGGGTGCTTTCTTGGTGTGTTGCCACTCAAACTCCAAAAAACAAAAAAGTTACAGAAAAGCTTCCGCAAGCGCTTAGTCCTTCATTTGTAATCCAGAGACACTCATTATAATAGACCTCTTGTAAAGAAGAAGAAAACAGAGCGTTTAGAAAAGGAATACACAACTACAATCACTATTATGTCTAGCAAGATTGAAGTCGATCAACCTCAAATCGATGAGGGGCTCTACTCCCGTCAGTTGTACGTCTTGGGTAAGGATGCAATGCTCAGAATGCAAAAGTCCAATGTGTTGATCATTGGCTTGAAGGGCTTGGGTATTGAGATAGCGAAAAACGTTGCCTTGGCAGGGGTCAAGTCCTTGTCTTTGTACGACCCGGAACCAGCTACATTGAGAGACTTGTCCAGTCAGTTTTTTTTGACAAAAGAAGACATTGGCAAGCCGAGGGCCGAGGCTTCCAAGGAACCATTGGCCCAATTGAATCAGCATGTTCGTATTGCAACCATTGACAACTTGGAGAAGTCCACTTTGAAAGATTTCCAGGTGATTGTCGTCACAAGCGCTGCTTTGTCAGTTGAAAAACAAGTTGAACTCAATACTTTTACCCATGAGAATGATATCAAGTTCATCTCCGTTGACACCAAGGGGTTGTTTGGCCAGGCGTTTGTCGACTTTGGCGAAAAATTCACAGTTTATGACCCGAATGGCGAGGACCCTTTGACCGGTTTGTGCACCGACATTGAGTCTGATGGAACTGTCACCTGCTTGGGTGGTGGCAGACACGGTTTGAATGATGGCCACTATGTTAAATTCTCAGAGGTCAAGGGCTCCGGGGAGGCGGAAGAACTCAATAAGGGCAAACCGTACAAGGTCACAGTTTTGGGTCCTTTTGCTTTCAAGGTTGACTTTGAAGGCAAAGAAATCAAAGGCTATGAAAGCGGCGGGGTATTCACCCAGGTCAAAATGCCAGAGATTGTGAAGTTCCAAAGCTTGAAGGAACAGTTGACTCATCCTGAGTTTATGATTTCTGACTTTGCCAAGCTTGACAGACCTGCCATTTTACACATCGGCTTCCTTGCCTTGGATAAATTCAAAAATTCCCATGGTGGCCAATATCCAAAGCCAATGGATGCAAAAGATGCGGCTGGAGTTGTTGAATTGGCAAAAGAATTGGTTCTGAAAGAGTACTCAAGTGTTGTAGAAAGTGCTGATGCATTGGACGACAAACTAATTTCAGAATTGGCTTACCAGTCAACAGGTGATATCCCAGGGGTCAACGCTTTGTATGGTGGACTCATCGCTCAGGAAGTATTGAAAGCCACTTCTGGTAAATTCATTCCAATCAAACAGTTTTTCTATTTTGACTCTTTAGAATCGTTGCCAAATCCTGAAGACTATCCAAGAACCACAGACACTACAAAACCAATTGACTCGAGATATGATGCACAAATTGCAGTCTTTGGGTTGAAATTCCAACAGAAAGTTGCCAACTTGAAAGTTTTCCTTGTTGGAGCTGGGGCCATTGGTTGCGAAATGTTAAAAAATTGGGCGTTGCAAGGCTTGGGTTCTGGTCCTGAAGGTAAAATCATTGTTACTGACAATGATTCTATCGAGAAATCCAACTTGAATAGACAATTTTTATTTAGACCAAAAGATGTGGGGACTGAAAAATCACTCGCTGCTGCTAAAGCAGTCATTGCCATGAATCCAGATTTGGACGGCAAGATTGTTAGTCTCGTTGACAAAGTAGGAGAAGACACTGAACACATATTCAATGATGCTTTTTGGGAAGGGTTGGACTTGGTTACCAATGCCTTGGATAACGTTGAAGCCCGTACTTTTGTTGATCGCAAATGCATTTTCTACAAGAAACCATTGTTGGAAAGTGGTACATTGGGTACTAAAGGTAACACGCAAGTGGTTGTGCCTCACCTTACTGAAAGTTACTCTTCATCTCATGATCCACCAGAAAAGGCCATTCCTTTGTGTACTTTGAGAAACTTCCCAAGCAAGATTGAACATACAATTGCATGGGCAAAAAGTTTGTTCCAAGAGTATTTCACCGACGCACCAGAAAACGTTAATCAGTACTTGTCACAACCTGATTTTGTCGAAACAATATTGAAACAGAGTGGAGATGTGAAGGGAATTTTGGAATCAATCAGTACCAGCTTGAATGATCGTCCTGTTTCCTTTGAGGACTGTATCAAGTGGGCCAGACAACGTTTCGAAGAGAAGTTCAACAATGACATTCAACAATTGTTGTACAATTATCCACCAGACGCTACTACCCAATCTGGGGAACCATTCTGGTCTGTCGCCAAGAGGTGTCCAACTCCTTTGGAATTCGACATCAATGATGAGGAACATTTCAACTTTGTTGTTGGTGCAGCAAACTTGAGAGCTTTCAATTTTGGACTCAATGGTGATTCTGGAACTCCCGACCGTGCCAAGTATGCCAAAGTGATTGCTGATTTTGAACCACACATTGAGAAGTTCACTCCAAAGACAAATTTGAAGATTGCTGCTAACGACGAAGAGCTTCGTAACATGGACGAAGGCGCCATGTCTGATGAAGATCTGTTGAGAAAGTTATCCGACAGTTTGCCATCACCATCGAGCTTGGCTGGGTTCAGATTGAATGCGGTTGAATTTGAGAAAGATGATGACACAAACCACCATATTGAATTTATTGCTGCGTGCTCCAACTGTAGAGCATTGAACTACAAGATTGCCACTGCTGATAAATCCAAGACCAAATTCATTGCTGGCAAGATTATCCCAGCCATTGCCACCACCACCGCTTTGGTCACAGGGCTTGTGCAATTGGAGCTTTACAAGATTATTGAAAAATCTACCAAGTTGGAGGATTTTAAGAATGGGTTTGTGAACTTGGCGTTGCCGTTCATTGGGTTTTCAGAGCCAATTGCGCCTCCACAGGGCGAATACAATGGCAAGAAGTTTGATCGGATTTGGGATAGATTTGACATTGAGAATTCGAAGATCACTTTGCGGGAGTTGGTTGATTTGTTTGAAAAGAAGGAGAAGTTGGAGATCACCATGCTTTCGTATGACAATTGTTTGTTGTATGCGTCTTTCTACCCGCCTCAGAAACTTGCTGATAGAATGGATTTGACGATTCCAGAGATTTACAAGTTGGTTGGCAAAAAAGAGGTGCCGGTTGGCACCAAGCACATGATTGTGGAGATTTGTGCCGACAGCGAGGACGGCGAGGATGTGGATATTCCTTTTATTGTTCTTCATTTGTAATGTGTTGAAAGAAAAGAGTTTATATAGGCAATGAAAGTTTTGTGTAACTATCGTAATGTACCACTACAACATAACTATGATAGAAAATCACTATAATTATATATATATATATATATATATATATATATATATATATATTTATTAAAGTCCAATCCACTCCCACACCCGCTTTATATCGCCGTAAACCTCCATGATTTCGACTCTGACATTTGGATTAGCCTCCACTTGGCTTGAAACCGCTTTCCAAACCGCCACCTTGTTGGCAACATGGTCCTCCTGCAAGAACTTGTCCCGAAGAGCAACGCTTTCCTTGTACGGCTTGGTGATTTGATAAGTGTCTTGGAGTGCTAGTTTCTTTTGCAACTGCAAGTCTCGTATCACTTGTGCCTTGAGGTCCTTAATTTGTTCCCGCTGGGTGGCACGGGACTGGAACACCTGCCGCGCAACCACACAGACAAGCGTCACCACCGCCAAGCCAATCATCTGGGCTTTGTACTTGAGGATCAAGAAGTTCGCAAGCTTTAAAGCTCTACAACGTAAGTCGAGGTTTTCAAGTGACGTCGACCGGAAGGCCTTTTTGGCAACGACGACAGCTTCTTCTTCTTCTCCGTCGTGGTCGCCGATGTTGTTTCTGCTCGTAGCGTTTGAATAAAACTATAGTCGTGTTAGTAAAAACCATTGAATGTGATTAAATAAGATAGAGAAAAAAACTAAACTTGCCTTACCATGTTGATTTCCTCACTCTCCTCCAAGTCTTCCTCAGCCTTCAGCCAAATTTGGTCAAATTGCTCATCGGTAATGCCTGATGCCTTGAGTTCGGATAGAAGATCATGCAATTCTTCAGACGACATTCCTGCTTCCTCATCGGTACCTTTACCACACTTCACGTTTGCGTTTCTGGTTCTCAAAAGATCTAGTGATACCGCTATCATGTTTTCGATTCTTCTTTGTTTTCTCAAGTTCGGTATGCACTTTTTGCCCGCCAAGTAGAAATTGAAGGGACGAATCTCCAAATAGTCGTCTAAACAACTAAGATCAAAATATGGATGGCAAACTGCGTTTGGCGGACAAGTGATACAATCTGGCTTGAGGTAGTCACTCAAAAGATCATCGATTTGCTCGATATATGGATTGTTTTTGGGGTTAGGGAAAGATCTTCTTTCAATCGAATAGCCGCAATAACCAACAAGCACTCTCTGATCTGCGTACCAGTAAGCAGTTCCGCAAAAAGCAGTCAAAAGAGTGACTAAGGTGAAATACTTGAAAATTCCCAACACCGCTTTGCTGATTGAAAATGAAGAGGAAGGACTGGCAGCATTGAATTTCTCGTTTTCAAGAACCAAATTTTCATCAGTTTCCTTCATATTTTGTTGAACTTTATCCAAAAGATCATGACTGTTGTCTTCATCACCCGAGTACTCAGCAAGTGATTCTTCAGAGTCCACATCAGACGAAGAAGAGGAAGCAGAAGATGAATTTTTTGAGTCTGCTTTGAATTCAATGCCTTCAGTTTCAGTTTCAGATGGTATATCACCAGCAAATTCCTCTGTAACATCTTTTATCTCATGATCATCGGTGCTGCCGCCACTGATTCCATGATCTGTTTCCAAGTCATCATCGTTATCATTGCTGACAATGATAGGTTTGGGGAAACTTGGTTCTACGGATCTGTTTGCGGAACGTGGAGTTTGCGGGGCAGAAGGAGAAGCTTCATGTTTTTGTCTAAAAGACTTGGAAGACACTTGTGTACCACCATCACCGCCTTGAGGCATGATCACCACAGGAGAAGAAGGATCATAAAGTTTTTTCCCAATCACTTTGATGCCCAATTGCTCGGCCATGCTGTCCACAACACGCGGAGATGGCAGGCCAACAACGGCAGGACTGGAAGGTCTCTTTCCAGAAGGGGAACTGAGTCTTGATTTCACAGGGGTGCTTCTCTTCAAAGGAGACAATCTTGCCTTCAAGTCTGCAACTTTCTTGGAGGTATTCATGTTGTTGATGCTAAAGTCAACCGAGGTGTCCAGAGGTCTGTTTTTTTTTGCAGAACCCAAAAAGTCCTTGACGTTTGTTTTAAACTCTTTCTGAGGGGATTTAAGAGCCTGAGCGGTTTCCTTGGAGTGCTTCGACACCAATCTAGAGAATTCTCCACCAGAGGTGTCGGTATCGCTGTTGGATGCGTCGAACAACAAGTCTTTCTGTTTTTTCGTTGGCTTGGCGGTGGACAAGTCATCAGCTGGTTTTCTCTTCCTTGATTTCTTTTTTGGATTTATCTCATCACTGCTAGAATAATCACTGTCGTCATCAACGAACATAGATCTGCTTGATTTCTTCTTTGATGAGGAGCTCTTATTCTGTCCCTCGAGGCTGCTTATTGAGGATGAGGAAAAGTCCGACGCCTCTTCCTTCTCGACTGTCTCTTGATTGGTTTTGTTGTTCTTGTTGCTTTTTGGTTCTTTGTTCTCCACGAGTTCCTGATTGCTATCTGAATCTGAATCTGATGCATTCTCACTGGATCCGCTGTCATCACTGTCGCTACTTTGCAAGCTACCGCTGCTGCTGCTGCTATTGCTACTTGCAGAAGCCCCTTTACGTAACTTTTCAGCATTAGCGGCAATCTTCGACTCAAATAGACCAATAAGCTGTTTCTTTCTGTAGCCCGATGGGAAATCCACCTGATGGAAAGCCAAAATCTTTCTTATTTCCGCGATCTTTAACCCGTTAGGATTGAATCCCGGTTCAAGGTACTCCTGATTATCCATGTTCAAAGATCTATGGTGCACTTCTGTCTTGTGTATTGAGTTTGGTGATTTAGTAAGGGTTTGTTTTTGTTTTTGTTTTAATTTGTTTTGTTTTTGTTTTCTTGTTAATTTTTTTTTTGTTTGGATATCAAGAAGGAAGAACGTCATGTGACAAGGTCATCTCTAGTGTCTTTAGTGTTGGATTTATTGTACAGAGAAGGTAAGATGAATGAGCACAATAGAAAAGAATAGTGTAAAATACAAAAGAACTAAATCCCAAAATTTCCGCCAACAAACGCACTTCGCAAGGCCTTTTTGTCGGTAGCTTTCGCACCGGGGCCATGTAGTTTGTTGAATCCGGTGGCGGAAGGTGTTGGCATGGCGGCAATGGCAATGTCACTTCTTGTTAGTGGAGTGGCGACAGCAGCGCCAGGCATAGCACCAGGCGCCGTAGGAGAAACATTGCCAGGCTGCATTGGCGGAGGTGGATATCTAGGATATGCACCAGGAGGTGGGGCCCCAGGAGGAGGAGAACCCACCATCGGAGGACGGTATCCCTGAGGAGGCGGAGGACCTCTGTACATGACACCACCTGGAGGTGGGACCCCAGGAGCCGGCGGAGGACCCCTGTAACCATAAGCACCACCTGGACCAGGTGGCGGCGGAGGATGTCCATGCATGGCGTGGGGAGCCCCAGGTAGGCCAGGTGGGCCTTGCCTTGTAGGAGAGTGGCGTCCACCAGCTTGAGGATGAGGAGGGCCATAAACCGGGGTCCCTTGAGGTTGAGGCTGAGGTTGGCCTGGGGCGGGCTGCTGATAGTAACCCTGGTCGTAGTAGTAATAATATTGTTCGTTTGGGTTGTAATCATAGTAATAATCTTGAGGTTGTGCTGGAGGATGCGAGCCGCGGTTTTGCAATGGCGGCTGTTGAGGATGACGATATTGTACATTTGGATGTGGTGGGGGTGGGTTTTGATGCAGATTGCGGGGTGTGACATGAGGATCATTTGCAGGCGGAGGACGACGCTTTGGTTGGTGTTTTGTAGGAGATGAACTTCTTGGCCGCTCAGGGGATTTCTTATGAGGATGAGAATGGTGTTTTTTGGTGGGACTCACGGGCATCATGGATGGAGAAGAAACGTCTTGAGTGTATAAAGAGTCCAGAGGTTCAAAAGATGCTTGACTATTTGTCATGAATGAAGAAGTAGCGTCGTTTTCTTCCATAATAACGCCGCCATCCACGCCATCGTAATCATCATCTTCATCTATTTGACATTCTTGGATGATGACCCATTTCCGTTGATCATTTTGGTCAATGAACTCGGCAACGAACGACTTGCCAAAAATCTTCCGGATTCCCTCGGCCGATTCGGAAGAAACACTAGACATCCATGTCCAAACGTAGTAATCGTCTATTGGGATTCTTGAAACCGAAGCCTTGTGGATGTTGTACTCCTCGGGGTCTCTTTTCACAAACGGTTGATCTTGGTACCATCCGCTTCTTAACAAATAGTAGTTGTTTTTGGAACAAAGCTTATCAACGATTTTTGTGGATTCCGGGGTCAATTTCTCAACCATTGTTTTGTTTTCATCCTTGATCAAATATTTCAACACCAAATAATCCTCCTTGGCATCAAAATATTCTGGATTGTCAAACGATATCACTTTCGATGTCTTTGCCATTAATTCGATTGGATTTTGAGAAAGCTTTTTCCCGTACACTGTGATCAATGGGACGCTTATTAAAGAAGAGTGAGAAGCGTTGCTTTCAGGAGGATATGGGTTGGTGGCCAACATGGATTGCAATGACCAGTGTATTTTCACTTTTGCAGATGTATCAGATGGCAACATTGATCGGAGAAATGACAAAATCAAGTGAAACATTGCTTCAGACGCGGGCAACCATTCTTCAAGTCCATCCAAAAAACTGTGTCTCTTTGAATTGTAATCAAACCCCAAAGAGGAGTTTGTAGATTCTTTCAACGATCTTGGAACAGGGCCGGAAAAAGCCCAAAGTCCTGCCACTTTGGCGACTTTGCGGGCGCTCATTCTGTTTTGCTTGGTGTGTGCGGAAATTCTGATCAACAAGTCCAAGAAATCATAAACGATTGACGCATGGTCGGCCGAAGGTAAACAGGTTGGCATGATTTCCAAAAAGGCGTTTTTCGGGTAGTTTTGTTTCTGTTCCAACACCTTGAATTTTTCATATGTGTCCCAGCCAATAACACACAGGTTGGGCAAGCGGCCCCAAATGAACTTCAACGAAGACATCAAGGTGAAGGGGTCAGTTCTCTTGATCATCTTTTTGATGAGGTCGGGATTGTTCAAATTCTGAAGCACTTTTTGCAAGAAGAACGATAGCTTTTTGTCGTCGTTTTGGGGTCTGAATGGAAGGAAGATCAAAGGGATTTGGGCGCCATTGGTCTTCAACTCGGAGGTAATCATGTGAACCAATTCCTTGATGTCGCCTCTGTCAAACACGGTGATTTCCGCGAGTTCCATCTCACCGACAAACGTCTTGTCTCTCAACACAACTTGGGGGTCCTCCATTGCGATAACACCAGTGAACCGAAACAGACTATGAAGAACAAATTATATGGTAAGGGCAAACCAAGCCAAAACTAAATCACGATTTTTTGTTTTTTGTTTTGATTTTTCTGGCACCTCCTGCTATGTACACAGATGATTCGAAGGTTGTACAGAGTGGAATTAACAACAATAAGATATGATAGCTGCTCTGTACGAAATGTAGCGAAAGTATTAATTTTTGGGAATGATGTCGTTGGCAGGAGTCTGGTTTTTGAACCAACAATATCAATTTCATTATTTTTTTTTTTTTATTTTTCTAATTATATAATAATAATAATAATAAAAATCGATTCATTCCTTCCTTCTTTCTTTCTTCGGCCGCTGCTGAGGTTTTTTTTTTTGTTTGTAAACAGGCTGCATCGGGTCAAAATGGGAAAAACGTCAATTTTTTCTTCTTCTTTTTTGACTTTTGCTAGACGGGCTGCCATGGTGATGCAGTTTACTGCAGACGCCTGCGAGATGCACGCCCATTATGATGCCATTCCGATGTTTACGCACACGTGCTGGAAATAAATTCTCAAATCAAATCTAAAATGCATAAGCGATGCCCTGTTTGCGCCACCAATCGCTCACCGCGTGCCACTCATCCACGTCCCTTGCAATGCCGTTCATCACCGACTTTGCCTCGGTCACCTCGATCTTGTGCCCCTTTGCCACCATTTGCTCCTTGAAGGCGTTACCGGTAAAGTTTTCCATGTACAACACCTCGGGCAACAACTGGTGGTGCAATCTAGGATAGGCAATGGTCTCCAACAACGGCATCTTGTACATGAGCTTTCTCACCAATGCCTGGAACACAGAAGTGAAGATTCTTGACCCGCCAGCCGCCCCAATCGACAAGTATGGGCTGCCAAACTTGTCAAGAACAATCACTGGCACCATCAGGGACATTGGCCTCTTCTTTGGCTGGATGTAGTTGTAGATCGATGGCATAATGTCAAATGCGTTCTTCTCCTCGGTGGGGATGGAAAAATCGTCCATTTGGTCATTTAAAATGATCCCGGTGCCGCCATCCAACAAAAGAGAGCCAAACACAAGATTCACAGACGTTGTGATCGAGACCGAATTTCCCTCCATGTCCACCACCGAGAAATGCGAAGTTCCGTGGTCCTCAACAGACTGGAAATCCGGATGGTAGTCCTTCCACGAGGGTAGCGTTGCACTGTCAGATATGTTCCCAAAGGCTTCACTGGCCCATTGGTCGTCCAAAAGCTCTGCAATACGGGCTTCGTCAAAAGTCTTGTTGTCGCTCACCGAGGTATCGCCAAGCTTTGATCTTGCAGACCCCATCCATTTCATTGTTTCTGCCAATCTTTGACTATGCACTTCTGTCAAGTCGCCGCCCACTGCAAACGAGGGGTTCTTGCTCTTGCCGTTGTTTTGATAAAATTTATTCAAGATATTCAACCCTGACAAGACGGCGATGCCCGCGCAGTTGCTTGAATGCGGCACAAACACTTTATAACCATCCATAAACTCTGTAGAACGGGCCCTTTCTGTTTTCACCCGATACTGTGCAAAATCCTCGGGTTCGATAATCCCGTTGTTTTCGTGGATTGTCGAGACTAGCGATTTCACAATGGGACCTTGTGGGTCGTAGAAAATCGCATCGCTGCCGTTATTGGCAATCAATCGAAGGGTCTTGGCAAACTGCGGTCTTTTGATGAGATCCCCTTCTTCCACAAGCTCCACCATTTTCCAGCACTTGTCCATCCTGCCCCGGTTCCGTGCCTCGCATCTCACCACGTCTTGCTTGTTTTTCACAAACATGTCCCACGTTCTGTAGTTCTTTGCTAGAATCTGCGGCGCAAGCCTTGTGAACACCGCAATTAACGAGGAAGTATTAAACCCTTGCTCTGCTATATCTGCCACGGGGTCCACCAACTGTTTCCAACTGAGGCTCCCCGACCCGTGCATCTTGTACAACTGGTAATACCCTTTGAGTTCTCCTGGAACCCCTACCGAGAGCCCACCAATCTTCGAAGGATACTCTTCTGCCAAGACTTCAAAGTCCTTGGAGTAATCTATCTCTGATTCTGCGTTCGTGCCGCTGCCAAGAATTGCATGAATGCTGCTCTTGTTGAACATGTCTTTATGCGACTTCAACGGAGCCTGTTCACGAGCATCGATACTCAACACCTCGGGCAATGCTCCGTCTTGTTTGCTGCTCCCCTTCAATGACAACATGAAGGCGCCTCCCCCGATTCCCGAGCTGAAAGAGTTGATGAGCCCGATGCATAACCCCACCGTTACTGCTGCGTCTGCAGCGTTGCCACCCCATTCCTCAATGACTTTCCCTCCAAGCACCGAACACTGCTCAACGTCCAGACTCACCGCACCGTTCTTGCCCCTCTTGAGATACTCCTTCTCCGGATTAAGGCTTGGGGTTCTCATGGGTGGGCCCATGTTGAGCCCGCTATTGGAGATTGGAGAATCACCACTCTCGATGACCCTATCTGACGGTACTTTCAAACAAGGTATTGCATGGTTCGGCTTGGGAAAGCCAACAACAGCAAGGGTGATGAATATTAACGCCCCTAGTAGTGCTGCTAGTAGCCTTGAGCTGTGTGACATTGCTGTTCTGCTTCTATACCTGGTGGTCCCGAGCCTTTGAGTGTTTTTTGTAATTGATAAGTAAAAAAAAAAATATAATTATTCCTGATAAGAAAGAAAGAAAGTTATTACAATATTACAATGCGATGAGTAGTCATCCTCCTGTGAATGAATATAATTTGTGAATGAATATTATTTGTGAATGAATATTATTTGTGAATGAATATGATGAATATTTGCTGATTGGTATGGTGTCTGGAGAACGACTGCTCATTGAGATCTCGTGTCCACCCACTTTGGTATAACGCTCAACTGCTCGGCCTGCACCAACGGCTTAGGCTCTTCTCCGTCAAACTCCAAAGTCTCCATTTTGCCCCCGATGTAGAACTTTCTGTCCTTTTCCACTCTCAAGATCTTTGCCTTGACGACAACAAACGTGTTGCTGAAAGTCGGGTTCTTGTAGCTCAAGTTCAAGTAGGCGGTGACCCCAAAGTAAGCCTTCCCTCTGAGCAAGATCAACGGGTACGCGCATCGGTACGTGACCTCGTCCATAATGGTGGCCAAGAACCCGCCGTGAACAATGCCTGGATGGCCATTGAGCTTGTTGCCGAAATGGTAGAACGCGTAAAGCTCGTTGGTGTCGGCATCCGGCTCAGCGCCGTTGCTGGTGCTCACCGATTTGTCCTGGTTGTATGAGAGCTGGGAGAAAAGCACCGGGTGGGGCAGGATTTTCTGCTCACCCATGAGGGTCTGCCCCGTCAAAGAGCCGTCAAGGTGGGCTTCGTCGTCGTAGAGAAGATGGCTCACTTGCTGGAACCCTCTTTGCTTTAGTGATTTGACCAACGGATGCTCAAAGATCCTGGCAGTTTCGGGAGACGAGTCGGGGGTTGCCAAGCGGGTGAAGCCTCGAGCGGCCGTGATGCTTGAAGACATGGACTTCTTGACAAGGCGGGGGAACATGGTTTTCTCGAGGGCTTTCTTGATCGGTTGAGATCGGTTGGAAACCTGGTTGCGTTTTGACCGATATTTATAGAGAAATGCTGAGATTTTTTATATTTTTCTCGCATTGAACAACCCCGCTTATTACAGATAAAAAGAGACGACAACATGAATGAATATAGTCAAAGTTAAATATATGTCAAACACTCACTCTTTGAATGTTCTTCTTTCCATAGTGGTCCGCCGCAAACTTCACGTAGCTCACGGTGATGCCCGCAATGAGCAATGTAAGCGACACCATTATGTAATTGATCGGCCCTGGGTTCATCTTGAACACCGTGTGGGTCAATTTGTCGAAGTAGGACTGGGCAAAGTTGGCCACCCCGGAAATGGACATGATGGTGCCGTAAATGATGCCAAACGTCTCAAAGCCGAATACTTTGCCGGCAATGTCACTGATGGTGGTGTAAAAGAAAGGCCGGTAGATTACGAAGAGCAAAACGTTGAGCACCCCGACGGCAAACACTCCTGGAATGAACCCCAAGACCCCCAAGAAGATGGAAAGCGACGACAAGGCGGCCACAACGGACACGGTGGAGTAGTTGTCCAAAAGATAGCCCACAAAAGGGATGGAGATCAAGCCACCCACGGGGAGGGCAACGTCGAAAATGTGATTCAACTTGGTGGCCTGCTCGTGCGAGCCAAACAAATAAGTGTACTGTGAGTTGATTGTGGAGATGAAGTAGTTCAATCTCAACATCTGGACGGTTGTAAAAAGCGCCACAAGAACAAACCACTTGGACGAGAACTGCTGTTTCAAAGATTGGCCGTGCAAGATCCCAAAGATCCCACCGCTGGCAACGGTTTCATGCACCTCTTCTTCTCTGGTGACGGGGATTCTGGTGATGCTGGACAATGATGATCTTCTGTTGTTTTTCGTTTGTGCTGGCAACAACGCAGAGTACTCATTGACTTCACTCTGAATTTCGTCAGCGGCGTGTTGATGGCCATCATCCAGAATGGCACTGGTGTCGGCGGAAGGTACTGACGCTGAAGGTGGTGCGGTTTGATAGCTCCCTCTTGGCATCAAGAAGATCTGCACCCCAAAGATGAAAAGTGGAATTGCCAAGTATATTTTGAAAAAAGCACTGACTGAAAAGTAATAACTGTCTGAGCTGAGCCAACTGTTCAAGAACGAGTAGATCAAAAACACAGAGGACGAGGCGTCAAACGCCCCCGTGAGCAAAGCCAAAATGAGCCCTGAATTCTGGGGGAACGCGTTGGACAAGTGGAACGAGGAAATAAACGTAAAAGGCCCACCAAGGGCAACAAGGCCAAACCCAGTCAAGAACGGATCAAAAAGACCCACCAAGCTAGCTGAATTGATGACAATGACGGTGCCAGCAAAGATAAAAGTGGCCCCTATCAACCCACAAAGGCGTGGCCCAAAGTTGTCCAACAAGAACCCAATAGGCAAGGCACAGATGTTGGTCAATACCGCGCACACCGTGAAGATCATGTTCAACTTCAAGTCCTGCTCGGTGCACGAAACGCCACCACCGCTGCCACTGCCACTGCCATGGGTGGAAACGTCACACACGTCTTCGTAAACGTGCTCCTTGATAAGAAATGGCTTCAATGCCGCGAACCCGAAAAGCGGGCCTGCTGCGAACAAGCACCAAAAGATGGAGCTGAACACCTGGAATGCTCTTTTGGAGGCGGGGACTTCGTAGTAGAGCATCTTGGTTTTACGTCGCGGGAGGAATTTCAAGCCAACGCAACGAACAAAGGGCGATTGGCTGGCATTAAATAAATAGCTGATTGCGTCGAGGAATTTTACTTTGTTATCGGAGAAAGAAACTTTATTTGATAAGATTTTTTTTTCCACTCGGTGTGCCCAACCAGAGAACACGATAAGAAACTCGATGAAATTTCACACTTACAGACCTTGTTTATCATAACGTTCATTCATGGACATTAAAAAAGAGTAAAGAGAAAAAGAGTAAATACATTAAAGGGGGAAAAGGGTCATCATCTCCAGATGTCCCTTCTGTTGTTGTTCAAGCTCAACCCATTCAAACCATCACTCAAAGTGATCAAGTTCTTCCCGCTAAGCGAGTTTGTGCTCATGTTTGGGCTGTTGGTCGACGAGCTGTTGTAAGGAATGGCCGAGGTTGGGGTAGCGCCCGCAGAGAAATCATCGAATGTCGACGAAGACGTGGTCAACGTTGTCGTGAAAGTGTCGCCCCCTGTCAAGTTCTGAGTGAGATTGAGCAAGGAGTGGTTGTTGTTGGACACAAAGTTCGGATTGGAGTTGTTGAAGTGGCTGTAGAACCCGCCTCCACCGCCATTGTTGCCGGCCCCAGCATGGGGTGGTGCAAAACCCATAATGTCGTTGTTGCTTCCCAATACCCCACCAACCTGGTTGTACGATGTGTTGAACGGAGACTTGGCGTTGATGCCTGGGGTGGGTGGCTGCGAAATGTTGAGATATGTTGGAGAATTGATGGAGGGAGAGTTCATGTTGTTGCCATTGTTGTTGCTTGAGGAAGCGTGCTGGTATATTGAAGAAGGTGGGGGAGGTGCGGGAAATGCATTGTTCGTGCTGGAATGATTGTTTGCAACTGAGCGAATCTCAGCATACGATCTTGCGCCTCTCAATAGCGAACCTCCTGGGTTGGTGGAAGACGTGGCACTGGTTGGGATTGGACTGTTGATGGTGTGCCCAACCATGCTTGGGCTGTTCAAGTTATGGCCTCCCATGCTAGGGCTGTTGCTCCCATTATTATTGAGACTGTGACTTGGGCTTGTATTGTTATTTATATTGTTATTGTTGTTGTTGTTGTTGTTAGTCCGGTTCTGCTTGAATCGTTGGTTCAAGCTCCCGTGGGACGCATTCAAGTTGGTGTGCAAGAATGGAGGCCCATTAGGGCTTAAACCAGGCGACAAGATGTTGTTTGACGACTGAATGCTGTTGAAATTGCTGGTGTTATGGTTGTACTTTCTCTTGATGATGATGAACCCAGTCTCGAAAGATTCCGACAAGTTCAAGAACTGGCACAAAGCACTCAAGTACTTGCGATGGTTGTTGTTCAACGTCAAGGGATAGGCAATGTCTTCAAATTTCTTGTTCACGTCCATTTTGAACAATAACAATGTGGAGTACAACTCCAACACCTCGGGGTTGTTGAGGTCGATCAGTGCCGGAGGAACGGGCAAGTTGTTGACGTTCAATGGGCTTGCAAAGAATCGTTTTTCGTAATCGGTCATTAGTATGGTATTAGTGTTAGCATTTTGATTGCTATTGTTGGTATTATTGTTATTATTATTATTATTATTATTATTATTGGTATTAGTTGTGGTGATGGTTGTAACAATGTTATTGATGGAGTTGTTGGCACTGTTGTATGCAGAGTTGTTTTGCAATTGAGGCGCCTTTGCCAAAGAAGGCAAAGAGGTGGTGCTGCCACCGTTGACAGACTTGTGCTGTTCCTCTAACTGGCCTCGCTTTTCGCGCTTTTCACGCTCAATGCGCTCTCTTTCAACCAATGGGAGCATTTTCTTGTACTCAACCCGAAGCTTTCTCCCGCCAATCTCCTTACCGTTGAAGTTGTTCACCACCATGCTGGTTTCCTCAGTGGAGGTGAAGTTGGCAAACGCCAAGCCCCGGAAAACCCCATTGTCAAAATGGTAGTTGAAGGCGTATGGCAACGGAAGACCCAACTTGGTCATTTCCTCCAACAATTGTTCTTTCTTAATGCTGAATGGGATATTCTTGATGACAATTGCGGTTGGAATCACTTCATCGTCGTAATCGTCTTTTTTCCCACCACCCATGCTGCTGCTGTCCATAGCAGCAGCAGGGGTGCCAGATCGACTTGGAACGCTAGCGGTTCGGGACTGCTGATCAACCCAGCTGTTCACGTTCAACGGGTTGATTCCAATAGGCAATGACGGAGACAACATGTTTTTGTTGATGTTCTGATTACTATTATTATTGCTATTGTTGTTCTGATTAGGAAGATAAAGCCGTTGCTGATTTTGCACCACCCTGGCATTGCTATTGTTGTTGTTGTTATTATTATTGTTACTACTGCTGTTCTGAAAGCTGCTGGCGGTGGTTGGGGTGTTGGTATTGCTGGTGTTGGAATATTGATTATTTGAATAGGACGAATACGTCGATGTCGTCGACATGGCCGGAGACCGAGGAGGCAAGAAGCGAGAATTAGGGGCTACCACCACATTATTGCCATTGACACTGCTACTATTGTTGTTGCTGTTGTTGAACTGAGATCGTGGTGTTGCAACACTGAGCGATTCATCGTAGTTCACGGGAGTCGCCGCAAACTGTCTCAAATCCATGGTAGGGCCGAGAGTGATCGAAACGACTGGACGGTGATGTAGGTGGAGGGGAAATGGAGAGAAAACAGGCGACTGCTGTAGCTGATAGCAAAGGTTGGGTGTCCGAGAGTGTTGCAGTGAGTGATACTAGTTTATTAGTTAGTGTTTTAATAAAATAATTTTCTGATTTTTTTATTTGGTTGTTTTATAAGTGGCCACAACACAACGTAATTTTTTTTTTTTTGCATTTCGCTACGTACGGTATTATAAAAAAAATGTAATGCTTTGATAGGTGCTGGATTTCATATGTACTTCATGATCTTGCAGATCTCCACGATCATGGCCAAGGTCTCCTCCTGGTCCTGGGCCACCTGCTCCACGCACTGGTTGAGCCCGCTTTTGAGGGTGAGCTTCAGCTGTTCTTCCGGGAGCTGTAGTTGGTCAAGCTTTTGTAATGCCTTGTCGTTGTCCTTGACGGCCTGGACAATGTTCAACACCAAGTAGGCAAGCCGCAAGTACAACTGGGCCACTTTGTCTGGATCTTCTTCTTCTCCTTCTTTTGCATACTCTTTTGCGTGGTTTAGAATATAGATGATTTTCTCAAACAAATGCAGATTCGACGCCAATTGCTCGGCAATGAGCTCGTACTCCGAGGCGTTCACCACCACCGTGGCTGCTGCGATCTGGACATCGATGTTTGCAGAGTTCATGAGCCGGATGAGAATATCGAACCGGGCGCTCGCGCGCGGCTCCTGTGGATTGAAAAACTCGTTGGCGCAAAGTGGGCACACAATAAGATTGCACAACACCTCCAACGAGGCCTTTTGTAATTGCTCGTTGGGGGACAAGACGTAGCTCTCAACATTGGGCCAAGTCTTTTTAAAAACTTCTTCTTTTATCTTCATGTCCTCCATCGACGCAAGATTGGTGATCGATAGCAATGCCTCAAAATGGTCAAGCATTCCGGTGTTCCGTGAAATGAATTCTTCCATTGCACTTCTGTTTTTGCTTGAAACGTTCTCCTCATTGAGCAAAAGCTCGTTTAAGAACTTTATGGCAACAACAACACTGTATTTTTTGAAAACGAGATTTGGATTGGTGGATATCAAAATCTTGGCTAATCCTCTCAATGCAAACAATCTTAGATAGTTTTTGTAAGTATTATTGTCCTTGTCTTTCCCCTGCTTGCCCTCATCAGCGATCAAATACTCGAGAAGCAAGTTCATTCCCCCGAGCTTGACAAGCTCCACTTTCAACAGTTTCACCCATGACATGTTATACAACAAGGTAATCAAACTCTTTTGAATGTTCTCGCTCATTAGTTTGAATATCTTATTGAAGCCCGATATAAAATCCAACTTTTTGTTGACCACAGTGTCTTGGAGAAACTGGTGCACTTTTTCGTCATCATCCTTCTGCTCCATGGGGCTTCCATCAAACTTGTCATCACCATCACCTTTGCCCAACACTCTAGGGGTTTTGGTGTTCGCGTAGCTTTTCAAGTATTCAATGGATTCCTCTTCCTTACTGAGATTCAAGTTGTGCACGGTTACGTTCTGCAAGATATTCAACACCCCACTGATCACAATGTTTCCCATCAGGTTCTCCTCAACCTCATCTTCCTTGCCTAAATTGACTTTTATCATTTTGATGGAGTTGTTCAAAAGCAACACAAGTTTCTCAATCATTTTAATATTTTCTCTGATCAAGCTTTTAAATCTAAGTTTCAAACTGCAGAACGAAATGATGCTAATACAATTCTCAACTGTCTGTAGCTCTTCATCATTGACAATCAAGATAATTCCCACAATACGCTCAAAAATTTCGTCCAATGTGATTGTTTTCCTTTTCCCCTCCCATTCATCCTCCTTCATTTGCTTCTCCTCCTCGTTCGCTTGTTTTCCTCGAGCCAACGTTTCCCTATCCTGATACACATTCCAGCACTGTAGGATCAACAAACTAGCCAACGACACCATGTGCCTGCTGCTGCTATCAAGCGCAGGGAATCTTGATAAATCAATCAACAATCCAAAATACAGATCCACAATCACCTTTTCAACTGCAACGTTGGAAACACAACTATCAAAGATCTTCATGATGTTCACCACCACCTCATTCACAGGCTCCAAGCTCTTTACAGACACCACCGACGGCGACGGCGACGCGAATACAGACTGGAAAACTCGTCTTGCCTTTACGATTTTGTCATTGATGAAGTTGCGAAATATCTCGGACTGGAACACCATTAATGAAAAGTCAACAGAGAGCAAAAGCGGACAAACCTGATAGAACTTTAGAAACCCAAGCAACCTCTTCCAAGATTCCAGGTTTTTTTTGAAGATATCGCTTTGCCCATCTCCTTTTAAAAGAATAAACGTTTCGATCTCGTTGTACATCACCGATTCGATCTGACCCCTCAAGGCCACTTCGTTATTGATGAGATCTTCCAAGGCCATGAAGACCATCTTGAACACCTTGTCAAACGGTTTGGAATTCTTCTGGTCTAGCAAGTACCCAATAGGCACCATCTCTGAAACAAGATTTTCCAAGTCCTGTAATTTGATGAACTCTTTTTTGTTTTTGAGCAAAAGATACCAGAATACTAAATTGAAATGCAACTCGTTGATGGCATTAATGTCATCTTTGTCTTTGTGATCGGGCCGATATATCTTATCAGTTTCCTCTTTGATGTTGGTCAAGGTTTTCGTTTTCAACACTCCAACATGATATACAGCCTGCTCTGAGGCCTTTACGAGCTTCATGATCAAGTTGAAAATCAACCAGTCTTTTGCAACGTCATGCGATTCATAGTAGTAAACATGCTGAATCACTTCCAAGCCCTGGGATTGATTAACAATCTGCGATAGAAGATACTCCTTCATCTTGTCATCTTCCAGGTTGGCGATTTGCAAAAAAAGTCGGTGGGTTTTATGGCGGTTTGCAGCGACCTTCAAGTAGTGGCTGTGATTGCTGAAGACATATGCCACAATATCCCTCACCTGGTCAGTGTCAAACGAGGAGCCCTGAAGATCATTGATGGCAATGGAGTCGAACTGGGATATCAAGGACATGTTCAATGGCATACACCAAAATTAAAGATATTCTTTGATCTTCATCTGGTTGGTATTTTCAAAGAAAAATAATATATAATAATAATAATAAAATTGAGATTTCCAAGAGAACGCCAGCAGCGGTGAGAACTGCAGGCTTCTCAGGATAAACGCAAATGGGCCACAGGCCATTGATGGTATGATCAACCGTAGTCAGGAATGATACTGAGTTGTTGCAGGCGTATGGTGACAAAATGCAATGGTTGCCCACCCTGTGCCTTACTGGTTTTTTTGGTGTCTTACCAATATACCGCTTAGAAATGGAGACCTACCTCAAGCATCTTGTAGTCAGCAGCTTCAGGCTTAGCTTCAGGCTTAGACATGGTCTCTAGTCGGTAGATTGCGGCCAGCAGTAAAGGCAGACCGCTTCCAGACAGACCAAACCGCCTTCCAACCCTGCGAAGAGGAAGCCGGGCTCGCAATATGTCAGACTGCTGCATGGGAAAAACCAGATTCCGAAATACACGAAATCAAATCTAAATTGCAAAAAGATCCCTCTCCAACCGTTTCCAAAGCGCCCGAAAGGAAGAAAGAACATTGCGGTACTCAGATTGGACTTCAAATCTGCCCTTTTAGTGTGACTGGAACTTTGAATTCGAAGGTTCCAAGAGCTACCATTACACTGAGATCAAAAGAACTCTTTCGTTTTCCCCCTTTGAGAAATTATTTACAGCATGGACTTCCATCCTCATCAAAGGTCCGATTCGCTTTTAACCCTCAATAACCTGCCCGTGGGGCTCAGCAAGCCCGGGGACCTCATTCAGAAGTTTCTCCAGGCATGCCAGCACGGCGACTTAAGCACCGTGAAGGACATGGTGGAGAAGAATATTGTGGGCGTGAACGATCGCTTGGCGGACAATGTGACTGGGCTTCACTGGGCCGCCATCAACAATAGACTTTCCATTTGCCGGTACTTGGTGCTGATGAACGCTGATGTGAATAGCAAAGGTGGTGATCTCAATGCAACCCCTCTTCATTGGGCCTGCAGCTATGGCCTTGTTTATATTGCCAGTTTCTTGTTGCAGAGTGGGGCAGATCCAAGACTCAACGATGGTCAAGGTTTCAACGCATTACACTTGGCGGTGCATTCTTCAAACATCATGCTAGTGATTTATTTGGTGATGATGGCCGATGTCGACATTGACAGTATTGATCCGAACGAGCGAACTGCATTGCATTGGGCTGCGTACCAAGGCGATGCGCTTTCTGTGCAAACTTTACTCAGGTTTGGAGCCAACTCCAACCAGATTGACAACACCGGGTTCACCCCGCTCCATTGGAGTTTGATCAAGGCTAATCTGCTCTGCATGGAGAGTCTTATAAAGAGCACTGCCGAAACTGGGGGCATTTGCGACATCTTTGCCACCACAAACGATGGGAAAACTGTGTTCGATGTGGCTGTGGACATGGCCCATGTTAAAGAGTTACAAGCAGCATTGAAAGCATGTGGGAAAACTAAAGAAGGTTATGATTTGGAAATGCCAAACATCCTTGTCCAAAACGACGGCAAGCTAGCAAAAGTCATTACCTTTTTGGTGCCCTACTTGGCGATTGGGTTCACTTTGGAATTTTTTTCCAATTACTACAGTTTTTGGCAAACTTTATTGTTTGATGTCTCGTTGTACGTGATGGCCTACTTTTTTTTGACAAAATTGATATTTCCAAGCTACATTCACGACAAGAAGAAGTTTTTCAAGTCTCCATTTTTGTCTGGGATTTTTTCGGCAACCGCGGTCTGGGTTATCATTGACTGGTTGTTTTATATATTGCCCAACACATTGGACCAACATGTGGTAGCAAACATCATTTTTGCAATCACCTCGACTTTGGTCATGGTGTGTTTTTACCAATCAATGTTTTTGAACCCAGGCCGGATTAGAAGCTTGCCTATCAAGAAGAAAACGGTTTTTGACACTGCTGAGATGCGGACCCTTGCCGAAGAGGTGGGCTCCGCTGTCAAACTAAATCCTGAACCACCCAAGCAAGAAGATGTTTCAATAGATGAAGAACAAGACAACAATAACAACAGCAACATAAGTGAGGAGAATTTGGTGGATGATGGAAATACTCGGATGAAAACAAAGTCACCGCTGTCGTCGCCCACCACTGTTCTTGATGGTGATGCAGAGTTCATAAAGGAGGTTAAGCAAGGGATCAAGGAATTGATCAAGTGGGGAAAATTTGACTCCAAAAACTTTTGCATCCACACCTTTGTTAGAAGACCATTAAGATCCAGATTCTCGGAGCACAGTGGCACCCTTGTGGCCAGATTTGATCATTTCTGTCCCTGGGTCTATAACGACATCGGTTTCAGAAACCACAAGGTTTTCTTGTTTTTTGTCATGCTTTTGGAATTTTCCATCATGTTGTTTGCCTACTTGTCTACTCAGTATTTCAACTTTGTTAGCGAATTTGCAGCCCAGTTTGTTTACAGCAAAGATCATCGGATAAAGACTGTCAAGAGACCACCACATAGCCCGTTTGAGGTGTACACACCCGGCCCAGACAACAAGTGCTCGATCTTGAGCACCAGCTGGTGTAACGGCTATAGTGACTCCTTCCCGTTGTTCATGCTTAATGGGTTTTGCTTGCTCCAGGGAAGTTGGTTAGTGTTTTTGTTGTTTGTTCAACTTTATCAAATTTCAAGAAACTTGACATCAGCCGAGGCAGCCATGTTGAGCAAACCAACGTACAACTACCATTTTTCTCCAGTCCCCATGGAGTTGGTAACGGAGTTTGAGAACCCCAATGATGAAGGGTTTAATAACAATCACAACAACAACAGCATTGACGATCAGACGTTGCTGGGCTTGGCGAACGACACCGGCAGTAGCACCTTGGACATTGCGACTTCTGTGCAAAAGCGCAACTTCAAATCGCATTTGAAGTTTGTGGGGGTGTGCTTGAAACTCATTGGGATCACTCAGTTCATGGAGACTTTCCGCCACACGAAAAATCTCAAAGCTAGTCATTTCAACTTTGGTACCAAGGCCAACTGCATGGAGTTCTGGTGTCTTGGAAACACTTCAAAGTCAAAGGTGAATGTGCGGAATTTTTTCAGAATTCCTCAGAAGGATAATGGAGAAACGTACATTGGAGATCAAATTGTGGATTACTATCGATTATATGACTATCCAATCAGAAGAATGAGCTACAAGGAGTTAGTTTAATTGAAGGGCAGTCTATTTGGTGTACCATGGTAGGCGGATAGCAGCCAATGAATCAAACAAAATACAATTCTACAATGAAACGATTTTCAAAATTCTTATTATTCTTTACTAATGCATTCAAGTGTTTAAATACTAATAATAACAATGTCTTTGATGATTCACTTTTTCCCCTTCTTCTTCTTCCCCTTCTTCTTTTTGGAAGTTGCGGCATCCTTCTCTGTTGCAGCTGCTCCTGCTGCTGCTTGTGATGCTGCTGCTGCCTTTGCCACTGTTTCCGGCGCTACCTTCTTCGACTCCTCTTCCTCCTTGTACTCTATATTGCTCATCAAAGCGGCTAGCCCTTTACCGCTGATCACATATTTTTCAACCTTCATATGCTTTACTGGCTTCTTTGTCTTAGACTTTGTCTTTGTCTTTGTCTTTGTGAACTGAACGCCCTTGGGTCCAAGAACCGTCAACACCCGTGACACGTCCTTGACCTTGCGGGTCTTGAAGCTGTAGCAGATGCCGCGTTTCGGATTATATGTCTTAAAGATGATTCTTGTTTTGAATTTGTTGTTCTTGTCGCCGTCGCCTGCTACTTTTTTGTGGCGATACGTCATGCTGAGACGGGTATCGTTGGTCGCAGCCTCCAAAAGCTGGGTGGAGGTGTCAATGTATGTGTCCAAGGAGTCTATGGCGGGCATCTTTTGATTCAGTTTGTACAAATCGCTTCTCTTCAAGTTCCAACCAGAAGAAACTCCCGTTGTCGTCGTTGTTGGAAATTTTGGAAAAATAGTGAGAAACGCCTTTGGGGGTGTGGGACGCCCACGCTTTCAACAAACGCCCGCACTTTCAACATCAGACGTTATCATAACGATGTAGGCTTCTTTTGCCCTTGGGTGCTTGGTTGCAATAAAGTCTACTAAATGTCCTTGTTACAAAGTCTACTGGAATGTCCAAGAACTCAAAGCGAATCAATAAAATAAGTAAAATATGTGAACCAATAACATAACCAGATGTAGATAAACACGAGAAAAGAAGAAATGAATAAAAAGTGATTTATGGTGATTTGTGAACGACTAAGCTGCAACAGCAGGAGCAGTAGCTGTGGCAGTTGCCACTACTGTACTAGTGCTAGCCTCACTTGCGCTTTTTTTGCCTTTGAACAAGTAGTGACCGGCAGCAAGGCCACCAGCACCGATAACAGCCCCTGCGGCCAATGGGGCTCTGTTGCCCTTTGTGAAGATCCCCTTGAGCAAAGTGCCCATCAGAGCGTCTGCTTCAGCGTTGGCGTCTGCCTCGGCTTTTGCTTCAGGAATAGGAAGTGCGCAGGCTTGGAAGGCCAAAAATGAGGTGATGAGGGAAGCGAGGGCGAATTGCATTATATGTATAAAGTTGAGAGTGGAGTGGGGTGGATAGTGACGGAAGCAAAAGTTTGAATGAATGGATTTTGATCATGGGCAAATAGGATACTTTTTATATGGTGGGGCCGAGGTTTTGCACATTCCAAGGATACTAGGATCTCATGCGGCGCATACATCAAATCCCCGTTTTCAACATGAACAACACCAGGAAATAATAATAGAAAATTAATAATAGGGAGCCACCGTATACCATTCAGGTCACGGGGAAATCGTACACCTCTATTATTCCATGAGGAATGGGTTGTGAGGAATTGGGTAGCGAGGGATTCTCAGCATAGGGGGGAAAAGGTTGACTTTGAGTATTATTTATTATTATTTATTATTTTCATTACTATAGCAAGTGATATAAATATATAAGAGATTGAATTGTGGAACAAAAAATATTAGGGGTATCAGTGTCAATCCAACTAAACTGGAACAACCACATTCTCCTCATACTTCTTCTGTTGCAACATCTTGAACCCCTTGTAAATGGCAGCAGAGATCAAGGCCCCAATGAGTGGGCCCACCCAGTAGATCCAAAAGTAGTTGGGAAAACTTCTGGCAGCAATGGCAGGACCAAGACTTCTAGCAGGATTCAACCCAGCCCCAGTGGTTGGAACGCAAACCAAATGGCCCAAAAACAATGAAATACCAATACTGATGGCGTTGATGTTCACGGGAATATGAGGGTTTTCAACCGCAGTGAACAACACCGTGGAACACAACAAGGCAGTGCCAAAGGCTTCCAAAAACAAGCCCCTTGTTTTGGAAACCCCCAATCCAAGACCGTTGGCAAAGTTCACCTTACCCGGGAGCATTGCGGACGCAGCTCCAGCAGCAGCCATGCCGGCAATAATCTGGGAAATGAACATCAAAACAGCCTTGATAGGGTTCAAAGCACCGGAAAGCGCCAAGGTAAGGGTCACAGCAGGGTTCAAGTTCCCACCAGAGATTGGCCCCACCATAGTGATGGCCATAGAAACACCAAAGCCGAAACCAATAGCAATAACAAGAACTCTTGCAGGGTTTACTGTGTGGGGGTAAAGTGCGCTATCAGCAGCAACTTCGGTCAAGTAATCATGGTTGGCAGAGGACGCAATGGCAAAGGCAGTCCACAAAAAGAAAAATGTGCCAATGAATTCACCCAGAACGGCTGCTACATATTCTTTGAAGTAGTTGGTCTTGGTCTTTGGCTGCGATACCAAAGTGGTAGGCTGTGACTCGTTGTTCATTGGGTCACTAGAAGGTTTGCTTTCATTGGTGGTTCCGTCGGTATGATCAATGGACATTGTCGTTCGGTTGAAAAAGCAAATAAGAGCGAGCTTATGTGGAAAGTCGTGATGTAATTGATGGTAAAGATATCAGGGAGAAATAGAAATAAAAATTATAATCTTGGGAATATATCCATTTATATACACATTGATTCTCCTGGTATGGAATTAGATGTGTGTGTGTGTGAGCTGAGTTTAGATGTACTGAGATTGAGCAAGGGAAGATTAGCGAATTGCTTTTGAGCTATTTTGAATACAACATTTGGCCTGCCAACCAACCCTATTTCATCTATTTCAACACGCCTGCACAATTTCATCTTACCGCTCATCTCTCATTAATCAGCCACCCTCACCTTCACCGGAATAAATGCTGAAATGCTGTTGAAACTGTCACTTGTGAAGGAGAAAAGTTGTATCAATATGGGGATGGAAATAGCCGGCTTCGCATGCTGAGGATGCACGTCGCACAATAATTGAGGCAAGCAGGGGAGATATCTTGCCCCCTTGTCCCGCTCTCCATCCATCACATCCTGTTAAGGTTTTGTATATACCGCGAGAAGTTTACTCCCTGTTTGCTTACTGTGGTGATAATCTTTATATCAGCCATCTATCAGCCTTGCACTTGTGCCTACACTGCTACAGGTCTCTGTACATGTAAAAAAAAACATAGTTTTATCTTTTCTTCCCGTTGGAAAGCTATCAGTTGAACTTTTCCTTGCCCTTCCTGCTGGCCGGTTAACTAGTTGGGGGACGTCTTTGGTTGGCCAGATACACCTCTAAATGCTGGCTATTCTTAGACACTTGTCGGGGGTGTGGGCTGCGGGTGTGGGCTGCGGGCGTGTACATGCAGCATCACCAGCACAAGCAGCTCGCTTCGGGGAAAAAGTGTTGGAATAGCCTGGCTCCTCTAACAGAATGTCTGTACATTGGGGCCCCGAAAAACTTTCCAGTTTCTGGCCTGTTTGAGCTCGTAAGAGAAGAGCCTGTATATTCTAGCCATTTTCCAGCTTTTCCATCTTTTTCCTTGTCTGATAGTAAGAATACTAACATGTTGTATACTTTGCTGTCAAGCAAGTGACTACAGAACTTTAAATCACAAGCAATTCTCATGTAGCAAACCAGCATACAACATATTATTGCTTCATTCTCTATATGTTAAATGAATTCCAACTTTGAATTTGTATTGTATTTAATTAAAATTACTGTCATTATTATCTATGAAGCATCAAGGCCTTTGTTTGTTTTGTTCTATTTCAGCATCCCCTTTACAACTTGTAAGTGCCACCTCACAACTTCTCAATCAATTCAGGAACGATTTCGTTCAAATCACCAACTAATCCATAATCGGCCACGTTGAAAATCAATGCGTCGTCGCTCTTGTTAATTGCAACAATCACTTTCGAGTCTTTCATCCCGGCTAAATGCTGGATAGCCCCAGAAATCCCAACTGCAACGTACAAGTCAGGAGCTACAATCTTCCCAGTTTGCCCAACTTGCAAAGAGTTGTCAACATAGCCTGCATCGACCGCAGCCCTACTGGCCCCGATAGCAGCACCTAGTTTCTCAGCAAGCGGTTCCATCAATCTGTCAAAATTCTCCTTGCTTCCCAACCCACGACCTCCAGAAACCACCACTTTGGCAGAGCCCAAGTCAGGTCTTGTAGACTCCACAAGGTTTTCACCAACCCATTCGGCAGCTTTGCTCTCTTCATCACATGTAATTTCCTCTGGTGCAGAAGAAACACTTTCGGTTTGTTGAGCCGACTCTGTAATTGGCTCGAATGAGGATCCTCTCACCGATGCCAAAATCAAATCATCCTTAGACTTGACAGTGGCAATTGCATTCCCTGCGTAAATAAATCTTTTAAAAGTCTTACCACCTTCCTCCACCGATATGATATCACTGATTGGCTGGACGTTCAATTTGGCAGCCACTCTTGGGAGGATTGATTTGCCCGCAAAGGAGGAAGGGACAAAAAAATGGGTAATGTCATTTGCAGAATCTTTCAAGATCTGTTGAATCACCGGGGCAATCAACTCCGGGGAGTAGTGGTTGTATTTTGGACTTGGGGCAACAAAGAGCTTGTCAAGCTTGACAGAGTATTTTGGGAGTGATTTGGTTACTGCATGCTTCGAAAACTCTCCAAAGAGAATTGCATTCAACGGTTGGTTTAATTTGGAGGCCGCAGTCAAAGTGGACAAGGATGTCGGTGTAACGTGGCCAGCAGCGTTCGTCTCAACGAACACCAACGTGCTAGCGAACCTAACAGATTGCTTGAACAACATATCGAATACTACTACCGAATTAAGCTATTCCGTCAAGTTTCTACGGGAGGCAGCTTCTCTTTTCTTCATCCTCTTCAAAGTGAGTCAGAAAAATCTTGGAGACGGGGATCACCCGGCAGGAGTATACTCCAACGCAGAGGTATTTACTTTACCCGGCAGATACCACAGCAGCGGCTCCCGAGGACATTACAATAACAAAATAAATAATAGATCATGATAATAATATGTCCGGAAGGCAACAACGGAAGCACGCTTGATCATAAACACACCTCAGGAAATGTCAGTGAATATCAAACTACAGCTCAATGGCATCAGCTCCCAGGAGAACAAGCTAGCAGCAGGCTCGGATTTGACCCACAAGTTCCAGAACTCCGATAGTGTCAGTGCAGTATTGTCCCACTTTGAGTCCTCGACAAAGATCAAACTTTTGAACAGACCAGGCGTGCAAGCTCTGGTGCAGTTCATGAGGGAGAAAATCACAGAGGAGCAGTTCGGTAATCTGTTGAAATCCCTTGGATTGACGGATGGCAGTTGTCTATTCAGGGTATCGTTCACAAGCACAGATAAAAAAGAAGGAAATGGGGCACAAAATACAACAAAGAAAGCAGAGGTGGCGTCTTCACCGGTTGAGCAAGAACATGACAAGAAAAAACCCGTTGTTGTTGACACAAACCCTTCTTTCCAGATTTTCAAGCCCGGGAAAGGACATTCCCATGACCCAATTGCCACTAAAAAAGATGACGATGACAATGATGATGTGCAGATGTCAGTGGAAGACGCCCAAAAGTATCAACAAATGCTCAAAAACAAAGCCAATGCTCAGAGTGAGTATGTCAAGAACAAGTTGAAGCTCGAAAGAGAACAGAAGGAAAAGGCACTGCTGAAACTAGATGTCAAACCGGTGAATATTCGTGTCAAGTTTCCGGATTTGACACTTGCGCAATTGAAGTTGAACTCAAGCAATACTGTTCAAGACATGATCATGTTCCTTCATGAAAACATTTTGACAAATAGTAGAAAGTTTCAATACAATTTGATTCTTCCAGGCAGACCTAATGAGGACGAAAACGTTTACTGGGTGTTGATCGAAGAGGTTTTGGGTTCCGCTGGTAAAAGTACCTCTGCCAAAGCGCAGCAGAAATTGGCAAAGTACGATAAATCGAGTTTGGTGTTCCAGGCAATCACCCCAGGAATCAGTTACAAAACAAACGTCAAAGATTTCACAATCAATACAACTTATCCCGGGCCTTTTGTCAAAGAAAATGGCAACTCCCATCATTTGGATGAGTTGGTAGGGACCAAAAAGAGCGACTCTACACCTAGTTCACCAGCTAAAAGCTCTTCACTATTCCATCATCACAAGTCTGACGACAAGAAAAAGACAAAAGACAAAACATCTACTACAAATAAGATTCCAAAATGGCTCAAAATTTCAAAAAAATAAGGAAGCAAAAAAAGGCCAAAAACTCATTCGGCAATTCAATATTGAGGTTCTTCTTCGTCAGAAATATTTTGGTAAGATTTTTATTATCAGCACGGTTATCTCAGAAGCAGAACTGAAAAAGTTTTTCATCACATAAAGAAGAGCCCACAAGATGAATACGAATGTTTAAAACCTTTTGAAACATAGATATCTTTTGAAAACGTTAGTAAATTTGTTATTGATTCATCAAGCTCGAGCTTTGTTTTGTTGTATCATTCTTGGATCAGATGGTGATGCATGTATTTTCCTGGCTCATCTATAGTCACCTGGAATAATTGTGTAGATTTCATCATTAAGAGATAGAGTTCAAGTAAAGACATACCACTTGTGTTCAATCATTACGACTGTCGAGATTGCAAAACCAATCATCAACATATCATTTCTTCTCCGTTATAGAGTTCCTCTGTTGATTAAAATTTTTCTGTTTGGTGATGGACTTTTTATAGCAATTTTTTTCGACAGAAAAAGAACGGGTAATGAGAACAATCACCGGGTGACACTGACACGAAAAGTTTACCAACTTTTTTCAAAAAATAATAAAAATTTAAAAAAAAACGCGAAAAGTCTCTTGAAAGTGATATTTGCACAGAAGGGCCCACACTCATTTCATTGATCTGTATGTTTGTTTGATCCCTTTTTCGTGTGATGAAGATATGAACTACACTCAGCCGACACAGACACAGCCCACCCAACAAAATAGACAAAAAGGACCTGTGGAAGATGCAGACTCCCTTTCAGGGGTGATTGTGCGTCTTGTTTGCACAAAGGGTAACCTCCCTATGTGTGATCTCAAGGAAAGTGAGCACAAAGTTTCATGGACGTTTGGCAGAAACAGCTCGGCAGACAGACCATTTGGTGTGCTGACGCCCCGGCTCCTGGGCCGGCATTTCAAAATATGGTACAAAGAGTACAACATATTCATCCAGGATACGTCGACGAACGGCACATATTTGAACAACCGTCGGTTGAGGAAGGGTAAGAACTATTTACTTTGCCATGCGGATGAGATCTCCGTTGGGGTTGGGGTCGAAGAAGACACACTTAGATTCATTGTGGTATTTCCAGAAGCGAATAGGTTTGGAAACATCCCCAAGAAAATTGGCGTCAACCTTAATGATAATAAGAACAATAATAACGATAATAATAATGATAATGACAACGACGACGACGATGAAGAAACATGTGACGTTTACAAGTATTATGTCATCAGCAGAGACGTGGTTGGTCAAGGGGCGTTTGCAACAGTGAAGAGGGCGGTGGAAAGATCCACCGGGGACACTTACGCTGTCAAAATCATTGCAAAGGGCAAGCTTGGATTTGATCTGAAGAAGTGCGTTGAAAGGGAGATTTCAATTTTACAAAAACTCGATCATCCCAACGTCATAAAGTTGAAGGACTATTTCGAGGATGACGATTTCTATTATTTGGTGATGGAATATGTTCCCGGAGGTGATCTTATGGATTTGGTGGCAGCTCAAGGCTCTGTCAACGAAACGTTATCTCGTCAAATCATGTATCAGATTTTACAAGCACTACAATATATCCATGGAGAAAACATATCCCACCGGGATCTAAAGCCGGACAATATTCTACTAGCTAAAAATGAAGAGTCAGAAATTGTGGCAAAGATAACGGATTTTGGGCTTGCAAAAGTAGATGGAGCCAACTTGGCGGCCGAGGAATTGACAGGACCACCTGGCTCATTACTACGAACTTTTTGTGGCACTCTTGTTTACGTGGCTCCCGAAATCGTCATTGGCAAACTCTCCTCGCGCCACAAGTCTCAGCGTGCTTCTTACTCTTCTCTTGTGGACATGTGGTCGCTTGGCTGTTTATGTTACGTGATTTTGACGGGGCACTTACCGTTCAGCGGGAAAACGCAGGATCAAATGTTCAGCAAAATCAAAGCGGGAGAGTACCACGATGCCCCATTGAGGGACGCCAAGATTAGCAATGCAGCAAGAAGCTTCATTGACTCGCTCTTGCAGATAAATCCAGACAAAAGACTCACTGCAGGGGAAGCCTTGAACCATTATTGGTTCGACAACATGGTGAAACCAAAGCCCCAAGTAGAACGACTGCTGCCCAATTACGACCAGACCAGTATCATCAGCTCAGACTACCACGATATCCCAACCTCGGCAACCAAAAATGTCTCCTCATCCTCCGGCCCTGTTGCGAAAACCCCCGCTGGTATCTTCATGGTGTTGGAGGCCCATCCCGACAACAAAGCTTACTTGACCAACCAGCAAGTGCCACAATCCAATAAACCCTTCTTTGTAGGGCGTCTTAGCAACTGCAATTTGAAGATTGAAGATAACAGGATCTCCAAACTACACTGCGCCATTATTCGGAAACGTCATCCTGCAGGAAAGAGTTTTTTTGAAAGTCCAGCTCAGGGCCTTGATGATATCTGGCTCTTGGACTATGGAACCAACGGGTGCCATGTGAATGGGAAGAAAGTGGGCAAACACAACAAGGTCTTGTTGTACAACAATGATGTGGTGAGCTTTGTCTTTGAGAGAAGAGTAGGCGGCGGTGGATGTATTTCGTACCAAGTGAAAATACAAGATTTCACAGGATTATTCACAGGGCCCGACGTCAATAATGCTAATCCGGGATACACTGAGTTCCCTGAGTATACAATGCTACTAAAGCGGCCCAAAATCTACAAACAAGACCAATCTGATATGGAATTAGTTGCGCAGATGATGGTGACTAAAACAAAAGCCGCATGGCCCCCAAGCAGGAACAAAAACCCAGATGATGGTCACAACAATATCATTAATAGCAGCAGCAATAGCAACATCAACAACCGCAATACTAAATTCAGCAGCGTCGCGAACCAAAGCAAAGATAACGCAGACGACTTGTCCGTCGTAGCTGTTCCCTCCATCAGCGCAAAGGAAAACATCTCGTTGTTATCACCTCCTCACCATCACGTTCAGAAAATAGAAAGCATTTTAAGTGAGCACGAGATCAACTTATCAGAAGAACGCAAAAGGAAACTTGCGGTTGAGTCAAGCCAGCCTAAAAAGAGAGCTGCTTTGAACACATCTCAAAGACCTGCAGAAGGCCAAGCTTTTCAGTCATCGGCAATCTTTCCAAACGATGACTAGTTTATGAACTCTATTTCATTCTTTCCAATCTACAAATCACCATTAATCCATAAAATAAAATCACCTTAATAGAGACGAACAAAACTTTTTTTGTTTTGTTTTCCAGAAACTATGTAAATATTCGTATTGTTGCAAACAAGGCTCTGCTTATCTGCGCCCAAAGGCAACAGGTCTTGTACTGGCTTGCTTGGCACTCACCTGTTTTGCGTTCCCCCTGATGAGTTCTGCTAACTTGGTCTTGTCAAAGTCAAAATCAATGTCAACAATGCAAAAGTTGCTTTTCTCGAACAAGTCCAAAGCAGTTGGTCTCATGTTAGGATCTATCTCGAAGCACTGGTCCAAAAACTGTTTGCCGTCACTTGAAACAAACGGCTTGATGTCATCAGGAATTGGCGGAGCCAATTTGGTTTTGCCAATCCGGTACATTGCGCTCAAAGCTTCAACATTGGACCACGGTCTTCTGCCGGCAAACATCTCAAGTACCACACACCCCAACGACCAAATATCGATCTTTGCACTGTACCCCTGTTTTTTGTTTTGCACAACGTTGTCAATCACTTCTGGCGCCATCCAGAAAATCGTGCCCTGCATCGACATTTCTGAATCGTTCTTGTAAATGTTCTCGCTTCGCTTGGAGATACCAAAGTCAGTGATTTTGCAAACACCATCAGTGTCCAACAATAAATTATCGGCTTTCAAGTCACGGTGCAAAATGCCTCGTTTATGCAAGTAAGACAACCCATCAGTGMCCTGTCTTGTTAAAAACTTGATCATCGACTCATCAAACTTACCATACATTCTCAAACACGACCCCACAGACCCGCCTGCGACGTAATCCAAAAATAAGGAATATGTGTTGCCCACTTCCTCAAAGCCTAAATACTGAACAATGTTCGGATGGTCTAGATCTTTCATCGTTTGGACTTCCAACAACAACGCATCGATAATGTCCTTCATTTCTTTGTTGGCAAAGCCTGTCCGCGGAACATCTACCTGCTTCACGGCCATCATCTCCCCAGTGGTAACGTTAAGGGCCAAAAACACCTTTCCGTATGTACCTTTCCCGATAAGCTCACCCTTGATCCACGCAAACTGCTTCATTTCTCCGCGATTGTTCTTCAATTTGCTGATGTAGTCGTATTTCATATCACTCGAAGTCAATTCAACCACTTTTCTGCCCCAAAGCTTAGTGCTCTGCCGTCTTGTCAATTGCACATCTTTCTTGGCCTCTGGCGCTTGTGACAACCTTCTTCTTGCAATGCTGTACTCCCTTGCTATTCCTCTAATAGTTTTTCTTCTTTCGTTACGAGACATCTTTTTACCATCACCACTTTCAGGCATCATGAGAACTTCATCAGCGTTAGACACCGTCGCAGGTACAGACTTGTGAACGTCCTTGCGGAAGCTTCTCTTTTCTGTGCTCTCACTTATTGGCGAGAATGGGGTTGTGGCTGGGTTGTTGTCCATAGGTGATGCAGGTGGAGTGTCCAACTCCACTGGGAGCGGCTTGTCCAAATCAGTCTTTGGAAAGAAAGTGTCAAGCTTATTGTATAACATCTCAATAGAAGGTCTGATCTCCATGTTCACTCTTCCATGAGCACCATGAGCAACGTTTTTATTTGTAGAGTCCTTTCTATCATCAGCTGTATTAGCCAAGACTGCCAAAGATGATTTTTTCACCGCCAAGGGGTTGATGTTGTCCCTTTGAGTACCACTCTTGGAACTATCGTTGAGAGTATCTGAGGAGGCCTTGCTCAGTGTGCTTGAGGCTGTGCTCAAAATTGTCAAAGACTCTTCTTCATGTTCGTCGTCTTTTGCCTTCTCTTCGTTCTTTACTTTTGGAGCAACTGCCCAGAAATCATCATCATCAGAATCATCAGATCGGTCAGAGTCTTCAGACTCTTCTTCCAAAGAAGGAACGCCTTCAAAAGATATTTTGTTTTCTGCAAAAGTTGAGTTCGACATTGATTGTCGGACTGATTGTCTCATTGATTTTCTGGTGCTGATAGATTTGCGCAAAAGCGTGCTTGATCTTTTCAAGGTTTCACTTCCTTCCTGTGTAGCCAAAGAGTTCCGAGCCGATGTTGGTTGCTCCTCAGAGTTAGGCAACGATGGAGAATTGGTCCCGGGGAAAGCTGGCACGTTATCGCGTTTCAAGCTAGGGGATTTGGATATTCTTTTGGAAATCAGCACCGCGCGCTGAGTGCTCAAGGATGACGGAGGCGCAGGTGCAGGCCGCTGTGGAATCAAATCTGGTCGATTGACGAAGGGAGATTCTCTTTTCTTGTCAAAATTGATTTCCTTCTTATTGGCCTCTGGACGAATCACCGAGAAAGAACTCTTTATCGACGGCGACGAATTGCTGTCTAGGGTCAAAGATGAGGAATTAGAGTTGATCATAGGTGATTGAGATGAGTTGGATGAGTAATTATCCTGGTTCTTGAAAGTGATGTAATCCACAGTTTCATTCTTTTCAATAGAAGGTGAACCGTCATTAATCAACGAACTTGGAGTGGCAGGATATGCAACTTTATTATCTGCTGCAATTTCAAAAGAGGCGGTATCTGAACTCTTAGTGCTTCTTGTGCTTCTTGTGCTCGAATGCGTCAAGTCTGTTGGCAACAAAGGTTCGTAATGTACATAAAATTTGACCTCATAGTTGATGAACGCAAACAAAATCAAGCTATCAATGGTAGAGTCATCCAAAGCCTCCCCATAGCTGCTTTGGTAATCTGTCATATGGAACGAGAATCTCTGCATGTCGTTTGTTGGCAATTTCAATGCCTCCACAAGACCGGCTTTGAACGATTCAACAGTTTGAAGTTTTTCCGCCCCAACAACAAGAAAGGATTCGTTATCCTTTGAAACTAGAACAAAGTTGGAAGACTTGTTTGGGAGTGGTTTCGGAATCTGTTTATCAGTCAACTGAATGTGACCCACAATCTCCTTGCTTTTTCTGCCTTCAATCTCAAACGAAGCGCTGGAAATTGGACTAACAGGAGAAACCCCATCGCTGTTTTTCCGGCCACCACTTGTAGTAAATTGTTTGAAGTCAGTTTTGCTTTTATCCTTTTTACCAAATTTCTTTTTGAGAAAACTTTTCTTCTCGTTGCTGTCGTAGAATTCGCTATTGAAATCACCCAATGAATTTGCATTGGATGATGCAGCACTGCTAGATGGGCCATTCAGACTGGTTGGGAAAGTAAAGGAGGGTTCAGCAGCCCTGTTGTTGTATCTTTTGAAAAGAGAACCGTATGGTGATAATGGGGAGTCTTTTGAACCAGGGGAAGTTATACTGTTTCTTGTCTTGGAGTCTGTTGAAATGAACTGCTTCTTGATGTAACTCAACCGCTTGGATTTTCCTCCGGCAGGGTTGTTGCTATTTAAATTGAAATTGGCGTTCAAAGACAAACTATCATTGTTGGAAACATTGGTGTTACTGCTATTAGAATTTATCTCTTGAGATATCAGACTGGAAGACATATTCATGAAATTTCCAGGAGCTGCCAGTACAACTGAGGAGTTCGATTTTGAAATTGATAGCGGAGCAGTTTCACCATTAGGCTTGCCCTCTACGGATCTCAAGTCTTCATTGAATTTTCCGAAGAGATTGTTGATGTCATCACTGTTGCTTCTGCTATGGCGCACTGCCTCTTGAGATGCTCTTCTAGATTTTGGAAGCAATTTCAAATCATCATTGAATCCAAGCATTCTATTATTCTGATAAGGGGGCAGAGCCATGGAGAAGTTTTGAAGTGAGGGGGTCATCAATGCGTTTTCCTCAATTGTCTTCTTGAGCAAGAACCGGAATCTCGAACTGCTAGACAGAACATTGTCCAGGCTTTTCTTTTGATTGGAGGTTTGCGATCCAGCATCACCGACTTGCGGACTTTGATTGTTTTCATTTGAGGATCCGAAATCAAGGTACTCGTTGTTGAGTTTTAGGTAAGTGTTGAATTTGGAAAAGTGGTCATCATTTGTCAACTCCAAAAACTTGTTTCCCAAGACGTTGTGTCTCATGAAAATGTCTATCCATGATTTGTTGAACCCGTAGAATGTCAACCATGTTATGACTCTTTCCATGGTCCATTCTGACGCATTGGTTACATCCCAGTTGATAATAGATTTAGAGTCCTTGCGTGTATGAAACAGCACTTTTCTGGGAGAGGGTACCGCATCTGCCAAGACTTTGTTAGATCTTCCTCCATCATCAAGAGTTTCCACAGAGGTATCAATGGCGATTGGAGCATCTGTTGTTCCAATAAGATCGGGCTTGCCCTTGGTTCCACCTTCTGACAGGAGCAATTCGCTGTTATTCAAAGAGTGTGAGCCATTATTTAAAAACAATTTTGAAGGCGATCTTGGGGGACTTATCAAATCAGAAGCGGTTGAGAAATTTGGAAATCTGTCCAAATAAAGATCTGCCTTTTCATTAAACAACACATTGCCTTGAGAGTCTTCAGAATCTGTTGGAGAAACGGCATCTTCTTCCTCGTTCGTTCCCTCGCCAGCCGAATGCTGGCTTGTATTCATTTTTGGATCTAAAGTTTTATCTGAGGTGGATGGCGTGATTTTCACTCTCATGAAAAGCAATGATTTGATCTTGTTCTCCAAGGCAGCGTCAGCTTCGCTAGATGGCATCAACGAAACGTGGCCAAAGCTATCCCTATGTTGGCCATTTTTCTTTGAATCATCCAGCAGATCTATAGACAAATTACCACTGTTTATTTCATGATCTTGGTTAAGCTTTTTGCTATCGCTAATGATGATCGGCCCGAAAGGTGACTCGCCATCGCGGTCAAGCTCATCACCTCCCAAGACATCATCGATATTGACTGTCACTTCTTCTTCTTCACTTATAGGCAGTTTGAATCCAGCGACAGCTCCGTTTGCTTTATAAAGCTCTTTTTCCAAGTCTTTCTTTCTTTGTCTAAACTCTTGGTAGTCTCCATCACCGTTATTATCATCTGAAAAGTTCGACATGTCAATTTCTGCCAACTTCATGATTTTCTCATTGAAAGTAAGTCTGTTATGACTGTTGCTGTCCATAGCAGATGAGATTTTACTTTCATTGACCTCAATTTGTGGAACTTCTAACATCTGAGAATTTTTTTCCAACTTGCTGATATCTGAGCTGCTTGATCGATTCAAGTCTCTGGAGCCTTTGAGAGAAACATCACTGTCACCAGAGGCTTCAAACTCGGGTACGACATCATTGAATAGATCATCAGAGCTATCTGAATTGACTTTCTGAATCTCATTAGTGTCATGTAAACTTTTCTTGAGAGAAGAGGCAGGAGAATTTTTATGGGCAGCGTTGGACCTTCTGGAAGAAAAGTTCACCAATGGGAAATTATCGATACTTTTGATGGGTGAATTTCCGTATACAGCAGAGTCAGGGGTATTCAAGGAGGAACTCGATTGATCTGCGGCAGTGTTTACTGAAGCGCTGTCACTGGACTTATCGGGGGACGCTGGTACTTTTATTCCCAACCCAAGGGTGGAAATTCTGTGCAGTTCTCTTAATGTGCGATTTGCGTCTGAGAAATTTGGGGTGGAAGCATCAGCAGGCTTCTTTTGCTGCTGCGGCTGCTGCGGCTGTTGCAGCTGTTGTTGTTGTTGACGAGCTTTGTTTAAGTTATCACTGGAAGGAGTGGAGACAAACAACATACCGTTTCTTGAGCCGGAGAAGGAGCCACCAGAGTAAGACAACAGCAGAGTGGTATTTCCTACATCTTCGTGGTCTAAAGCCGAAGATGTATTAGAATTTGATGCGGCTGAGCTGCCAGTGCGTGAGATATATTTGGAGCTGCTAAAATCTAGCTTTTTGTTACTTCCTTGATGCAACATAGGCACGTCGGTATCTGCGCTCAAGCTGTACTTGTTAGCAGATCCTGTGGAGGAGTCTGATAATGCCAGCTTTGGGGAGTTGGAGTACAAGGAGCCACCGCTGGTGTCCAACGCTTGTAAATGCGACTTGCTGTAGCTGCTATTTCCGGAGAAGCTTCTCTCTTTCTTCAAAATGGGGTCTGGCTGAAACTTGGAGCTCGGGTATCTTTGATGAACATTTGAGTAAACAGGGGTTCCTGAGTTTGTAGGGTAAACAGAGGACCCGCCGCTATTGGGGCTGTTCCTGAAAGCTCTCTTTTTGATGTAGCTCATTGCAGAATAAGGCAGACCGCTTGTACTGTATATATTGCTGGGGCGACTTCTAATCTGCGGGGTGGATGAAGGGCTCAGCGATCCTGAGGGATCCTCGATGATCGGAACGCTCACACCATCAAGGAGGAAGTCGGGAACCAACTCCTCCCCGTTATTATCACGTCCTGAGTTAGATGACATGTCAGCTAATCAGCTAATCTTATATCTAAGGTTCAACAGAACGGTCAGCAGTAGATCCTACCAATATAATGTCTCCCGGATAGCAAACCAAAATCACAATCTTTGAGTGAACTGCTACGTTATCAACACGGGCAGGCACAGTATGGTATGGCTAGACCGTGTCATTTACTTTGCACTTAGCAGCAGCTGGGCCCAAAATGAAAAACCCACTGCTGGTTGCGCGCCCCGCCGTCTGATTCCATCAGGGCGGATCACTCGTTTAGCACAAAAACTCAACCCGAGGTCGAAGTTTTAATTTTTTTGAGGAAGCCCGTGAGCTTACACACTGAAAAAGCAAACTGAGAATCTCAGGCTTTCCTCAAAAAGCATTTTTTGCTCCCCTCCATCTGAGTGCTAGATCTCAAATCGTTATCATAACCTGATTCTATTGTTCTGTTTTGCCATGGCTTCTGTTATAGCTGGGGTATCCAAAGGACTTGCATCTTTAGCAAAATTGTCTGCTCATCGTCCTATTCATGTGATCATTGTTACAGCGTTACTAACGGCAGTTGCTTACTTGTCGATTGTCGATGATTTCATGAACTTGGGCCCCTTTGACGACTCCTCGTTGGTGTCTTTTTATCATTCCCCCGAGTCTAGCGACTACAAAGACTGGACGGTTGTCGAGGACATTTATGCATACCCAAACGCTGACCATATTGCAATTGCGCCATTGAAATTCAGACGAAAGCTCGATCATCAGATTCCAAGCATTGATAATTCTTTCTATCATAGTGACGCCACTGAGAAGTTCTTGATCTCTGACTTTGAAGATATGAACCAAAAGTTGGAAAACATCTCCCAGGTCGAGGCAGCTGATGGTACCACATGGAAGATTGTCCACAAATACAAGCTCAATAGATACCAGGAGTATTTGACCAAGTCTTATCATCAATTGAGGGCTGTGATTACCGGTGCCGAGACTTATGATATCGTTGTTGTTACCATTGCGTATCTTGGCATGTACTACACTTTCTTCAAGTTATTTTATGATTTGAAAAAACAAACCGGTTCCCACTTCTGGTTGGGATTTGGATCCATCACTTCTTCGCTGTTTGCCTTCTTGTTGGCTTATGCTACCATCCGCATGATGGGCTTTAAAGTCTCATTGTTGAGCTTGTCGGAAGGAATCCCATTTTTGGTCACCACTGTTGGATTTGACAGAGTGGTCAAGATGTCTGCTGCCATCTTAAAAGCTGCTAATGAAAATGAGCACTCCGATATCAGCACCTTGATCTACAAGCAATTCGAAAACAAAGCTGTCAACTACGTCAAAGATCAATTGTTGTGTGCTGCTGCTTTTGTGGCCTGCTGCATATATGCTTACCATTTGGAAGGCCTCAAAAACTTTTGTGTATTGAGTGCTTTCATTATGATTTATGATTTGATCTTGACTTTTAGTTACTTTTCTGCAGTCTTGGCTTTGAAAGTTGAAATCAACTTGATTCATCGTTCTTCAACTTTTGAACAAGCCTTGGAAGAGGACGGAATTCCTGAGTTTGCTGCCAAGCAGGCATCCCAAACAGTTCCAATTTTCAAAGACGAGAATTTCAGCCGTGACGACAGTTCTGTTACTTTGTTTAAGCTTGCTAGCGTGGGCTTGTTCGTCGCATTCCATGTTTATCTTGTCGGCAGTAACTGGATCTTTGTTAGCGATATCGACAAAGAAAGCCCTGTCATTGTTCAGAATTTCTCAAAGTCAATGGCCAAGCACGTCAAGATTGGCGCTAGCGGTACTATTGTCACAATCTTGGAGCCAAAATTTTACGTTCCAACAAACATGTTTGTCCAATGTGAGGATTTTGTTGTTGGCTTCTTGGAAAAGCTTTCCATGGCCATCCGTGATAAATTCATTAGCAAAACTTTATTCTTTTTGATGAGCACCAGTTTGGTGATTAATATTTACTTGCTCAACGTTGCAAGAACCCACTCCATTGACAAGCCATCTCAGAAGATCAACCAAGCGATTGAATTCAAAAAGAATGCTGACGTTGCCAAGAAGTCTGCTGAAGTTGCTGTTACCTCTAGTTCTTCTGGGTCTTCACCCAGTGGTTCCAACCCCACCTCTTCGCTAAGCCCTGAAGACTTTGCCAATAAGCAGTCCTGCGTCTATACAAAGTCTTTGGATGACTGTGTCAAAGCTCTTAATGATGGCAATGTCGCGCAATTGGCTGATGAGGAAGTTACTAGCCTTGTATTGAACGACAAATTGCCGTTGTACGCTCTTGAGAAAAAATTGGGTGATACCACTAGAGCTGTTGTTGTTCGTCGTAAGGCAATTGCCAAATTTTGCAAAAAAGACGTTGTTGACTCTCCAAAGGTTCCATACTTGAACTATGATTATGACAAGATTTTTGGTGCGTGCTGTGAAAACGTGATTGGGTATATCCCAATTCCTCTTGGTATTGCTGGTCCATTGTTGATCGATGGGAAACCATTTCACATTCCAATGGCCACTACAGAAGGATGTCTTGTTGCCTCGACCATGAGAGGTTGTAAAGCCATCAACTCTGGGGGTGGTGTGACCACGGTTCTTACAAGAGACGGTATGACTAGAGGTCCATGTGTGAAGTTTTCCTCCTTGAAACGTGCTGGGGAATGCAAAATTTGGTTGGACTCTGAAGAAGGTCAGGACTTGTTGAAGAAGGATTTCAATTCAACCTCGAGATTTGCAAGACTTCAACACGTTCAAACCGCAATTGCTGGCTCATTGTTGTACATTAGATTCAGAACCACCACAGGTGATGCCATGGGTATGAACATGATCTCCAAAGGCGTGGAATACACCTTGAATCAAATGATGGAGTCCCATGGATGGAGCGACATGAGCATCATTTCGGTATCGGGTAACTACTGCTCTGACAAGAAAGCTGCCGCTATCAACTGGATCAACGGTCGTGGAAAAAGTATTGTTGCCGAGGCAACCATTCCCGCTGCAGTTGTGAAGAAAGTGCTCAAGAGTGATGTTGACGCCTTGGTTGAGTTGAACGTTTCCAAGAACTTGATTGGTTCTGCAATGGCTGGTTCAATTGGTGGGTTCAACGCCCATGCTGCAAACTTGGTCACCGCGGTGTTTTTGGCCTGTGGTCAAGACCCTGCCCAGAACGTTGAAAGCTCGAATTGTATAACTTTGCTCGATAACATTGATGGTAATTTGCGCATCTCGGTGTCCATGCCTTCTATTGAGGTGGGCACCATTGGTGGCGGCACAATCCTCGAACCTCAAGCAGCAATGTTGGACGTATTGGGTGTCCGTGGCCCTCATCCTACTTCTCCTGGCGCCAATGCTCAAATGTTGGCCAAAGTCGTTGCCAGTGCTGTCTTGGCTGCTGAGTTGTCGTTGTGTTCTGCTTTGGCGGCTGGTCACTTGGTGCAGAGTCACATGACGTTGAACCGTGGGAGTAAGAAGTAGACATCTCCCCCATCGTTCTATATAACAAAAAAGTTCTTTCCGTATTGCTACTCTACATACTCTTTCATTGCTGTTTTCTATCAATCTTTGCTACTACCACTATTACCATTTTCTTGAGAAAAACAACAACACTAGTTTCTTAGTCATTAGGCTATTATTGTATAGAATATGAACGTTTTATCTACTCTACATCATTGTGGGGGCAATCGTTGGTGAGTTTCATTGCATCCTGCTGAAATCTAACTTTTCAAACGTTCTCCGGGCTTTACTGATAACCTCTTGCACATATGCAGGTTCCGTAATTTTAGCTGTTGTCAAATCACCAACTTGCCGCTTTGCAGTTGTTTGGGAGATCACCACCATTACCACCATGTTATCTGTCAAGTTGTCAAGATAGATGCTTTTGTCATTGGCATACAACGTCAAGGCTCTGAATCTTGCCGATATTCTCTCTACTGACTTTTTGTAGTTCTTGATGATCCCCGACACTTTCTGCGTCACCGATTCCAACTCTTCCTGATCCTCTTTTGCCAAGTGTTGCGGGAACGTTGCAACTTTCAAAAACGTAGCAGTCTCAAACACCATCACAAACTCGGCCCCCAAGATCCCTGCCAAGTTCTTCAAGTGTTTCTGTAGTACCTGGGTTCCCGGAATAAGCGACCCAATAATGATCGACCAAGCCCTATACAACGACTCATCCCAAATGGACGTCTGGGCATAGGTAACGTGATTTCGTGCTTCGAAAAACTCCAAATTGGACACCTTGTGCTGAAGCTTCAACTTGAACTCCATAAAGACTTTTTCCCTCTCATCGTCGTTCACCAAGTCCATCTTGTGGACCAAGATGAAAAGCTTGCAGTCGGGACTAAGCGTCTTCAACGTGTTCAAGATCAACTTGAAAATCACGTAGTCATTGTCCACGGTGCCGTCAATGTCGAACACGTAGATCAAGACCTCTGTATTGTTCAACTTGGTGCTGCCAGAGCGAATGTAGTTCAACATGTAAACATCCTGGCCCCCGCAGTCCATCAACGACAAGTTCAAGTTGTTCAACAACCGTATCTGAGTGCGTTCAACATCGATGGTGGCCCCAAGTCTCCTGGTATCGATGGCGGTGTAGTTTGAGAAAATCATGCTTCTCATGGACGATTTTCCAGAGCCGCTCTTACCCATCAAAAGAATGTTCTTGTAGCTCATTTTGATTGCTTCTTTAACGTTTCTCTTCTCTTCTCTTCTCTTCTCTTCTCTTCTCTTCTCTTCCTGTCCTTAAATTCAAATTGGGCTTTTCGTGCTTCCGCCGCGCACACCGCGCCCTGCCGTGCCTACCGCACCCCGGTGTGCCGGACAGCCCAAATTTCGGCAACAACTAGAAAAAAGTCCCCAAACAAAGCAAACACTCAACATCTCCCAGGCCAGTTGAAACTCGACAGCCAGATAAAAAGTAGCTAGCTTCCATTGCCCATCTCGCTCTTGGTGTTGAAAGGTGGATTTTCTGTTCTCCTTGATATCTCAGAAAAAGTTTGATCGATCCAGTGGTTCTCAGAGCTTGCCTGCCCAACTTGAGAAAAATACCCCATTGCAAGCCAAGTATTGATATAATAAACTTTGATAGACCCTTTTAGAGAATCATGCCAGGATCGGTGCATTCCAATAACGAAGATGTGGAGCTGAAAACATCGCGGAAGTCGTCGATATCGTTCAGGGCCCCTCACTTGTCCGAGTTTTACAAGTTTGTGTCTGGGGCCACGGGGCCCAGCAGCTCCAAACAAGCACAATCACAAGCACATGAAAATCCAACAAACACAACATCGGCGGAAAATGGTTATTATTATGGTGGCAGATCGTCATCCACAACGCGGCAATTAAACAATAGAAATATTTCACCGACGAGGATCCCTGCTGGGAGAAGAAGAATGTCGTCGTCATCCTCCATTGACACCGATTTTTCTTTGACACCTTCTATTCTTGATTTGCCAACAATAATAAATACCAAGGACCGGGATGAATTTGAACTGGTGTTGGGTGTGTTGAGCACGGCTTCGCAAAAGTACGCCAGTGCGCTTTCGCTAGTTTCAGGTGCAGCTGCAGAGTTTGGGCTCGCGTTGGAAAACTTGTCCAAGTTGAAGGGCAGTGACTCGCCGCAGTCCAGCCAGTTAATCACCTGCTCGGGGCTCATGTTTTTGATCTCCAACCACCAGCAAGTTTTGTCTTCAACCATAGACACCGCTTTCCAGAAACCGCTTGATTCGCTCATTGTGAGTTTCAAAACAAAAAGTCATAAAAACGACAGCACTTTTGGCAAAGAGTTGAAAAAAAGAGTGAGAAGCTTGAAGCACTTGGAGGCTGTGAATCATAAGATATCCAAGTCATCCAAGAGAAATATCATCACGTACAAGGACACACTCCGGAGGATCAACGATCTGATTGACCTGATTGATGGGTTGAAGTACAGCTACTACGACTCGGCAGCCAGGCTCATTGAAGACACAAATGCACGAATCATCAGAAACTGTTGCACGGTAGCAAAAGCGGAGTTTGAAATATATGAGAATATTGCACGCAAAGGTTGGTCTGGCGGTGGCATGGACGACCTTATTGCTGACTGTCCTGACCCCTTTGGTGATGAAACTGACACGGGCTCGTTGATGGATATTGCGGAGGAAGAAGATGAAGATCAGTGTTTTACATATAGGTCTGATGACGTTCCAATCAAGAGAAATCTGGTTTCACTTTCGCCTTCTTCTTCAACATCGTCTGTTAACTCTCCTAAACTTCGCAATAACAGTTACCATAATTTGGTGCTGGCTTCTCCTCCTCGTTCCAGAATCCAACCCCAAGACAGTTTGTTTTATACCAAGATTTCAAACGTGGAAGTGCAATCACATAAGCCACAAATGATCAACACTAAAGACGCAATCACCATCCAAAAGGACGTGTTTTCGCCAACATCAACCACAGGCTTAGACCAGCAAAACGAGAGCAGTGAGGCGATCTCGCCAATTTCAGCGGCCAGTGTGGCGCAGAAAAAAACTATAACGGAGTCGTCTCCCTTGAAAACCTCCTCGTCATCACTGTCCTCGCAAGCCCCCGAGAGCAGTGGCCCAGTGGGCCCAAAGGACTACGAAGGTAAAGATGATGTGTCTCCAGATGACAGCCAAGCTGCATTGGAAGATCGGTACGAAGGCGACGACAACTCGTTCTCATTGCCATTGCCGGGAAATTACGTGAACCACACCTCTGGCGATGACACCGCGACGAGTCTGCATTTGTTCAAGAACGCGTGGAGCTGAAAGTATGCTGTGTATATTAATGTTGTATATTTTTATAAAGGGTATGGTTGTTTTTTAATTGTAGAAGCATGATTTCAGGACTAGCGCGCTCCTGGCTTCACCCAATTGCAACACCACATTTCTTTTTGATTCGACATTACCTTACCAAGGGCTGAATTCTCATCAGTGGGGTTTCTAGGTCACTGAAAGACAATAATGACATTCGTCTAATGGCCACCTTCAGTTCACAAAGATTTAGCTTTTTCTACCTTCGAAGGGATTGGAGAGTAGGGAAGTGGAGCGAGAGAGATGCCGAGTCGGTCATATCAGAGATCTGGTGGAAGTTTTAAGTCTTTCATCGGCGACCCCCTCGGCATGGCCATCGAATTATTTTCAACAAAACTCCCCCGTGAGAAACCATGCATGTCGGGCCTACGAGGCTTGGTGCAATACCGCTGACTCAGCAGATCTTAGTGGGAAAAAAGTGTTTAAAAAAGCGCTGAACTGAACATCTCGGTGGAGGTAAACGAAGAAAAGAGTTATCCCGTTTATTACGGAACGAGTCAGGTTTGAAAGTAGGATGACTGGCGAAGATTCGAAACCCCCAGGTTCTCCGAGGCCATACAAGTCGCCACGACTAGCACCCCTGCTGACTCCAAGAACCCCCAACAAGATTGCGCACCGGTCGCTGCTTCCACCGGCGATGCCAAGCCAGAGTCTGCTTAGTGAAGACCACCACGGCCAAACGTACTCTGCGCCGTCAACGCCAAAACAGAGTGCGGCACACAGAACCCAGCTCGAGGCGATCTCCAAGTTGAGCCTTGATGAAAAAGTTCTGCTGTCTCCTAGAAAAACAGGCAGGCCGGCAGGTTCTAGCTCCAACTTTTACAGTTCCTCGCCGATAGCGTCTCTGATGCAGCATATTCACGAGGAGCCAAATAATACGTTAGCTGCTGTGGCTAGTGAGACCAGCTCGCTCATCTCGCTCGTGGCAAGGAAAAAAGACTTGTATGGCAGCATGAGCCGCAGACATGCAGGTGCAGGTGCAGGCTACAGCGACGTGAACAGCTTGAGGGGGCACAAAAATACCATAAATTTGAAAGACGTTGAAAGAAACATTTACGATGATGATCCCGATGACGAAAGCATGTTGGATGAGGGTTTTGCTGCAAGTTTTGAGCCTATTTTGAGCAAAAACAGAAATAATAAGAAGCTGCTAATGGATTCGCTCGTGTATTATTTTGAGATCCTTTCGTGGCTCCCAGATTACTCGTTTAGTAAGCTTGGCGGGGACCTTGTGGCTGGGTTATCGCTTGCATCATTCCAAATCCCATTGTCGTTGAGTTATGCCACGTCGCTTGCGCATGTGCCCACCATTTGTGGGCTTTATGGGTTGATAGTGCCGCCGTTGGTGTACAGTGTTTTCGGCACGGTTCCACAGATGATTGTCGGTCCCGAAGGGGCGATCTCGTTAGTGGTTGGCCAAGCAGTGGAGCCGATTTTGAAGCACCATCAGCAACCTAGTAGTAACACTGGTGGCGGCTTGAATGATACGTTCTATGTATCCGGCGACGAGTTGGCGGCTGTAATATCTGCCGTTGCTGGCGGTGGGCTTCTCGGCGCAGCGTTGTTGAAATTCGGGTACTTGGAAAACGTACTTAATGGGGCGTTGCTCAATGGGTTCATCAGCGCGGTGGGGATTGTGATGATTGTGAACGGGCTCATTGACGAGATGGATCTCAGAAAGGAATTTAGTGCGTTGCCGGGACATGAGCACTCGCCCATGGCGAAAGTACGATTTTTGACAAGGAATGTTGAACACGCACATGTCCCCACCGTTGTGGTGAGCGTGATAACTTTTGTCGCGATCATGGGGGCAAGGATTGCTAAACGTCATTACAGTAAAAAGGCGAAATACAAGTGGTTCACGGTGTTTTTCCCCGAGATCTTGGCTGCGGTGATTGTGACAACTCTTGTATGCTGTGTTTTACAAGTTGACGAACGTTATGGGATCGAAGTGTTGGGCGCGATCCACACTAAGGCGTTTGATGTTGTCAATCCAATAGCAGTAGCTTACAAGTTTTCGTCCATGGATTTCTGGCGCATTTTGGTGAGCGCAGGTTTCTCAAGTGCAATCTTGGGGTTTTTCGAAAGCACCACGGCTTCAAAGTCCATTGGGGTGTTGATCGACAAATCTGTGGACAGTGACAGGGAGATGTTTGCATTGGGGGCTAGCAATCTTGTAGGGAGTTGTTTCTGCGCGTTGCCGTCCTTTGGCGGGTACGGCCGGCTGAAAGTGAATTTGCTCAGTGGCGCCCAAACAACATTCAGCGGGGCCATCATGGGGTTGATCACCTTGGCAATGACAATGTACATGCTCCCATTGATCCATTATTTGCCAATTTGTTTGTTGTCTGTGATCTCCAGTGTCATTGGTGTGTCGTTACTTGAAGAGGCGCCATCGAACTTGAAGTTCCACTGGCATGCTAGAGGGTACAACGAGTTGGCCACTTTTGCAATCACCATCTTGGCCACGCTTTTTTCCTCGGTGGAATTGGGCATCACCGTTGGGTGCGGGTATTCGTTGCTAAGGGTGATCAAACATAGCGGTAAATCAAGAATAGAGATTTTCAATAACATGGAAGAGACAAATGGATTGAGGACATTGGTGGTGAAGATCCCGGAGCCATTAACATTCACAAATGCCGAGGATTTGCGAGAAAGATTGATGAGAAACGTGGGGGCTACCTGGAAAGTGGGGGGTGCCATGGATGACGACAGCAGTAACAATCACACAAGCACAGGCCGTGCTGGAGACGTGCACAACAACAACAACAACAACAACAACAATAGACTGAAGCAAAAGTACCAACAAAAGCAACAACAGTTGGCGGTGTTGATGGACATCACGGCAATGTCGCTGATGGACAGCTCTGCAGCGCAGATCATGGACCAGACAGTGCAGCGGCTTGTGAAACGAGGGGCGAAAGTGTGGATGTGTGCGCCCGAGATCAATTACTACGTGGACGGTGCATACGGAGGAAGCACCAGTGTTTTGGTACGGCGGTTGCGGTTGATGAACGGTCATGTGCACTTTGCCGGGCTGATTGAGGAGGCGGTGGCCCACGCGGCCGGCGGGATCGGCACGGGGGTGACAACTACGGCGGCGTCCGCGGCGGCGGCGGCGTATCCTGGCGAGGACGGGTTACTGTTGGAGGAGCAAGACGACGTGTCGATCTTCTCCAGGGGCTACATGCAGTTGGAAGGTTTGTAATGATTGGAATAGATATATGTATGTATCCTCATGTACGGATCACACCGCAGTGCAGTGCAATGGCATGTGGCATGTGACAGAGGCCAAAGCGGGGGTGTGGGGGAGGGGGAGGAGGGGAGGAGGGGTACAAAACACCTTTTCTCTGTTCCCGTTTCCGCAGTTGGCTTTCCGCAGTCCGCGGAGGTTTGTTTTGCCGCTTGCCGTGTTCCGATGTGCGGAATTGCCCATTTGTTGTGAAGGATGAGCCAATCGCTGTTGCAAAGTGGGGGAGGGGTCGTTTCCTTTGTTTTGGGGCATGGGCGCTTAGAGTAGTAGTAGCACAGTCAGTGTATCTTGATTTTACGATTATATTCTGTGGTAAAATGTTGCAACATCAAGAAGGATATGATTCCCAAGACTCAAATCTCAACAACTGCTAGCTACAATAATAATCAATAATGCCTCCCACTCGCCGCTACATCTGCTCCTTCTGCGCAAAGTCCTTCTCGCGCTCTGAGCACAAGTCCAGACATGAGCGCTCCCACACCAACGAAAAACCTTTTGGCTGCACCTTGTGCTTTGCGCGCTTCGTCAGAAGAGATCTCTTGCAACGCCATTTGAGAACCGTTCACCACGAGCTGAACCTTTCCAAGCTCATCCTGATCCTGGCAAACCCAGATGCGTCTTCCAATAACAGCCCCTCCAATGCTACGAAAAATGCAATTCTTCCCGGCATGGGAGTCAACTCCCCTGCTCTTAGCGCCCAAAGCGCTTCGGCTTCACCAGTGACTAACAACTCCCCTGAACCTTCTTCGTATTCAGCGAAATCATTGCTTTCCTCACCTTCTGCTCCCGCTGCTGGCCCTGATCAAAACAGCTATCCGTCTGCCTCTGATGACGCTCAAACGCAAACTCAGGCTCAAGGTCACGGTCCACCAGGTTCTTTTCCCGTGCCCAAACCATCGTCCAGCTCTGCCACTACTGACCAGATCATGTCTAGCAGCATCATCAGCTCCAATTTTTACTCCCTTTCAGAAAGAAACCTTATTCTCCTTCTTGCGTTATCCAAAAAGTTTGCATGTCTTGATCTTGTCGATGGCAAGCTTGTTCTTGCAAACCGCAGTGGCGTCCAGCCCATCCCTCATACAGATCCACTCACAGGTTTACCTGGTTACTACCATCCGAGGGTTCCCTCTAATTCAACTACTGCTTCTGCTACTGGTTCTGTTGACCAAAGAGTACCCGTTATAAGCTCTTCAAAAATTGCAAACTACCTTCTCATTTGGGGCACCATATCCAACATTAAGTTTCCAGTGATTTTAAATCTAAGCAAAATTCTTACTTTGTCAACAATAGAACACCTGGCTGATCCTAAATCTTCAGCGCCATCATCATCTACTTCTGCTTCTGCTGCTGGTTCCCATCAGACTGTCTACTCTTCCCCTTTATTTTATGCCGTTTTGGCCTTTGGTGCTGCCGAGTTTGGCCAGTTTGGCGATTGCTTGAAGTTATTCAACTCCTGCTGGGACTTGATCGTGCCTCGGTTACTGCAACCTGAAGAAATCATAGAGCCTCTTACTATTTTGGGTTACATCTCCTTCAACTATCTTCAGGAACTTTACTATTTCAAAAGCAACAACGAGCAAGTTACTCAAAAAATCAACCTTCTCAACCCAGTTAGTATTCATACAATCTTTCAATGTCTCAACGAGGTGATATATGCTTTGTTTTCTAATAACTTCCTTGATTACACAAATAAGCACAACAGAATAAACCCACATGGAAGTTTATCGCTTAGTTCCATCAATTACTTCAAAACTCATGGCTTGCCTATCCCACCAGAGTTTTTGTCTGGAGACACTATGCCAATGATCATCAGTGCCAATAACGGCAAAGAGTTATTCAATTATTGGTACACTTATAATCTTTTATCCAACTACTCTTTGAACTTTGGCAAGTCGCCACCTAAAGTTCACAACATTTTCTTGAGCAAAGTACTCCCAACAAACAATGACTACCACTGTTTATCAGCCCCAAGCTCTACCCATCCGCCTTCCACCACAACTACAACTACAACTTCCGCCTCTCCTGCTGGCCCCACGTCTGCTCCTTCTGATATAGAAAAGCCTATTGACTTCATACGCAACGAGACTTTGAAAGATGCTTTGATTTCTTTGTCCTCCTCTCCTAGTTTACTCAAGAATTTGATTACTCGCGGCAGCGCAAATAACATCAACTCATTGACCAACGCTATTTTCCCAACAAACGCTTTCAAGAATTTGACACTTCGCGAGGACTGCATCATCATGGGGTTGTCCAATGAATTGCAATGTTTGAGACTCGACCAACAAAGTTTGTTTGCCGCAAACAATAAAAACATGCTACATAATGCTGTTATAATGGCGAACAAATCCTTGAATGTGAATTCCAACTATCAACAATACAGCAGCTCTTTCAAAGCAAACACTGGTTCATCATCTTTGTCATCATCACAATCTTCTTCGTCTTCCTCCTCTTCTTTTTCTTCTCCCAATTCAAAAAGCAGTAAGAATGAAACTGAGTACTCCATCTTTATGGAGTCCCCATACTCTTCGCATCCATCCATCACCTACCTGAGAAACGTTTCAACTTTTGGCTCCAAATCGCATGGTGTGCACTCGCCTAATGAATCAAACTTGAACATCGTCAACAATACCACTATCAACTCAAATTCGAACTATCTTTTCAACGTGAACAACTTTTCCAACATGCTTATCAACAATAACATCAATCAGGACTTGATAAACATTTACAATATGATCATTATTTTGAAGAAAAAAATTCTCATCAACTGCGATAACAAGCTCATTCAGGATTTGCTCATTGACTATATCATCATTCCAAATCATGAGATTTACTGGAGCTTGTTGTATATCACAATCAAAGAGTACACTTTGGCCAATGCCGATTTTGTCCAATGGAATGCTATGGACGATGAAACCATGCATAAGAAGTATCAAAGCTATGTTCTGGGTCAACACATTAGTGGTAAAATGAAAGTGGTGCACGGCAGCGCCAGTTTCTCCAACGGAGCTTACGGCATTGGTCCTTACGTCAACAATGGTCACTTCAACTGTGAATTCAATGGGTTTGCAGACTTGATTCATGATATTATGCGTGATGTGGAAGTGGATGATGTTGTATCAAAGATCACCAAGTTTTTCATTGGAATTGATAACTCCGAACGAACCAAAAAGAGCCCAGTCTCCGTGGTGGTTAACAACAATTTGGGGCTTGCTTCATTGCCACTCTTGTTCATTGGATATCTCATTAGTTCGCTCAGTCCTCAAAACTTGATCAATGAAGGATTCCGTAACTTCAACCTTAGTTCACCCGAAGACATTATGATGAATTTTTTGAATTTGAATGCGGGCTCCATCACCAACAACAATTTGATTTTCCTCAAGTATTTCTTGAAGTTACCAAAGAATTTTGTGAACCTTTTGATAGAAGACTTGATGATCTTGATCAAGATTTTTTACAGTTTCCGGAAGGAGTCGCTTGACATCAAAGATAACAACAACAAAAACATGAACAAGAATAACGAGGAGGTGTATAACTCACCAATACTTCAATCTATAATATATTTGATCAGAGAAATGGGGTCCAATCTCAAAAATGATGAATTTTTGGCATCGTGTGATGTGAACCCATCGCTAATTTTTTCAACCAATAATACTCACAAAAGCAACTCCAGCAGAAGAAGTGAGGGCAACGTTTGCAACTACTTGTTAGATGCGGAGGATGACACGGTGTTGTATTTTTATTTGAAAAACATTGAGATCATCTTCATTACATGGTTGAACTTTTTGAATTTTGGTAATAACCAGTTTATTCAAAGCAACAACAATGTGATTGATAATTACTTGACACGGTTGATACGATACATTGAATTGGCGATGGGTCGCTTGTACAGGAGCTTGACCATTGGGAGGAGCGAACCATGGCCAAACAAGATGGGCACCCCCAAGGCAACCCCGTTGGCAACCCCATTGGCCACCCCGCCACCGCCACCGCCGCCTCCTCCTCCGGTGAGCAAGTGGGCATATGAATCAAGGTTGTCCATACAGGAACAGAGACCGGTAGAGGGGCATGCGGCAAAGAAGTCAAAGCCTGCAATTACAAGAAGCTCAATTTCGAGTTTGATAAACGAGCTGTGAAAAGTAAGGCATTGATAGGACGATTAGTAAAATAGAGTGAAATGAACACTGTATGTAAATTAAGATCAACCTTCAGATGAACCTTTTTGTATTGATGTTCAGGGTTGGTTAATGGTGAAGTAAGTCTACAGGAAGAATGAATATAGAAGAAAACGTTTTATAGGCTTAGCGGTGGTTATAAGAATAAAAGAGGATTATGGTCAAAGAGGGGAGTTTCTGAACAAGTAGGAAACACTCTCACCGTTGTGCAATCTTCTGATGGCTTCTGCCAAGACGCCACTGATGTCGATTGTGTCCAACTTTGGGCAGATTTTTTTCTTGTCCTCAAAAGGCACGGTGTTGGTGCACACCACCTTGTGCAACTTGCTGCCGTTGATGTTCTTGATGGCGTTTCCTGAAAGGATGCCGTGGGTGACTATCGCAATGACCAGCTTGGCCCTGTGTTCCAACAAGATCTCAGCGGCTTTTGCCAAGGTGCCACAGGTGTCAGCCATGTCATCAACAACGATGCAAATCTTGTTGGAGACGTCGCCCACAAGCAACATGCGGCTGACCTCGTTGGCCACGGCTCTTTCCTTGTGAATCAAGGCAAAGTTCAAGTCGAGTCTGTCGGCCAACGAAGCAGCTCTCTTGGCACCGCCGGCGTCGGGCGACACAAGAATGGCGTTTTTGTAATCAATGTTTTCCTTAATGTAGCGCAAGACGCTTGGCTCTGCGTACAAGTTGTCTGCGGGCACGTCGAAGAAGCCCTGTATCTGGGCGGCGTGCAAGTCCATGGTGATGATGTGGTCCACCCCGGCGGTGGTCAACATGTCGGCCACAAGCTTGGCGGAGATCGGGGCCCTGCTCTTGTCCTTGCGGTCCTGTCGGGCATAGGGGAAGTTTGGAATCACCGCGGTGATACTGCGGGCAGACGCCGTCTTGCAGGCGCTGACCATTATGAGCAACTCGATCAACCGGTCGTTGACATCGCCACAGGAGATTTGGGAAATAATGTAAATGTCTTCATCACGCACCGACTCCGCGATTGAGAACGAAATTTCTCCACTGGATTCGCGCTTGATGTCCACCTTGCAGAGATCGAGCCCAAGCCTGCTGGCCACCGAGTCTGCCAAGCCGCGATGGATATCACTCGACATGAGTTTTATTGAGTTTGTTGCCATTTTGGAAACTGATGATAGGCTCGGAGAAATCTACTTTACTTGTAAGTGAAGACTGCAGAGCTCTTTTTTTCTCTTGATTCAACTGGGCGCTCGAGACGTGCTTCGGATGCTCCCGCTGAGGTCAGAATTTAGAAGAAGTTGGAGGGTCCTTGGAATATACCAGACTTGTTTCTACCATGTCATCACTTGAGTCTCTCTCGGGCTTAATATGAAAAAAAAAAAAATTGAGGCCATTGAGGGGCCCCGGGTAAGCCCATCTGCCGGGGCGCCGCTCTGGGCCATTTCCATATCATCGCGGAACGAAGCGAGGAGGTGATGATACCTTATCGAAGCCTGCGCTTCGCATGTAACAATGTCGAAAATCGAGGAGAGATCAGCAATGGTTCTATTTGACAGGAGTACAGGGATCACGAATACTACACATATAAAATATAAAGTTTGACATGGACCAGCCGCTATCTAACCTCGACGTTGCCTTCTAAATACACTACGCACATTGTTCATGCCGGGGTACTTGTTCTGGAGCTCACTTTCCGCCGCTTGGAGCCATCTTCTTCTCCGTTCTTCTTTTTTCTCTTCTTGTTCTCGCCATTGCCGTTGGCGCCATCACCTGCTGCGGCAGCGCCGGTGGCCCCGTTCTTCAAAGTGCTCGAGTCGCTCACTGCCAAGTCTGCCACGTCGAAGTTCGGGATCCCCGCGTCTGGCGTGCGGTCAAAGCGTAGTTTGTTTTGCAAGAAAGTAACATCAAGAGTTGCGATTTTCACCCGAGACGTGTCATTGGCGTCGTTCTCGTATACCGGGCGCCCCACCACGGTGCTGACGTCCTTGTCTGTGTTGACGTTTGTGTGCTTTCCCGGGAGGTCTGAGATGTGGGACTTGTACGACTTGCGTAGCTTCACGCCTTTGGTACCGTCTGGGTTGGAACGCGCCACCGAGGCGGCAATGCCGTTGAGACCGTACAACTCAATGAGGTTCTGCCGCGGCGATGGATGGGAGTCCTCGAACGCCTTGCTGTTGTCGATGTAGTAATACAGGGTCATCAGGTCTGCTCTGCTTCGGGCGTTGCCTTGAATCTCCTTCGTCTTCTTCTTCTTCTCTCTCTCTCATCTTTTTTTCAAAGAAAGGCCGTGGACAAACCAAAACGGTGGTAAAGTCTCTAGAAAGACTTACCCGGAGTTTCTCCCTGGTTGGAAAACTTTTCTTGAACCAACAAGCTCTTCGCCTTTCTCTTCAATTTCTCTTCTCTTTCCATCAAAGCATTGCTCTTCATTCACAAGGTGTACTTTTCTTGTACGTGCCCAATAAACGCCTTTACAAACATACACACACCAATGTACTGTAGACAACTTTTTTTTTGGCCTCTTCGAAGATCCTTATGTCCTGTTCTCCATGACATAATGATTCAAAGCGAAGCCTAGACAAACTCACAGCTATGATCCAGCCTTTTATAAATCTCAAAAGATATATTAGGACTTTGCGGGCAGAACTCTTACTTGTTCTGTTCACTGCTGGATGTACTCTGGGACATCTCCTACTCCTTTCTGAACGTATTGTAGTGTGTCGTATTGTTACTGTTAACTGTTCAGTGCGTAGTTGGTCAGTTGAGGCATATGGCACATCGCTCACAACCACGCTATCGGCCAATCACCTCTTGTGTTTTACGTATTACACTTTGCTGTGGGCAAAAGCAGAAAGAAGAAAAAAAAATATTTTGTTCTATCAAACAAATATCAAATCGATCTGGTTCCTTGTTTGTTTGTTTGTTTTTTGTTGATTGATAGATTGCACCTCAACATGTTTTCCCGAATCATAGCTAAGCAGCCTGCCAGATTGATGTTTCTCAATCAATCGGTAAGAACAATAGCCAACTCCACAAAAGCTGCCAAACCTGCTGCACCATTCCACGGTACTGCTTCTTTGCCGACTGGTGGGTCATTGGAGTCTACTTGGTCTCCAGATTTCAGAATCAGTCGCCCAAAGACTTGGGAGGAGGAAGGTGAAAGCGCCCTTGACAAAGCCACAAAATACTTTCTTCTCGCAGAGATGTTTAGAGGAATGTACATTTGTCTTGAAATGTATTTCAGAGCCCCATACACCATTTACTATCCGTTTGAAAAAGGTCCTCTTTCTCCGAGATTCCGTGGGGAGCACGCCTTGAGAAGATACCCAAGTGGTGAAGAACGTTGTATTGCTTGCAAATTATGCGAGGCCATTTGTCCTGCTCAAGCCATCACCATCGAGGCCGAAGAAAGAGCTGACGGGTCCAGAAGAACTTACAAGTACGATATCGACATGACCAAGTGCATTTACTGCGGATACTGTCAGGAAAGTTGTCCTGTTGATGCAATTGTCGAAACCCCCAACGTTGAATACAGTACAGAAACAAGAGAAGAGTTGTTGTACAATAAGGAAAAGTTGTTGGAGAATGGTGACAAATGGGAACAGGAGATTCAATACTGTTTGGACGCAGATGCTCCGTACAGATAAGGCAGAAGTAAAAGTTTTGTTTTTATTTGGTTCTGGTTTTATACATATATTTTCCCTTCTATAGCATAATATGAAATATACATATTGTTAATCATTCATTGATTATGTTGTGGTGTATGTAATCAATTGAGCCTTAAGTGGAATAAATCATAATAATGATAATAATAAAAGCAAAAAAAATCTCCTGGGTGTGATTTGAACACACGATCTCAAGATAAATGTTAAATCAATTACAGTCTTGCGCCTTAAACCAACTTGGCGACCAGGAGGTAATCGAAAAAATAAATTATTTTGCGATTTTCGATACGAAAAATTCACTGTTTTCCCTGTTTTGCAAAAAACAGGAGAAAATATTGATCTAATTGAGATAAAATACATACCACTTGATAGTCCTTCTCTTAGAGATTACCTGGGTTGTTTTAAGTTTCTTGTGAGGCAATTTTTTGATGAGTTGGCCCCGAAAATAGAAAGTTTTGTTGATCTGATCATAATCCTAACGATGACTGTATGACCGGGTTTGGATACCGGGGATACTCCAAAAGTGAAGCTCACTTAATGAAACAGTAAGAATAAGATACAAAAGGAGCCAAAATGGGTGGCTAAAGCCCTTCGTGATCGTGATCTTCAAGTTGGAGTACAGTGATATTTAGCACTACAGGAATGCCATCTACTACCTCCAGCTTGAATGGAAAGATCAGCTCGAATTCAGATACTGTAAATCGGCACTTCGCACTTGACCAAATGACATTGGGAAAGAGAATCAGTTCGGACTTCGCCAGAGTGATTATTATGGTCAGAAGGAAGGCATTACAAGAAGGGCACCTGAGTGAGTGAGCAAATGCTTGTAAAGAGCCTTGTTCGCATCTCATGGCAAAGCTGAAAGAGTTGAAATCAAAGTGGAACGATAAAGTAAGAGCTGGCTTTGCGTATGCGTATGCGTGCGCGTGTGCGTGCGCATTTGCTGATCAGCTGTGAGATCCAACGTAAATATTCTTGACGTTATTCACATAGTTGGCAGTATTACCATGAGGAGAAGAAACAGAATCCGTTGTTGCGCTGACATCTATGACGACGCCCCTGTCCAAAAAACAATAGAAAAATTGTTCGTGCCGTGCCATTCACTTAGAAAATATGCGACTTATTTGGTGGGACAAAAATAATAAGACCACATCCAACTAACTTACCTACTAGCCACAAATGGGTTATATGAGAGAGAATAAAATAAAGTTTCATATGTGTCTTGCACAACACATGTCTCAGATCTGGTGCTATCCATAGCAAGCAGACAGGCAAGCAAGTGTGTCTTGATGGAAGAGGAAGATGAAATGTTGGATGAAGTGAACCTGCCAATGATAACTTTTTTTCTGACTTGTGTCATATGCAAAAAAAAAAAGAAAATAATACATGTACAATATGAAATCCAGAAGGATTTTGGGAAGGAAACCCCTGGCTGCCTCATTGGGCGTCACGGATATCAGACAACCCATCAAGCCCGTTTGGCCAACTGTGTATCGCTATCATGGCAAAGACTACGGCTATGGTGGTAGTGGCGCTGCTGGGTGTTGTTTTCCCCTCGCGCTTGGTGCCCAAGTAGAGTGAAGTAAGACAAGACATGTTTGTTTCTGTCAATTACAGGTGATGCATGAATATTGGTGCTAAAACGTACATTTTACAGTAGCATCAGAACACACACGGTGTATTTTAGCAGATCCTCTGGACGGTGTTATGCTCTGATGTTTACTATATTCCTTTACTGGGCTTTTAGGGTTTTGGAGGGGTTCTTCTGGTGGCAAGAAGAAGGACATTTTTTTTTTTTGACCCATTGAAATTTGTGAAAGAGTTGAGGTGGGATGGGACTGGCTAATACATTTTGGCAGTAATCAGTTACAAGTTGGCCAGTTACCACAGTATCGTGCCAATCATTAGCTATGGGCTTCGTCTTACAAATTAGACGTATTGTGTTTGCAAAGAAATCGTTAGCCCCAAAATAAAAATAAAAAATGTGTAAAAAGATGAAATAATGAAATAATGTATATGTGTAAGAATTGAATACAAGGAGGAGATATCAGATAAAGTCATCTGATATGTGGAAAGCAGCTGGAGATGTGAGGTGATGGTGGTTGATGTTTTCCTGGTTCTCAGTGTCACTGCTTTCATTGCTGGCCCCCTCGGCGGCGGCCAGGGCTGGTGGGGTCATTATTGTAGTTTTAGACTTGTCAATGAGCAACGAGAGAAAGTTTCCAAGAGATCCATTACCATTGTAGTGATTTGGAGTTGAAGAAGTGGTGGTGATGCTGCTCTTGTCGGTGAGATGATCGCTGAGCGAAGCAGAAGATTGTGAAGTTGAGGATTTTTTGCTCGTCATAGAAGAGCGCGAGGATGGCGGTGCCTGGCTAGGACCACTGTAACTGTTGTGGCGTGGGTAGCACACAACTTTCTCATCCAGAGAAATGTGGTAGGTGCTCAACCGGCGGTGCAACTGAGGCACCTGTCCCACCAGGGAGATGTGTTGATTATTGTGGTGATTGTGATTGTTATGATGGGCGCTGTTGGTGGAGCTTCTGGTTTTCGGTTTGTACACAGAAGGCACAGGGGTGGAAGTTTTGAGAAGACTGGTGTTTACTTGGACGTTTGCTAGCTGGGTGATATCGTCTGATTTGATCTCCAGGGGCACCACTGTAAGTGAGTTTGATCTGCTTAACACCACTAGCCCATTCATGGACTTGTCGTTGATCATGATGGGGGTGAGATCAACAGGGATGTCAATTGTGAAATCTGGCAGCAGGCCCACGGCAGGGTTGTTGTAGGACTTTGGAGACACCGAGCGCTCGTTCAGTCTTGACGAAGTGGCCTTGGACTTGGCCGATGAGTACAAGCTGAAGGACTCGTTGGTGGTGTACTTCCAGCTGAGCTCGGGCTTGGGCTGGGGCTTGTACTTGAGGTTCTTGGAGCCTGTTCTGAGATGGCCCCAGCTTGGCTTTTGCTTCTTCTTGACGTCAGGCATGGTAGAAGAAATAGAGGGGAGAAGAAGGGCAAGAAAGAAAGATAAAAACAGAGAGGAAGATGGATAGATGCAATTTCTATTCTATAGAGTGTAAAATAAAGGGATCAAGAGCAGTATTTATAAAAACTATTTTAGCACCAATATAAAAATTATTCGATTATATACATGCAATTTGTTAGTTGCATTTTAACTTTGATAGGTGCCAGCGATACTAAACAGGTTATTGTCCTTCTGTTGCCAGACAGATGCTGTATTTTGGAAAGAGGAGTGGGAGGCAGCAGATTGGGGGAGTGTACACAATGGCAATCTTCTAATCAACTAATCGACCCAGCTTGCAAAATACCAAACAATCGAAATGGGTGTTTTGCCATTTTTTTTGATGTACTTTTGTCGATCCCAATTTGCAGATTTACACACTAAGGCAAAATGGTATCCAACACCGACTGGGGATTTCCTGGCGCACTAGTGAGATCTCATTCTGTCTGATCTTTTTCTTTCCAAACATGCTGTCTGTTTGTCTCTGATCTTTCACTGCAAGAGAGAGATAGGCGTAGGACATAATTTATTGCAAGTGGGAAGATCTCACACCAGATCTCAGAGTTCACTTTCACAATTCTGGGGATCGGCCAGATCAAATAGCGCAGCGCACACAGTAGTACACAGTACACAGTACACAGTACACAGTACACAGACAGGTGGCAAGGGCTAGCGGGGCGCCCTCCGTGTGTGTGTACACCGCACCACTCATTCCATTCCGTCTCATCACAACAATCCCTGGCCGGTGCATCTATATTTGAGGTGTTCCAAAGGGTGAATTACACAGTACAATACATATAGAGTACACAGAAAAAAATATTTTAATAAACAATATAATATATATAATAAAAACTAAATGAGTTGGGGGGTAAAGTCAATTGGGAAAAGTCATTTGAGACTGATATCGTAGTCTGTAAAATTATCCTCCACAAACCACAATTTCCGGGACAAGTCCAAGTGCTTGATTTTCGGCATCTTGTGCCAGTACATGTCAATGTATTTGAGGGCGTTTTCGATCTTTGGCAGCCTGACATGGTTGGACACAGACCACGATTCCATAAGCTGGCGGGACCGTTTTCTTTGGCGTGGGTCGTCAAACAAAAAGCAAATCAACACAAAGGCAAAGAACAACGAGTTGTCCTCAGGACCAATCACAGCAACAGGGGTGTAGTTGACCAAGTCTTGCAACTTGCCATACACGGTTTCGTACGCTTGCCATGTTGTTTTGGATGAGTGGCATGGGCTGTGGCACGAAGAGTAGCTGTGGGAGTAGACAATCGACAACAAGTCTTGATACACACTGAAGAGCTCCTTGGCTTTACCTCCTGCAATCTTGGGCTTTGTGTTTTTCAACTCGCAAACTTTAGCATACAATCTTGCAGAGTTTGCTTGAAACTTGTTGAAGATTGAAACCTTGGTTTCCTGGGTCAACCCGCATCTTTCTTTGAAACTGTTTCTAAAGTACTCGGTCTTCCAATGGGAACAACAGCTGAAAAAGCCATTGTTGTCTCCTCCACCACCGCCGCCACCACACTTTTTTGAAGGACGGTAGTTGTCATACAAGGCGTGTCTGGAGTCCCTTGCTGTTTTCAACACCTCGATGAAAAGTGCGAAGATGGGGAACAATCCAGGCGAAAACACTTGGTCAAACACAGTTTTGCAGTTGGAGCTGTCTTCGTACAACTTCTTGTACTCAGAGATCGGGAACAAAGTGCCTCTGGTCAAGGCCCTGGTTCTTAACATATCAAGCTGGGCAAAATGCGCCACCAACAATATCTCTTCACGAGTGGCAATCAACTCTTCAAGCCCCTCCATATCATCAATATAGCTTTTGCATTGTGTCATGATGCTAGTCCACAGGGTCACGTCTCCTACGGCAATCAATGCCTGCTGAAGCAACAACGCCACTGCCAAGTTGTTGAAGTTGGCCCTTCTGTCAAAGAGGTCAACTTTGAAGTACCCGTTATTAGAATGGGCCTGAGGTGCAAACTCCTGCAGGGCAAACTCAACGTACTGTGCCCCCACCGCGGTGTACTGGTGCTGGGCAAGAGCCCCAAGACCGATCAAGCAGTGCAAGACAACTTTATCGTGGCGGGCCAAGGGAATGTAAGTGTTACAAAGCAATTCTTGATGAGACAACAAAGGCACAATGCTGTTGGCGTGGGGCCACAACAAAAACAAAACGTGATGGAATTCGGTAGAGCTCAAGTTGAATTGTTTCAATGTTTCTACTGCAAGCTCGAAGTTGACGGCATGGCCATCCCAAATAGAGGTGGTGTTTGCAATTGTCATGGAGAAAGGGAGGCAACAAAATGGGAGAAAGATATAATAAAAGAAGAGAAGACAGAAAAGATATTGACTGCTGCCAAGCAAAGGGTCTATATATAGATAGACAATGAAGAAGGGCCCAAAAAAGGAAGGAAATTGTCATTTCATACGAAGGAAATACATACAGCGAGATGCACCGCAGGTGGCAACTGTCATTCTGACAGAGGCATTCTCAGAACGTGAACTTTTTCTCGTGCCAGTGATGGCGCTTTCGCATTTTCAAGGTCACGTGGGACGATCAACCTTAACTTCAAAGAGTAAATAATCTTCATACATAGAGAATACCAAATTAAAATTCAATTTCAGACAACATTAACATAAAATCTAGTTAAGAGTGGTCAAGATATCGGAGTCACCGGCATCAGTGATGGCCAAAACACCGACTCTAAACAATTTACCACAAGCAGTACCCAACTCGTTGTTACCACCTTGGAAGTAGGCAACTGGGGTCTTGGACAACATGGCGTAGTATTCCAATTCGGTCTTTCTCAAGGTTGGGGTGTTGGCAGCCAAAATGATCAATTTAGCCTTCCCTTGTCTGAGAGACTTGACACTGGACTTGTAACCGAGGTAGTAAGTACCAGATTTGATAGCAAGAGCCAATTTGGCGTTGAAGTTGTCGGAGGATTTCTTTGGGGCCTGTATCTAGTTAGTATTTTGATTTGATCTGTACCGTCATTCCAAAAGAACGACGACACTGATTCAAGTGGTGGGAGATAGACGTACCATCTTTGTGCTTTATTATGAGATATAATAGGTTTTGTTAAGTTGCACTCCGGTTCTTTGTATAAAACAAGTTGATATGGGTAGAAGGGGGAAACTCTTCATGGGAAATTCTGCAAAATTTTATTTATTTTTTGTGTGAATTTTTCATGGGCGAGGTTTCCAAGCACCCACGTGCACTACTTTAGGGCGCGAGTCCCGTCCACATGACGTTTCCCGCGGTGCCGCCCGCTGCAGTCCGGTGAAAAACATAAAAACCAGTCACACGGCCGACATCAGGGAAAAAAACAAGTGCGAGAGACCGAAAAAACGAAAAATAATTCAAGAAAAATAAAAAAAAAAAGGCAAAATTAACGATTCTTTGCCTGAACAGTAAAAGACTACCTCCGTCATCAATTAAAGGTTTACTCAGTTATAGTAAGTACCTGGAAAAAGGCTATCGGGTCGTTGGGGGGCGTTGCGTATATGATGAACAGTGGATGTTTCTGACAGCCTGTTTAAGGGATTTCCTTTGAGGGATTATTGGGAATTGTATCATGATGTTATCGACTTGGAAAGGACAAAGCAAATTGACAAATCAAATGAGAAAAAATGGGCCGAATGATTGATATGAATAAAAAAAAAGACGATCCAAAGATTCTCCCTTGAAAGATTGGGAATTGATTCGAAATTTATACACTCGCCCAATGATACGTTACCTCGAACGTTTGAATATGAACTCAATACTAACAATAACAGTACAATGAAGGTCGAAGTTGATTCCTTTTCCGGCTCCAAGATCTACCCAGGTAGAGGTACCTTGTTTGTCCGTGGTGACTCCAAGGTGTTCAGATTCCAAAACTCCAAATCCGCTTCTTTGTTTTTGCAAAAGAAGAACCCAAGAAGAATTTCATGGACTCAATTATACAGAAGACACCACAAGAAAGGTATCACTGAAGAAGTCCAAAAGAAGAGATCCAGAAAGACCGTTAAGAAAGAAAGAGCCATTGTTGGTGCTTCTTTGGAATCCATCAAGGAAAGAAGAGGCTTGAAGCCAGAAGTCAGAAAAGCCACCAGAGAAGCTGACTTGGCCGCTGCCAAAGAAAAGAAGAAGATTGAAAAAGCCAAGAGAAAGGCTAACAAGGCTAAGTTGGTTGCTGCTCAAACCGGTGCCAAGGTTTCCAAACAAGGTGCCAAAGGTGCTTTCCAGAAAGTTGCCCCATCTTCTCGTTAAATTTGATTACATATTGAGTTAATGTGTCTGTCGATGAACAACAACATGTAGATAACTACCAACGCAACAAAACCGTAAGAGTACGTTGCTAAACACTTACCCGGAGCCAATAGCCAGCACCTACGTGGGAACTTTTCCCAAGCGGTCTGAAAAATTATAAAATTTCCAAAAATTTTTTCAGTTGATTTGGAAAACGTTTCGTTTCTACTTTATTAAATATCAACGCTCAAACACATTCCAAAACAATCAGCATGTCCAACCAAGAAAGAACTTTCATTGCCATTAAGCCAGACGGTGTCCAAAGAGGTTTGATCAACAAGATCATTGGGAGATTCGAAGACAGAGGTTTCAAATTGGTGGCCATCAAATTGGTGAAACCAACCGAGGGTCTCTTGAAGGAGCATTACGCCGACTTGACCTCCAAGCCATTCTTCCCATCTTTGTTGTCCTACATGTTGTCCGGCCCAGTGTTGGCAACCGTTTGGGAAGGGAAAGACGTTGTCAAACAAGGGAGAGTCATTCTTGGCGCTACCAACCCATTGAACTCTGCCCCAGGTACCATCAGAGGCGACTTTGCCATTGACATGGGCAGAAACGTTTGCCACGGTTCTGATTCTGTTGAGTCCGCCAACAAGGAAATCTCCTTGTGGTTCAAGCCAGAAGAGTTGATGGACTACAAGCACTCCATGCTCAGCTGGATTTACGAGTAAGCGGTTTGTACATGTAGCTTCCTATCAATGCATATTGCTTATCATCATCCACTTGTAGATTTGGTCAAGTGCGTAGCCCTGAGAACGTGGAACCCTTTACAGGTTCATTAATATGAAAGAAACATGAATTAAAAAGCAGGAAAAAGAAAGTCTAAATGTTGTGTATATATGTATTTATGCTATATTTTCATGGCGGGCCTCTATTTAAAAAGTCCAAGAAATCAATGGAGGAATTCTCGTCCCCATCGGCCTCTTGACTTGCCATTGCAGCGGCATTTGTGCTGGAAGAATTTGTTCCCCCCGCTGGGGCTGGGGAAGACGAAGAATGGAAGGTATTTCTACGAAGTAGCAGGCCCTTTCTGAAAGCCTTTGTGAATGTGTTGCTCCGACTGTGAAGCCGACGATTGGGCTCCATTTTTGGATCTTCAGCAATCGCCTCAACCGATTGTTTGGGTAATTCCTTGAGCTCGTAATCTCCAAACAACTCCTTTGACGAGGGTGGCGGTGCTGCTGCTGTTGCTGGCCCAACAAGAGTGTTCCAGAAACTTGGCAGATGCAGCACACTTTCAAGCTCCGGAGTTTTCCCGGGGTAATTGGTGGCAATAGAGCCTTTGCGATCTTCTTCATCTTCCTCATCATGATGATACTGAGGGGCGGTGGAGCGACGCGGGATAGAAGGGGGCTGGGCCGATTGCTGAGATTGATACGGCGCAGGCATTGGCGGCACCGGCGGTGCAGAAGCAGCGTTGAACGTGTTGTTTATTGGAGAAGTCGACGTCTGCGGGGCGTTGTTTATAGATCCTGCAAAAGTGTTTGAGCCGCTGGAAAGCTTTTTCCCGCGAAGCACAAACTCCTCTTCATTGAGATTGCCGCCTGCCAAGATGCTGCTAAAATCGTGATTGTTGGCCTTCTTCTCACCGTCTTCGACTTCGTTGAGATCTTTGGTGGCCCGGACGGCGTCTGTGGCGGCGGCGGCTTCACCAAAGTCGTAGTTCTCATCGGGAATGGAGAATAACGGCAACCAGGAAAAGTATTTTCTCCAGGTTTCGTGGTTGTCGTAATAGTGTGTGAAGTGGTCATTTTCATACACATGGCCGTGCTTCAACTTGATGCGCTTGGTCACCTCGAGAACCGTGAATTCCCACGGCTTCTCGCGGTACAAGAACACAATGGTATCCACCGTGCAATTGAACGGCTGCATGAAGGCACTGATGGCAGTGAGCCAGTAAACGGGGCCGTGGCGGATTTCGTAATCGTACTGGATGCACTGCAACGCAAAGGGGGCCAACCAAAGGAAAATGTACGATATTGGATAGATGAAGATGGACTTCATTTGTTTTTCAATCTGGACTCTCCGTTGATCGAACGAGTTCATTGTGGCTTCATGGAAGGATTTCTTCAAAGTTGAAGGGTCGTTTTCATTGCTGGAGCTGTGAGGAGGATGTTGCTGCTCATCAATGTCTGTGAACGACTCATCAAACTCAGTCTTGCTGGAGCTGCTATTCTTTCGATCGTTCTTGCCAGGGTTGTCGGTATTGTTGTACCTCACTGTTTTTGATCTCTTCAAGAGTGTTTCCGATGTTGCAAAAGCCCTGCCTTTGAAATACTCGCTGATGAGATACCTCAAGTTTGCCAAGAAATTACGATCAAACTTCAACCGGTGACTCTTTTTCCCGTTAATGTCCTCGTGGATGTACATGATGTGGTTGAACTGCCGTATCACATGGATGTAGATTGCGAAATACAAGCACAAGATCGTCACGACAATCACGTACCGTGGAACCCAGCTAAGCACCAACCGGTACCACTTGGGTCTTTCGGGCAAGTAGCACCAGTTCACCAAGGGGATGTACCCCACCCTTTGCACAAACGCCAACGACGCAAACACCACGGGCACCAAGAAACTCAAGACCCAGACATAGTATCTGAAGGGGAAGAGCCCGCCTTCCACCTTGTCGCCGTTCTTGTACTTCCGGTTGGGGGTGAAGATCAACAAGGCGGTGTGGATTGCAAACGAGAAGATGGCAATGTCTGCGCCCTCGATGGCCATTGCCGTGAAGAACCCGACAATGTCGCAGAAGTTGCTGTTGTAGTACGAGTGGTGCACAAGCGCCACTCTGGCAGGGTAGAACAAAAGCGTCACTGCTTTCAAAAAATCGTACGCAATCAAGAAGAAAATCAAATGGTGGCGGAAAACACGCCGTCGGGCATCGATGGCGGCCAACATGTAGAAGCCAACAAGACCCGCGGTTATCAGGACCACCGACGCCGAGATGGCGGCGTACCGCAAGGTCTGGCCCTGGTCCTCTGATAAGCTGTCCAACGGTGACTTGTATCGCGATGCGCGGGTCGATCTCATCGCCACTTCCTGGAAGACGTACGATACGTTCAGCAAGTAATGGCCATGGCTGTGGGGGGACATCGAAGCGAGAGGGAAAGATGAAGATGCAGAATGGGATGGGTGGTCTAACTTCCTTATCCTGACCCTTTTTTTTTTATCCATTTTTCGATATTTTTTTTTTTTTTTGTTCTCTTCTTCCACTTTGAATTTTCCAGGGCGGCCCAAAATTTCAATTTCAAAATTGGTCCGTAAAACCTCTACATGATGATGATGATGACGATGACGATGACGATGACATGCTTGGCTCACCGCTATCATTAATACCTCATTTTTGTTTTTCATTTATTCATTTATTTATTTATTATTGCCCAAGCAAGGATGCTCTTCCTTGGCCAAATGCACCATTGTACAAATTGCTGCCGCCAGACTGCTGGAGCTCGGTGAAGAACGCCTCCAAGAAGGTGAAGATAATCAACACCGCCACCAACACAATGTTGGAGAACCCTTGGGCACCCAAGAGATCGGAGCCGATGCTGAAGGCAGCCAAGAGAAGCCCGCCAGACGCACTGGCACTGGAGATGATCTTGTTGAAGTAGTGGGCAACGTTGGTGTCTCTTTTGCCCAAGATCGTCAAGTTTTGCTTGGCAAACATGTCGGCAATGTCCTTGCCGCTGGAGCCGGACATCTTGGACCAGTTGATGGCAAAGAACATGATCAAGGCACAAGAGGTGCCTGCAAACACCACGGTGTGCACAGGGTGCAACAAGGCACTGGCCAAGGACAGCGGTGGCTGCAAGTACGAGGCCAAACCCGAAACCTGGTACACTTTGCCCGTGCGCAACCAGTCGTTTGAGTATTCCCCGATTATCAGGCTGAGAATCGCGTCTGGGTGGGCGATTTTGATCAGGTCCTCCAATTGTGAAAGCACCATCTTGTAAACTTCACGTCCAACTGGGTTGTTGTGCAACACTTGGTACACTGTGTAAGAGACGAACTTGACGTTGTAGAAAACCGCGCTTGCAAAGATCAATGGCATTGCCCCGTTGAAAAACAACTTGATTGGGTAATTTTGCTGCTGGGTCTTCACCTGCTTGGACTTGATTGGAACCGGCTGGTGGAACGCTTGCAAGTAGAACATTGCAAAGAATGTGATCAAGCCAAACAACACCTGCTTCAAGTTGGTCATGCCCGTCCGGTTGTACAAGTGCAACAAGTCTTTGACAAGCGAGCTGTTGATCGAGCCGGTGACAAAGTTTTTCAAAATGATAAACAACTGAACGAAAACCCCTTGGTACTCGTTCCCCTTTGGAGTGGCCACCGAGGAAATGTCAAGCAAGGAGGAGACAATGGTGGTGGCGGAGTTGACGCCAATCAAGTACAAAGACCCCGAAGTGAACCCGTAGTCCTTGTCGAGAAGCTCAACCAAGTAGGTCAAGACAAGGTTGAACGAGAACAACTGGGTCCAAATGAGCACGTTGGCACCCATCCAGGAAGAGCCGGTGACAGCGCCGGCAATGCCAGCCCCGGTAAGGACAGCCCCAGTGGCCATGACTGGGTCCTCCCCAAGAGTGCCTGCTTTCGAGTAGTCCACCGCCCCGGCAAACTGCGACCCACCATTATAATAGTCGGTTAAAAACACCAATGCAAAGGCGTACCCGCCACCAAGAACAATGCTTGTCAATTTCTGCAATGTTTGGAAATAGCCTCTGTCTGATCTGGAATTGAAGTTCACACTTATGATTTTGAAGCCCGAGGCAAACTGCCAAAAGAGCCCAGCCGTGATCACGGGCAACAAGCCAAACTCGTCAAGCGTACCCTTCTCGGCAGCAAACAAAGGTCTGTAAGCGAAAAAGGGATCGCTGCCCACAGTCTTGACCCCGAAGATTGGAAGCTGGGCAAACAAAAAGAAAATCCCCACCCCGATCGTGTACAAGAGACGGTCGTCAAAGGACAAGTGGGACTTGCTCACGGGCTGCTCAATCTCCGGCAAGGCCAGCTGGAACGGTTTAATGAGATCTAAGAAACGGAACTTGCCCATGGTTGAAGAGATAGCAATGTCAAGCGAAGCACCTTTACTTGTAATTGTTTCGTCCAATTTGATTTTTTGATTTTTTGATTTTTTCAATCTTTTTTTTTTTCATTTTATCAGCCAGCAAAACGAGCCAGGTGGTGCATGGGTGAGCCGCCAGCCGTTCCTACAGTTTGAACTACAATAACAGTATGATTTGGATAAGAGAGGTACTCGATTGGATAGATATTGATGCTCGCACTGCTAGGTCTGCTCGCTGTGCTCGCACTGCTAGGTCTGCTCGCTGTGCTCGCACTATGGACGAACTCTCTTTGGATCTCTTGGGAACAAGCTTGCTCTTCTAATATTTTTCAAGCCCAAGAAGAACATCACCACTCTTTCCAACCCAATCCCACCACCAGCGTGAGGAGGACACCCGTAGCTGAAGGCGTCAACGTAGTCTTTCAAGCCTGGACTTTCTGGATCAACGTCGAACTCGAGCATTCTCTTCTTCAACAACTCAGGGTCATGGACTCTTTGCGCCCCTGAAAGAATCTCTTCACCTCTCATGAAAAAGTCATAAGAGTTGGACACTTTAGGGTCTTCAGGGTCAACCATGGTGTAGAAAGGTCTGATGGCGCTTGGGAACTTGTCCAAGATGTAGAAGTCGGTGTTGTATTTCTCAAGGACAATTTTCCCGAGCAATTTTTCATCAGGGGTGGACAAGTCCTCGTAGTACGACAAGTCTTCTCTGCCGCCAACGGTCTTCAACAAGTCAATACCCTCCCTGAATGGGATACGAACAATCTTTTCAGGGATCTTGAACTCTTCACATGGGAATTGTTTCCGAACAATCTCAATGTCTTTCTTGTAACGCTTGTTCAAGTTGTTGAAAATGTACAAGAACAAATCAGACAAAACCTCAATGACCTCGTCGTAGTGACTTTCAAATGCCATTTCCAAGTCCAACCCGGTGAACTCGGTCATGTGACGGTGGGTATTGGAGTCCTCTGCTCTGAAAACGGGGCCGATTTCAAACACTCTTTCGAAATCAGCAGCAATGCATTGTTGCTTGTATAATTGAGGAGACTGCGCCAAGTAAGCTTTTCTGTTGAAATAGGTGACTTCGAAAACGTTGGACCCGCCTTCTGAGGGGGCACCCAACAACTTCGGGGTGTGAATTTCCCTAAAGTTTTTGGAAATCAAAAACTCTCTAAAGAGCTGGCAGACCCCTGCTTGGATGCGGAACACCGCCTGGTTGGTAACGGTTCTGAGGTCAATGACTCTGCAGTCCAATCTGCTGTCCAAGTTGACAACGGGCAAGTTCAAGCGCTCGGCTTCCTCTTCCGTTCTGCTGGCGTCCTCAATCAAAATAGGCAACTGGGATGGGGTGGCCGAGATAACGTGCAAAGCGGAGATTTCGATCTCGTACTGGCCAACGGTGCATGACTTGACCAACTCAACCGGCTTGCACACCAAGCCTTGCACAACAACAATGGACTCGTTGTTGACGCTGGAGGCAAACTTCAAAAAAAGCTTCGACACCAGGTCGCCTTTCTTCAAAACAGCCTGGATGGTCTCGGTTTGCTGTCTGAAGGTCATGAATAACAAGTTTGCAGACTGGGATCTGGAGTTGTGCACTCTTGCTCTGAACTCGACCTTGGTGTTGAGATCAGCATCGGTCAACTCTGCAAACTTGATTCTTGGTTTGTCCAAGTGCATCGATGATTGGACAAAAAGTGGGCCGTACAAGCCCTTGGAGACATCGTTGGCAGCGTCTGCTGCTTCTCTCTCGTTTTTCTTTTTCAATTCCTCAGCTTCGCGCTCGGCTTTCTTTCTGGCTTTTTCCTTTTCTTTTTCAAGCTTCTTGAGGGCTTTCTTGGACAAAGGTTGCCCATCAGGCCCGAGAACAACTTCTTCTTCAGAAGCAGCCGGCTTGGCTTCAACACTGAGGTTATCAACCTTCTTGGCAGTTTCCTCAACAGACATTCTTTTGTTTAATGTGGGTGAGGTTGGAGGAGTAATAATATGATATCTATTGTATTATCATTTTTCAACGATTTTTCCATGGATTGAGTAAGTGAGTAAGTGGAAGGGTTGCAGGAGAAAAGGGTGTTACCCGGCTACCACGTGACTTATTTCCCTGTTTTTCACACAAAGAATGGAAAAATATTTTTTTGCTTGCAGAAAAGCCTGGCTAGCATAATCGGTAGTGCATTCGACTCTTATTTCAAAGTGTCATCGGAAGGTTGCGGGTTCGAGCCCCGCGTCGGGCTTCTTTTTTTTCTCCCCAAAATATTTCTGATCTCAATACTACCTCTCATCCTCTATATTGAATAGTGAATTTACTCAACTACAATCTCAAACGCCATCAATGATATTCTTTTTATTTTCTTTTGTTAAAACGGCTGAAACGGCTGAAATGGCTGAAATGGCTGAAGACTGAAGACCAACTGGTGCCAACTTCATTTCGAAGTGTCCAAAACATATCTCCCGGCAATCTTGCCCTGCTCCATCAACTCATAAACCTCAGCCAACTTGCTCAATCCAACAACCTTGATTGGAGACTTGACCAAGCCTCTGGTGAAAAAGTCCAAAGCTTCTCTAGTGTCGGCTCTGTTGCCAACATAGGAGCCTTTAATCTTGATGGATTTAACAACCGAGGTGAAAACATCAGCCGTGACCGAGGCGCCTGCAGGCAAGCCCACAAGGACAACGGTACCACAAGTTCTGACATAGTCCACAGATTGGGCAATGGCTTTTGGAGACACCGACACGTTAATCACCCCGTGAGGCCCGCCATTGGTTGCTTCTTGAATGGCAGCAGTCACGTCCTTTGTCTTTGTGAAGTCAATAAATTTCTCAGCCCCCAAGGACTTCACCAAGGCGCCCTTTTCTTCGCCCGCATCGAGACCAATGACACGGTACCCCATGGCGTAAGCGTACTGAACGGCAAGAGAGCCCAAGCCACCACCAGCGCCGGAAATGCAAACCCATTGACCTTGGTGCAAGTCTGCAGTCTTCAAGGCCTTGTACACGGTGACGCCTGCGCACAAGATGGGAGCAGCCCCGGCAAGGTCAGTGCCCTTTGGAATCTTGGCAGCCTGGACCGCGTCGGCAGTGGCATATTGTTGAAATGAACCGTCGTGGGTGTAGCCCGACAAGTCTGCTTGGGCACAATTGGACTCAAAGCCTTGTTCACAATACTCACAGGATTGACAAGAGCCATTCAACCACTTGACCCCGGCAAGGTCGCCCACTTTGAAATTTGTCACTGCTTCACCAACGGCAACAACCTCGCCTGCCCCCTCGTGGCCGCCAACAAGAGGCAATTTGGTTGGCAATGGCCAATCACCTTTCCAAGCGTGCAAATCAGTGTGACAAACACCAGAGTACTTGACATTGACGAGGATTTCATTTGGTTTTGGCTTTGGCACGGGAATGTCCTTGTATTTCAATTCGCCGCCGCTGGTTTCAAAGATAACCGCCTTTTGGGTTGTTGGCACTGCCATGCGGGCCCATGCAGAAATTGAAAAGTTGCGAGAGCAGCTTTTGGAGAGTAAGTTTGGATTGATGTTAACTGGACGGAGCAACATGATGAAAATAAATGAAATTGATGATAATGAAATGGGTGATAATGAACTTGATGAGATTGATGAAGTTTAAAATTGCAATTGGGAATTGACATTGATATTTATATAATGATATACATACATATATATATATATATATATATATATATATATATATACGAGGAGGGGGATATGGTCATAAGGAAGGGAAGAAGGAGTAAAGGTACAAGGATCAAGGGAAGAGAATTAAAAGGTTGAGAGGAGCAGCAACAACAACAACAACAACTGAATGCCCCACTTGGAAGCATTTCAATGCATTTATTATTATAATACTTACTGTGTTTACTGTGTTTACTGTGTTTACTGTATTTACTATTATATTTATTATTATCATTATTATTATTATTATTTATTTATGAAAAAGTGTCACTGTCAAATGTGTCCCCCGCATCAAACCCCACCAAATTATAAACTACCCACAACTTAGTAACAAGAAAAAGAAGAAGAGAACAACTTATTACTTAATATCCAACACTTTCTCATTGCACAAGTCCTGTATAAAGTCTAGAAGTCGGCAATGTACTTGTTCAAGCAGCCGATTCCCCAATCTTGGACTAAATAAATGACGTTCCCCTGAAAAGTTGTGACGAAAGCGATGCTCCACTCTGGCGGGCACCACCGTGGGCACTCCCAAGACAATTTTCCTTCCTTTATTGTTATTATTGTTAATATTATTATTATTATTATTATTATTATTATTCTTGATACTATTCTTATTATTATTATTTCCCTTCACGACTTTCTCGTTATTCTTATCATTATTATTATTCCCTTTCTGGCGCTTCTTGCCGGTGGGATAGTTCCTGCGCCGGGCTTCTATCCACTGGCGAATGTCCTCCTCCGTTGCGAGGGTGATGTTTGTTCCGGGAATGGGGATCGCCTCGACTGCTTGTTCTTCCTTCTTCTGTAAAGTATCGTTTGTTGCTGTGGTGGTGCTACTACTACTGCTCGCAGGCTTCTGATTCGGAAGATGCGTGGGGAGGTTGTTGATGTTCATGCTATTGGGGAGGCAGCGCAAATTGCTTTCTCGTTTGTATACGTGGAAAGGGCTGCAATTTTTTTGTGCGATGCTCTTTCATTGTAAGGGCAGGGTAATATATATATATATATATCAAGTGTTAACGTGGCGAGACGGCCGTTATGAAGAAGAGCCCTGCCAGGCACCCTGCCTGGCACCCTGCCAGGCAGGGCTACTGTAAGGATATGATACATGTTTCTTGCCAATGATCGTTGACTGCCCTTGCTCCGTCAACAGACTCGCCTTCGCTCGCCTGTTGACGGAGCCACGGTTACCCGCCCTCTGCAATCACCAGACGCCCCCAAACCCTCCCATCTTTTTTCAATATCACATCCTCTCTACATACTGTGCCATTCCCCTTCTCAATCTTCTTCCCTTCCACCACTTACCCAACCCCAACCTTCACCATGAACAAGTCGCCTCAGGTGGTCAGCAAAAGCTCGGCAGCCTCCAAGATCTTCAACAAGGACAACCTCAAGTACCTTTTCACCACCCATTTCTGGGGCCCTGTTTCCAACTTTGGGATTCCCCTTGCTGCTATTGCCGACTTAAAAAAAGATCCCGACTTGATCAGTGGGCCTATGACAGGCTCCTTGATCGTGTACAGTGCGGTGTTCATGAGATACTCGGTGGCCATTTCCCCAAAGAACTACTTGTTGCTCGGCTGCCACGCCGTCAACGAAACTGCCCAGTTGGCCCAGGGATACAGATGGCTTAGTCATCATTATTTCAAATAGAAATATCTTGATATACATTATACATTATTATCTATCTCTATTCCAAGACTCGGCTCGACCCGAATACGAATACCGTCTTGCCTTAATACCAAGAATGACAAGATGTTGTCTGTAGGATGGTTGAAAAAAAAAAAAAAAAAAATAGATTGTAAACAGGCTTACTGTTATCTTACTTCGTATCCGGAAACCAACCAACGTTTCATGTTCTTCTAGGCTGCCCAGCTTGAAAGATCGCTGTTTCATATAACCTTTATCCACCGTTTGCATTGGTGGATAGACCCAATTTTTTAGTGTCGTCCCACTATTTCTTTTTTGCTTTTGCACTATCCATAAGTCATTTACGAACTTTGCACACTTTAACTTGCAACCATATATATTGCCGTTCTTCAGCCCATATATATGGATATATGTTGGGCAGGCCACGCCAAAATCAACAGGCCTTGCTGTTCCCTTAATACTATCTATGGACTCCTTCTCCTCGTCCTCGTCCTCCCAGGACAACAACAACGAGATCCATCACGTCAACAACAATGGCTTCCCCACCACCCACAAGTTTCTGTGGAAGGACAAGCTCAAAAACAACTTGTTCACCATGCGCAGAAAAAACTTGGACGATGACATCTCCAAGAAGATCGACAACTACAAGGCCCACAAGCTCTCGGCCAAGCCGTCGATCGACCACATGCTCCACCACAGACCGTCTCAGATGGGCTTGAACATGATGATGATGGAAAGTAGTGGTGGTGCTGGCATTGGCGACCTTGGTGGGCCTCAGCATGCTTCCTTGACGACACTGGGCTCCCAGATTGCCCCCTCTCTCGAGGCCGACGACGGCCGATTTGAAATCTCTCAGGCCAGTCCCGAGCCGTCGTCCGCCCACGACTCCGACTCCATAGGCCACCACTACTACAAAAAGGACTTTACTCCCGCTGCAGAGTTTGCTACCACCACCACCAGCACCACCACCAGCCAGCAGCAGCAGCAGCAGGGCCTCAAGAAAAACTACCCCTTTGATGAGTACGACACCACCATCAGGGATTAACATTTCAATTCTTTCTGTTCAATTTTGAAACAAAATTACTCTTTTAAGTCGCATTCGCGTAGAAATGGGATCTAATAGAAATATACTCTAAGTTGACTTTCTCGCTATTATATATTATTCGTCTTCTCCTGTAACATCCTCCCGAGCTTGTCCAACTCGGCCTGTGCCAAATCCATGTTGCCCATGGCAATGGCGTCCCGCACGCTGGGAAACGTCCACCACTCAAACTTGCGCTCGCCATCCTTGTACACCTCGGGCTCGTCCACCTGCGGCGCAAACAACATGTTCTTCACCCACGGCCGCCCGGCAATCCCACTCTCCACAACGGGGAACCGCTGCAAGTACACAAGCTTCGAGTTCCACTCCCACCGCCGCACCGCAAGCAACGACGGCTCAAGCCCGCCATTGTCGGTGTTGACAATCTCGCCCCACGTTGCCTTCCACATCTCAAACTGCCCGCCCAACTGGCTCAAGAGCTCGTTGCTCTGCAAAAACCCATCAAGCACTAACTTGTTGTTGTTGTTGTCAGGGTGCACTCTTTTCGCATACTCCACCACGTCTTCCAAATAGTACTGCATCTTGCCGTGCATCTCGTCAAGCCCGTAGGGAATGAGCGGGTCGTCAATGAGCTTGATGGCCACCCGTGACACAATCTCCACCAAGGCCTTGTGGTACTTCATCTCGTCGTCCACGTGGGTGCGCTGGAACCGCTCAAACGTGTCAAAGCAGCTGCCTCTTGGGTACGCGTTCGTGTACGCGTCCCGCGGCTCCAGCTTGTTGCCAAACAGCATCTGAATAACCGGCGTGCCCACAAACGCCAAGAACGGGTACGAGTTGCCAAACGTCTGCACCGTTTCAAACTCGTCCTTGCCAAGCGTCTCTCCAATTGACCTGCTGCCCGTCGCCCCTGTGGTATCGTTGTTGCCAGCGACATTGGCCACCCGTTGCAAAACATCGGCCACCAATTTTTCAAAAACCGGGTTGGTGCTCACTTGCAAATCGTGGCCCAGGACGGCAGCGTCGCTGAGGTCAATGTACGCGTACACTTCTTTTCGGATCTCCCTGAACCGCTCCTCGATCCACTCGGTGGCGCCCGCGTAGTTGTACTCCGTGCCGTCAAAACTGATGAAATAGATTGACCGCAACGGCACCCAGTTGTACTTTTTGTGGAGATCCATAAACAACTTGACCAACTCAAGCAACACCGCCGTGCCCGTGTTGGCACCAAAGCAGCCAGAGTCGCGCTGGGCCCCAATGATGATGGCCTTTTCGCTCTGCTCGTCCCCGGAGATCTTGCCCACAATGTTCCACAACGGCTTGGAGTCTCTTTTGATGGTGCTTACTTCGAGAGATGCCAAGGAGGGGTCCCCACTTTTGCCCCCCGTCCAGGGTTTGCCAATGTCCTTGGCCATCACGTCGTTACCCCAGCCCCAGTCATCATTATCCACCTCATGCCCCTTGCCCTTTAACAGCTTGAGAAACGGCAAAATGTCATTGTAGTTCACGGGGATGGTGGGGATCTGCGGGGCGGTTTGGCTTTTTTCCCACTCAATGCGCGGGTTGCCGTCCAAGCTGGGCCACCCGGGGGTCAAGACGTCGCCCGAGGAGTGCTGCGACAACGCCACCATCTGCTTCTCAATGACCTGTCGGTTTTCCAGGTCCTCGAGATTGAGATACTTTGGATCCTTGAAGAACACCATGGCCCTGCACCCATTGTTGTGGCCAATCTTGACTTTCGACGCGGCCGAGATCTTGCCGTATTTCACTAGACAAATGCACTGATCGGTGGTGACGCCCCAGTCGTCATGCAACCGTTTCATGTCCCTGTAGCGGCCGTAGTTCACGTACACCAAGGGAGCCTTCTCGACCTTGCCGTCGGCCGACAAAAAGTTGAATGCCCGGAACGGGAGGTGGTTCTTGCTGGATTCTTCTTCCTTATTGGCCAAAGGCTCCTCCAACTTTGCCTCGTATTTGCTCTCCCCTTGTAATGAGAGTTTTACCACATCTGGGTAGTTGATGAAGCTGGAGACCTCGTTGAACTCCTTGGTGTCCATGCCCTGTTTGGAGAACAAGTGGTCGACGTAGCGGGCCAAGGCCAAGTCGCCGGCGGTGCCTGCCATGTGGGGCGTCGAGCTCAAGTACTCCAAGTTCTCCTGCATGCGCTGGCCATCAAGGTGGGCCTGGATGTAGTCGAGCAACACGTCCTGGTCGTTGAACTGGCCCTTCAACGCCCGGTTAGTGGGGTACAAGTCGGACGACACCACCAAGTAGATGACGACGGAGATGAAGAACGCGTAGAGAAAGCGCTTGATGATCAACGGGTTGCCAATCTTGCCCAAGAGGACATTGTACTTGAGCAAGGCCGTGGCCCAGAGGGCGGCAATGGGGTCGAGAATGCGGGTGATGGGCACCACGATCTTGGAGCTGAAGCTGGATTTAAGGCTGCGCGCGTTCTCAAGAAGGGTGCTGCTGTTGGGGTGGTGCAATCTCATGGAGGGGCCCATCGGGTCCTCCATCTCAAACTGTTCCATCGGGGGGTCGGAGTCAAAGTTGTCGTCGGTATCATCACTGGAGATGCTGAACCGTTCCGAGGCGTCGATCGCATCACCCACCTCCTCGTAGGAAGGGGGCTCCGCAGGGAGCTCTTGTGTCGGCAACGAGGTGTAGTCTCTGGCCATTGTTGGTAAGATGTTGTCCTGATGGTGGGGGGGGGGGTTGAAGAGGCGATTGATTATATGGAAATGACAAATGTTGACAAGTGTTACCCGGGGGACGGGGGTGGTTTGGAAATTGCTGTAGATCGCCGGCGGTGGATCACACGCACTGCTCGCACTGCTCGCAGTCTCGCTCTAGTCGCAGTGCATGCTAAGATGGAACCGATACGAAGCAAACTTGGAACCGACAATCTCTACACCTCGCTCGAGAAATCGTTCGAGAATGTGAAAACCCAAAGCAAGACATATCACCAGTTTGACGAGATTGACTGGCTTCATGAGTACACGCGGGAGCGACAGCAGGCAGCGGAGATTGCAGGGCTCCCCGTGCACACGGTGCTGGGCACGGTGCGCCGGCTTATGTTCCGCGGGGGCAAGTGGTGCGTGCTCATTGGCGCGGCGGTGGCGACCGGGTTGGTGGTGTCGGGGATCGACAGCAGCGCGGTGTGGATGAGCGACGTGCGCAACGGCCACTGCAAGAGCCTGGTGTGGCTTCTGAAGATTGCCTGCTGCGGGGGAAGGGATACGTTTGTTCAGGGCGCGACGTGCGAGGCCTGGCATGATTGGGACTTGCTGTCCAGCTCGTTCAAGCATTTTGCAGGGTACATGGCCAGCGCGGTGGTGTTGGCAACAACGGGTTTTGCCATCACCTGGATGGCCCCGCTTAGCGGCAAGTCGGGCATTGCCGAGATCAAGATGATCATCTCCGGGTTGGTGTACGACGAGTTCTTGTCGGCGAAAGTGGTGCTTGCGAAAAGCGTGAGCTTGGTGTGTGTGGTCGGGGCGGGGCTTTGGGTGGGCAAAGAGGGCCCGCTTGTGCATGTGTCGTGCTGCATCATGTCGATTGCCACGAGGGGGTGGTTTGCCATGCAGCAGGGCAAGGGCAAGGGCAAGGGCAAGGGCGTTTACAATGAAGCGTTGGGCAGGGAGTTGTTGGCGGCTGGGATGGCGGCGGGCATTGCCGTGGCGTTCAACGCCCCAATTGGCGGGGTGTTGTTCATCTTGGAGCAACAGGGGATGTCGAACTTGAAGATCAGCGCCGTGCTTTGGAAGTCCTTTATCTGCGCCACGGTGGCGGTGGTGATCTTGCAGAGCTTCCATGCCTTCACCAATGGGAACAGCGTGGGCGGCGGCAACATCAAGGACTGGTCGAGTATTGAGATTTTCCCGTTTATGATGTTGGGCATGATGGGCGGGGTGTACGGGGCGGTGTTCAGCAAGTTGAACATGTACTTTAACAGGTTGAGAGAGAAGTATTTGGTGGGGTTCCGCAAGCGGTTGTACGAAACGTTGATGATCTCGGTGGTGACCCCCGTGGTGGCGTACCCGTTGATCTTTGGGAAGCTCCCGTTGTCGTTGCTCATTGTGCGGTTGTTTCGAGACTGCAGCGAGGGGGAGGAAAACGTGATTGGCGGGTTGTGTGCAAGCAAACCTGGCTTCAATTCTCAAGCGTTTCTCTTGCTTGTGTTCACCGGGGTGGAAGGGTTTGTGCTTCTGCTGTACACGTACGGGATGCTGCTCCCCAGCGGGGTGTTGACGCCGTCGTTGGCGATTGGCGCGTTGTTTGGGCGGGCGTGTGGGGTGGTGGTGGACCATGTGCAGCGCACCCATCCTCAATGGAGTGTCTTTACGAATTGTGGGGGCACCAGTAGCGGGTGCATATCTAGTGGGGCTTACGCGGTGGTCGGGGCGGCGTCGTTCCTTGCAGGGATCACCAAGACTACGGCGTCGGTGGTGGTGATTATGTTTGAGCTCACGGGGGCGTTGTCGTACGTGCTCCCAATCATGATTGCGGTGCTCATTGCCAAGGTGATGAACGACAGCATGGTGGCCCACAATTTCTACGAGGTGTGGCTCCAGAATCTGGGGGACTTTCAATTTATGAACCAGACGTTGAAGGACATGCGCCCCGTGCCTGACGGGGTGCGGGTGAGCCTGGTGATGGCGATGCCGGCTGCGTTTTCCATTGACAAGCAGTACCGGTTGAGCGAGGTGCTTGCCCTGACAGAGGAGGAGGAGGAGGACACGCCGGGGGTGCCTGTGGTGGATGGAGAGAATACATTGGTTGGCTGGGTTCCGAAGGCCGAGCTATGCAATGAGGGGGACCTCCACCACCACCACCACCACTTGGTGAGCTTCAGCAAGGAGCTGGTGGGTGGTGGTGGCCTTGCCGACGGGGTGTCATTGGCCCATCTTGTGGAGCCACGTGACATACTCCCGGTGTTTTTTGGAGAAATGCCGCTAGTAACCGTTGCCGACCTCATTTACAAAATGAACTACAATTTCATGTTGTTTACCAATCCTCACGGACAGTTTCAAGGGTTGGTGACCAAGAAGTTTATGATAAACTGCATTGAGAGCGATTACAAGGACATACAATGAAATGGTAAACCGCTGATTATATTAAAGATTAAAGAAAAAATGTCGTAGAAAAAAGGTCGTAGTCGTTAAGTTTGAAAGAGAAAGTTGTCATTATCGTGAAAGTCATCACTGGGATTGCAAGAGAGGGAGAAGGGGAAAGAAGGGGTAAAAAAAAAAAGAATTGGCAAGGAAGGCCATTTTATTGGTCATCGTCCAACAGACGTTCTGAAACACTAATGATTGTTGATTCTCGCTTCATATCCTTTTCATTGTAGTAGTCGTCGTCGTTGTTGTCGTAGTCGTCGTAGTCGTCGTTGTAATCATCATCAATACTATTATCTTGAGTGCCATCTGTGAAGGAAACGCAAGATTCTTCATCAAGAGGTCTGGCGGTTTTTTGTTTGACAACCAATTTGTTATTAACAGTGATGAGTCTGTAGTATCTGAACCAACAGCACGTTACAAGGACCAAGGACAAGAGAAGGGTTGCCAAGATGGCGAATATTGTGCCAATGACCACTGCATTTGTGACGTCTCGCTTGCTAAACAGGGTTTCAAAGAGGGAAGAGGAGGACATAATAGTTGATTTTGAGGGTATTTTCTATCAATGTTGGTATTTAAAGAAGAATGATGATGGAAGACGACATGTATGGTATTGTAGGTATTGTAGGTATTGTATGTATTGTATGATGAAGGAGGGGGTATTGAAAGAGAATTTATAGGAAAATGAGGGAAGGTGTATGAAAGTGTCTAAAAGTGTATAGATAGAATATATATATCAAATGGAGAAATATCAAAATATTTATTATTTTGGAATATAGAAGATATAATATATGAAAGTGGAAGGTAAAAGGTAAATAGTAAATAATAATAATATATAATATATAATAATATAGTATATAGTAGTAGTAGTAGTAGTAGTATAATAGTAATAATGTATGTTTTCGGAAATTGTGGGTAATAAAAAATATTAAATTAAAGGGAAAAAAGGTGAATCTTCCATGACATTCCATTGCATACTACACTTTACTACACTTTACTACACTTTACTACACTTTACTACACTTTACTATAATACTATATAATACTATATAATACTATATAATACTATATAATACTATATAATAATACTATAATATAATACTATATAATAATACTATAATATAATACTATAATATAATAAATAATAATATTCTCCCGGACCTGCCGGAGTACAATTAAAATTAATTAAGTTAAAACATCAAAACAATAAACTTCACTTTTTATTTTTTTTTTTTTTTTTTAACCTCTTCTTTCAAAACACTAAAAAATACTAAAGACATCAAGAAAAGCCGTTATTTTCTAACTCTAACTTTCCCGCCACGCTGCCTTTTCAACACACTCACTCTTCAGCTTGTGGTTCTTCACCAACCCCATTCTCTTCATATCTGCCAACGTTTCCACAAAAAATGCCATCACTATTCGCTCCCAATTTTTCTCTTTCTCTTCCTCTCCTCCCTCTTCGCAAGTTATGAGAAACTCGTATACGTCACGTGACATCAACGTCTCTGTCTCGGCCCCCTTCTCGGCGTAGCCCGCCGTGTTTTTCCCACCGTTCTGGGTCCCTGCCGCTGCTGTCCCTGCTGTCGCCGACTTCCTTGCCGCCTCCAAATACAACCCCAAATACCTCTTTTTTGCAAACAACGACTTGAACAGCTCGTACATGTCGTACACATTGATCATCAACGGCGCCTCCCTGTACAACCGGTACATCATCACAATCAACGGGCTATCGTGCAACTTGCTGAATTTCTCAACAGTGCTCATTCTTGGTGCCATATCATTTCCATTTTCATTATCATTTTCATTATCATTTTCACTCTCATTGTCACTCTCATCGTTATCACTCATAGGAAAATACCCCCTTGTGCTCATCAACCCTTGCTCAAGATTCGTCCGGTATCTCGGTGTCAACACCATCCCGGCAAAATCACCATCCACCATCATAAGCTCACTGAACAAGAAATTCCTCATCATGTGATAATCCTGTCCAGTCTCCTCATACACCCGGCGCAACTCTTTGCAATACTTTTCTTCGTTATCAACCCCCTTTTCTTTGCCCTTTTTAACAACCCTCTTTGAACTAGCCAACTCTGGGAACAAGCACTGCTTCACAGCATCCACAAATCTCTCATTCAACGTCTCGTACTGAATTCTTCCTTGCACGCTAATGTTCTTCAACCCGTCGTCATTTTTATTATTATTATTATTATTATTATTATTACCATCACCATCCACAAGAACATCATGGTAATACTTCCCGCCCTTTTGGAAATCCCTGACATCGTCCCCCATCTCGCCCAACTTCCCTTCAAGCAACTCAAATCTTTGATGCGCCCGTAAAGCCTTCACTAGCTCCCCGTACAACCCTTGCATAAAGTGTGGGATCAACGTCTCCATCGTTGCCATCACCCGGTTAACAAACCGCGCGTACTCAAAGCTCCGGTGCTTGTTCATTATCATCCCGTACATCTCCATCTTGCCGACTTTTGTGAAACTCAAGCTCACATGCGTAGTGTTCACCGACACCATGTTCCGCTTGATCATGAACCGGTTATTCTCCTCAATCGCATCTTGTATCTTCACCATCAAGTCTAAAAAACACCCTAGTTTGTCAACGTGCACATTGTGAACCTCTATTGCAAACGGAATGAGCACATCCCTCATGTACTCACGCGACTCTTCCACACTCACGGAAACCCCCACAGCCCGATCCACCACGCTTTGGATCTCAAAAGTGTTGTCACCTCTTTTGTTCCCCACCACCGCATCAATAAACTTTCTAAAACTCGGCAAGCGCCTTAAATATTCGACTCCATCATTGTCAATGGCTTCCTCTTGTAAAACACCCATCGGCACCCCGTAGAAATGCGACATCACGTCATACTTCAAGCTCTTGATGAACATGTCCACCGTCAACGAGTTGTCCCTCATGCTGGCAACATACCGCAGGGCCACTTTGGGCCCCAACAAGATGGAAATCTCTGTTAGGCCCCTTCTCTTCAACACAACTTGCTCAAAGATATCATCAATCAACTTCGCATTCTCGTTCTTCACAACAACAAATCTGCACGCCAACATCCCGCGGAGCAGCCCAACAAGCAACGACTCCACATACCCTTTGGAAAACGACGGCGCAATGAAAATAAGTCGCATCTGCACCGCGTCCGCGTTCTGCTGCATCACCAACAATAGCCTCCGCAAGACCTGCTGGTCAAACGTGCTCAAGTTCTCCACCATGAGCAACACCTGCACGCCCTTGTTGTCCTGACAAAACTGCCGCACCATGTCAAAGTCCGGGTCGTACGCCGACACCTTCACTTTTCTCATCAAGATCCCCTGCGCGTACAATGCCATCACAATCTTCTTCACAACGCTCTTCAAATCGGTGCACGTCTTGGAGTCCAAGACCACGAGTTTACTGCTGCTGCTGCTGCTGCTGCTGCTCTCGGCCATCCGCTGGGTGAGACGGCCCACGAGCTCGTGGTGGTTCGACATGTTCGCTCCGCTAAGCAACACCGTGGCTGGAATCCGCGGCCGTGTTCCCAACACCACATCGCTGCCTCGCTGCTCCTCCTCCTCATACCCCTTAGTCTCCACAGTGTCCAAAATCTCCTGGAACAACGGGCTGTTGTGGTTCTGCAAGATTTTCGAGATCGCAGCCTCGCATTGCATCCAGTAATCGCGGTACATCTTGTGCCGGCGCTCAATGCTTGCAACCAGCTCTTTCCCATTGAAAAGTGGCTCGAAACCGCCACGGCTCGCATTTAAAATCTGCAGGCCCAACAACAGGTCCCGCCGGGTTCTCTTGCGTTTCTCCCACACGTACACCGTTTTCTGCGCGTCTTCCAAGTTCACTGACTGTGTCATGGCAAAGGTCTACCTTTGTGCACCCTGTGAACACACCCTTCTTGAGTATTGACAAAATAGTTTTGAAATTTCAAGGTTATGTGCCCACTCACTACAATTACTATCTATCTGTATTTCCTAAATGTAGCTTGCAATCATAATAAAAAGGCCAAAAAGGGCATTTGCGGAACGTCGCAAATCGCACAAAAAGTCAGAACTGAAACCATTCTAATCAATCCTTCTTTGGATCGAAATCGGCCAAAACGTTTCCTTCGTCGTCCTTTGTAATTCCATGACTCATTTCCTCTTCTTTCCTTGGGGCCGCCGCGTCGTCATCAGCTGCAACCACCATTCGGTCACCGCTGTTCTGGAAATCGTCCTCGTCGGCCCCGCTCCAGTCAACCACAATCTTGCGGTGCCCCGTCATGTCGGTGTTTTTCATTATGCTGATCTTGTCTTCTTTCCAAACATCTTGCACGTCTTCAAACCCTTCCTTCCATATCTTGGAGTAAATCTCCTTCAACTTCTCCTCTTCCTTCTGCTTGGCCTCTTCCTGTGCCATCCACTCCATGTGCTTCAAATCGTCGCTCGAAGGCTCGTAAATGTGCCAAATCACATAATGCGGGAGCCCGTAAACATTGAACCCCATCTTTTTCGAAAGCTTCCCAAAAGCTTCGGTTTCCGCGTGTTTTTCAAAAGAAAATGCTGGGAAATGAGACCCTGCGCGGAAAACCGCGGCCCTTGACAAGATCGAAACCCCGCCAATCCCATCAAGCGGGATCTCGGCTTCTGGGTCCCCATACGGGTCGCGCAAGTAAGCCAAATGCGGTCTCCAGGTCGAGTACTCAACATACCCTTCAACAATGACCGCGTCGTCGTCAAGAGTGTTGGCCAACTGAAGCCCGCCGTCCGACTCCTGCCACGAGTTCAAATCGTATGGTTGTTGGTTGCCTAACCAGTCCGGAAGCGGACGCCACACATTCGGAACTATGATATCTTTCCCATGGTGCATCAAGTCCTCCAAGATCTCGCCCGGCACTGTTTCCACATCGGCGTCTCTCCAGTACACCCACGAGTGGTACGGCTTTATCGCCACCGTCCAAAGCCAGTTTCTGGCCCGCGCCATCAATTTTCTACGAGGCCCCTGAGCGGCAAACCCGTGACGATCGCTGAATCCCTGGCCAATGGATTGGCCAAAATCCTTCTCGAAGATCTCAATGTCCCCAAAATGGTCAGCCTCGTTCCGCAGGTTTTGTATGTTGTTCAAGTTCTCCTTCAAATCGCCCATGGTGTTGTCAGACGAGTCCGACACCAAAAACGCCAAGTCAATCAAGTTGTGTGGGTAGGTCAAGTTTCTCATGTGGTTGAAAAACATTGGCAAATGCGCACTGGCGTCTCTTAACGGCACCAAGAATAGCACCCGCTCTCCTCTTCTCCACCCGTCGCTGTAGCCGTATGCGTCTGCCAAGTCGTAAAACTCCGTGTTCTCAACCTTGTCAAAGTTCGGAGTGTACCGGTCAAACGTGTGGAAAAAGTTGAAAACAATCACAAGGCATACTGTTAGCACCCCTATTATCGTGACCCGTCCTTTATTCGACTTGTATATGGAAGAACCTTCGGAGAAAGAGTTCATTATAATGTTGATACTTTCCTTAATATGAATCAAAAAGTGTTGCTAAGATTGATTAGAAGATTTGCAAAATCAAGCCTCTATCTGTCCTTGTCTGCCTATGTAGCGCAAGTGACTTGTCCGCAAACTGTTGTTGCGCAGGAGAAATGAGCAGTGGTCTGGTCAACTCTTGAAGGTGGAACAGCATAAAATTCATTCGTGGTAAAAGTAGAAAACAAATAAAACAATAAAAAAAACAAAGGAAATGAGACAGGTGTTACCCTGGGGAGGCTTCCCCGTCAGTTCGAGACTTTTCTGAGAACATCACTGATATTTTCCATGCAATTTCCCTCTACAAACAAGAATAAGTCAAGGCATCCACGTGCGCATCATCAACACGACAGATAAAGACAAAGATTCACACAAACCGTAAATTAAACCCTTTCCTTTCCCACCATTGTCCCCTATCTCTACTCCTCCACATTCTCCCTTACCATGATGTTATTGTCAAGAAGCTCGCGACGCACTTTGAACTCTGCTTCTCGTTTTTCCTCTTCGCATCGCACAGCAAGACAGTACTCGAAATTCTCATATTCCACTCTTTCAAGCAATAAGTTTGTCAGAGCCTCGATTGTCGGTGGAGTGCTGATCGCCATATCCTGTGGCTCCTTGTCGTATCAAGGTAGAAAGGGCGTTCTCAACGAATCTCCTGCCTCAAACACCTCATCAAGTTCTGCTGTAGCTGCCGCGGCTGCTGCTGCTGCTTCTGCTGCTTCTTTTTCCTCTCCTTATCAGCACAGTTCATTCCGCTCCTTCTCTTCAACTGCAGGGCTCAACTCCCAGCAGCAAGCTAAACAACCAATCATGCCCTTAGACGACACCCACGAGAACTCAAAACTCAGGCAAAATGAAGAGAGCTACACCGTCAATAGAAACAACGGCATCATCAGGTACGACATCTCTCAGCTTGCTTCTAATAACCCAATAGAAGACGATCATTCAGAGAGTATCATTGAGGTGCCTATTATTGGCAACGACGGCAGACCTGATATCTCAGACTGGGCGCTTTTCGGGGTTTATGATGGCCATTCAGGCTGGTACACTAGTACGAAATTAAGAAACGAATTGATCAGCTATGTTGCCCAAGAATTAGACAAGGCTGCTCCCGAATCTCGAGACTCGAATTACAGAATTACCCCTTCTTCGGAAACCGTTGACATTGCCCTCAAAAAGGCGTTTTTGAAACTAGATCATCAAATTGTTCACACAGACATTGAAAAGGCATTGAAGCTTTCCGGTGATGACAATGAACAAAATGCGCTTCAAGCTGCCAAATTCATGATGCCTGGCATGTCCGGCTCCTGTGGATTATTGTCCTATTACGACTCTTTTACTCAGTTGCTCAAGGTCGCGGTGACTGGCGATTCCAGAGCTTTGCTCGGTTCTTTGGATAGCGATGGCCAATGGACTGTTGAAGCTTTGAGTTCAGATCAAACAGGCTCCAACAAACAAGAAGCCGCAAGAATCAGAGCAGAACATCCGGAAGAACCACACGCCGTTACAAGGGGCAGAGTTTTGGGCAGATTGGAACCTTCAAGAGCTTTTGGTGATGGCAAGTTCAAGTGGGGCATGGAATTGCAGAACCAAATCCGCAAAAAGATATTTGGCCAGGCTCCCCCAAGCGGGTTGAAAACACCCCCATACGTCACTGCAGAACCTGTTGTCACTACCAAGAAAATACACCCGAAAAACAATGACTTCCTAGTCATGGCAACCGATGGGTTATTTGAGATGTTGTCCAATGAGGAAATTGCAGGCTTGGTTATCAAATGGGGGCAGAAGAAAGGTATCTTGAAAGAACACAAGTCCTCTTTTGGATCCGTAGTCAACTTGTTTAAAAGTTCCAAGGACTATGAGTACCCAAACATCAAAGACATTACCGATGATAAAAGTATGTTAAAGCCCCCATTCCGCGCTGCTAATCAAGCAACACATAAAATCATTCTTGAAGACGAAAACGTTGCTACTCATTTGATCAGAAATGCTTTGACTTTAGGGACCGGCAACAAACAGTACGGGAAAATGTTGTTGAACATCCCATACCCAACTTCCAGAAGATACAGGGATGATTTGACAGTAGTGGTTGTTTTCTTTGGAGAAAATGGCACAATTGACAATAGTAAACAATTGAAGATGAATTTCGAGGCCACCAAGGGAGGCGAATTGAAGCCTAAGTTGTGAATTTAGCTGCTACTTAACATATTTCTTGAATCTTTTTTAAATATGTAAAAGGGCCTTACCTACTCCATAATTCGGAGATATCCTTTTCAGCCTCACTACTAATACCAAGTGCGCGTAGTTGCTCTTCAAATCAACAAGAAAAATGCAATAATAATATAATAATAACAAAAAGACCACAACAACGGGAGAATATGCTGATTCAATTGATTCAATGAACGTCCAATCTTACATCACACAGCGGCTCTGCTCCACCATTTGGTACTCATTGGACAACGATCTTTTGGAGACTGCAGAGTTCACTGCAGAAAGGCTCCTCGCCGTCACAAACAACAAAGACCTAGACTGCATCTATCTTTACGGCTTGGTGTTGTTTCGTCGGGGGAAACACAAAACAGCTTTCAGACTCTGTGCTAATCAATATCATGTGGGCTGTGCCTTTATCTTTGCAAAGTGTGCTTTGATTTTGGAGTTGGAGAAGGATGGCATTGAAGCGCTTTTGCAAACGGCGGATTTGTGGAACAAGCCTTCAAGTCGGCAGCACAATTTCCAAGGCGCGGGATCATCAGAAAACATGAGCAACGGCAGCAGCAGCACCAATGAGCTCAGAATGCCGGAGGCAGGGGTGGGTGATAGATGCGATGTCTTCCGGAGACCATTGCCTGACGCTTCCGCTATTTTCAACCTTTTGGGAAAATTGTATCACGCCATTGGCGATACAAAAGAGAGTGCAATCAATCACACCCAGGCCTTAAAGTTGAACCCTTATCTTTGGGAATCATACGAGCAGCTTTGTCAAATGAGTGTGAATGTTAATACCAAGGCAATCTTTCATCCAAGCTCATTAGCGGGGCCTGCATCATTGTCAAGTGGGTTGGGTCAGACACTGAATAATAATAAAACAAGGACTTCTACAACGACAGACACTCCCAGTCTAGTTCCTTTGAATCCAAGGGTGTTCTTCGGAAAGTCCACTAATACGACTGTCAAAACACAGCAACAACCACTGTCACAACAACAGCCCAGAAGCCATTCGCTTGATGATGCTTCTTTCAATGGTTCGGACACCTCAAGCGGAATCAAGAGTAGCGGCACTACATCAACGCATCATGATAACAACTTCTTCTCAACACCTAGATTAAAGCATACTTCAGTACCTGATGCGCCATTAAGAAAGCCAATTAGAAAGACTTCCAAGGGTTCTGCAACCACCATTGATCAGAAAGCCTCAGGTACGTCAAGATTCACCTCTGCGAAAGTCACCTCCAGATTGATCTCCACACCTACAGTCGGTGGCAACTTCAACGATGGCAATAATAGCATCAATTATGGGAAACGGGATGTTGAAAGAAATGCGAAGATCGCTCTGCTGCTGCTGCAACTGCAGCAACTGCAACTGCACCACACTGAGGGCAACTTCACAACCCCGTTGGGTAATGTAAATAGCTCAAAAGCAAACATATTAGCAGAAGGTGGTAACATGAGCACTTCTTCGTTGGTACTACGCAAAAAGGAGTATAACGATCAAGCAGAATTCCAGTTGATGACATTGTACTCCATATTTGCCAAAGGTTTGAAGGCAATGTCAAGATATGATTGCTACAAGGCTATAAGAATATTCAATCAACTCCCAGAATCACAAATCGAGACTCCCTGGGTGTTGGGTAAACTTGGCCGCTTGAATTTTGAAATTGTCAACTATGAGCAAGCTGAGCATTACTTTGTTCGTTTGAGAAAGCTTGATAGAACAAGAATTGAGGACATGCAATATTACTCAACCTTACTATGGCACTTGCACAAAGAGGTTGAGTTGAGTTATTTGGCGCATGAACTTTATGAGATCAACAAGGTTTGTCCACAAACATGGGTCACTATCGGTAATCTATTTTCATTGCAACGTGAAACTGATGAAGCAATTCGGTGTTTCCAAAGAGCCATTCAAGTTGATTACAAGTTTGCATATGCTTACACATTACAAGGGCATGAATACATCTTCAATGATGCATTTGAAAATGCGTTGGAGAATTTCCGTAACGCATTATTATACGATCCAAAACACTACAATGCGTTGTACGGTATTGGGATGGTGTATTTGAAATTAGGCGAGTATCAAATGGCAGAATATCACTTCCGCAAGGCTAATGAGATCAACCCAGTAAATGTGATTTTGATTTGTTGTGTTGGTATGGTGTTGGAAAGACAAAACAAACAGGAGCTTGCATTGAAGCAGTACCAGTTGGCCACGGAGTTGCAACCAAGCAGTCCATTGGCATTGTTCAAAAAAGCACAGCTATTGTTTTCATTACAAGACATTGATTCAGCATTGTCGGACTTTGAGAAGTTGAAAGCAATTGCGCCGGATGAGGCAAGTGTGCATTTCTTATTGGGAAAACTATACAAGATTGTTGGCAGAAAAGTTGATGCCATTAAGGAATTTACAATAGCTTTGAACATTGATCCGAAAGCCAGCCATTTGATCAAAGAGGCCTTGGAAAGTTTGAACAATGATGAGTGAGTGAGTTTTTTTATTGTTGTTTTTTTTTTTTTTTTTTTTTTTTTTTTTTTTTTTTGTTCACTTCTTCATACTTTTGCTTGGCTTGATGGTCAATGGAAGACCACAACTGTTCAAAAAGTCGAATCTGATTTCTGTAATGCCCTGTCGTTGCTTTTTTGGCACCGGAGAATTTGTAGAGGTGAAGAAGTGGTCAGGTTGAATGTTGACGTTATTTTCATGCAAAAAATCTTGGAGTTGGTCGATGGACTGTCTAATTTGGTTTTTAGATTTCAACTTGTCGATTTTTGTGAAGATGATACTGTAAGGTAGCCCATTGCTGCTTAATAATTGTAAAATCAATAGTAAGTCGTTGTTGTTGAACCCGTGAGCAGCGTTGATCAAAACATATATTTTCTTCAATTCTTTTCTGTTCAACAAGTACTTGATGATCTCCTTGCCTTGTTCCTTTGTGGAGTTCTTGCCATACCCGGGTGTGTCGATGATTCTGAACTTGTTTCCCACGTTGAAGCAGTTGATCTCGGTGGTGAACCCTGCCCTTTTGGAGGCATACGCGTAGTTGTCAACCGTCTTCTTGCTGAGTTCTGTGCAAATGGCGTTCAACAAGGAGGATTTGCCAACGTTACATTTCCCAATGAGGACAACTTCAGGAAGTTCGCGAATAAGGTCTGGGTCGATTTTGAACTTCTTTTCATGATGGAGCTTGAAGTGTTCTTTTGTCATTGCTTCATCGGCGGGGKCTATTTYTTCACCTTCTTCAAGCTTTTGCATAGTAGTGGGTTTCATGTCTGCGCCCTCGAATTCGGCTTGATTCCTTAGCAAGACTTCCTCCTCGCTGAGCTGGTTCTCGAACTCATTTGGCATTTCGTCCATAGAGGAGAAGGCATCTTCGGCCAAGGGGTCAAATGAGGTTGCGTTCCCAGACAAGAGCAGCCTTCTGTATTCCTCCTCCTCTTTCTTGCTGCGGTATATCTCGCTGGGGATCTGCTCGAACTTTGCAGCAGACCAGAGAAGCTTCACTTTTGCAGAGTTGAAAAACTTGTTGACGAGGAACCGGTCGTGTTCCGTTTGAGGGAGAATCTGGAACGGTGTTTTGAACTCATTGAGGAGATCGAGGTAGTATAGAGCGTCCTGCTTTTGCTTTGTTTTGGATTTGCTGTTTTTCGAAAGGGTATTGGAGTGTTTGGCCTTGACTCTTGCTTGGTTGGAGGAGCTACGCTGCTCAAGTATTTTGAACCTAAGAATCTGCAACGGATCCTGCAAGGCACTTGTGGATGCACTGGACGAGGAGGTTGCCAGCAAAGGCCTAGTTGTTGTCGACAAGATCCGGCTGCAAGCACCACGCTGTGCCGGTATGTACTTTATTGGGAGCATGGATGAGATAGTTGCCGTAGCTTGTGATGAGCTGAGAATTTTCATAATTGACTTTTGCCCATTTTTTTTGCAGACTAATTTTGTGTGGCCATAAACCCTTGGAACCCTTCCAACATTGAAATAAGCAGTAAGGCAGCCAACAGGCTAGTTTGTCATCTGCCAAAAATGGAAAAGATCCCAAGAATTGACTTCAACGAATGCACCCAACTGTGAACAGAGACATATATGGCGGTCTCTTTGGGGAGCAAATTTGCGATAAGACAGGTAACATGGAGGAGTCTCATTTTACGATTACGATCCACCGAGGACTGCTTCTCTCAATCCAGTTGATTGGCAGCTTATTTGTATCAAGCCAACTGAAATCACTGGCAATCAACTCAGCAGGGGGCCTGTATTGGGTGGGGGCCGCCTCCATTTGTTAGACGATCAACCCTATGAACAACAATCAGCAGGCAGGCTAAAGTGCCTGGACTAGAGCAACACCTCCGTCTGTAGATAACAACATATTCTAATCATGGTGACACCACCTCGCACTGCTTGTTGAGTTAGATCAATCAACCAGATCAGTCCGTCGCACTAAAATGAATTTCAAAAATTGACTCGGGCCCGTCTAGCTCCTACTTATTTATTTATACTTTATACTGTTATTGTTATGGCGTTCAGAAAGGTGGTGTTCCCCAGCAGCAGAGCACCTAGAAGACAGTGGAGCCGCCCCCCTCCAGAGCAAAGCATTAGCAGCGCAAAGCATCGTAAAAACAATTTTCAGATGAGTCGGTTTGTCTGTACAACAGCATGAGAAATAATAAATAATAAAATACAAACATATGTCAAATCTTTCCATCATTTCTTGTCCCTTTTATTGTTACTTACAGATCATCATCATCATCCCCCATCCCATTTCTTGCAAGTGACACATCCCATTTGACACTCGGTGTTTCCCATCTTTCACATCATCATCATCATCTCAAAGCTTTTTCCAGCTTTTTTTTTGATTTTTTGCTTGCCATTTTCAAGTTTTTTCCTCATTATAAAAGCCTTTTACGAGAAAGGTGTGTCTGGTTTTGATTCACCAGGAGATAATGCCGCTCAAATGGAGTTCAATTACAGTAGCAGTAAAGAAACAAGGTTTCAAATACGAGCAGGCGGTGGTGGTAACGCCCAACCTTTGATCCGGATCCCAGTTCTTCCCTTGGATGGCAGACCTGTTGTTCCCAATACAGACGTCGAAGTCGTTGGTTCCCAAATCCCTCCACAGATTCTTCCTCAGGTTTTGCAGGCGTATCGAGAAAACAATTTCATCGGCATGTTCCAGCCGCAAGTGTTCTCCACAATGCTTCCCACCTATGTCCAGACATTCCCCATGGATCAAACATCGTTGCAAGGCGGTGGGTTTTTGTGCAAAATAATTGCAGTCAATCATGATGGTCAATCTGTTCACTCTATAAAATTACACGTCTCCTCGTTGATCAGCTCGGTGCTATCTGTGCTCGGCAATGGTTTGATTGAGATTTTATCCAATGGTGGCGGTGCAAGTCAGCACCAACAGCAACAGCCAATACAGCAACAGCCAATACAGCAACAGCCAATACAACAGCCGCCACAGTTGTTGGCAGCAGAGCAACAGCGTGCGTTGATAGCGTACAAAGAAGGAAACAATGATGATAATGATGGGATGTCAGATATGTCTGAAGAGGATGACGACGACGATGATGATGACGATGACGACGATGATGATGACGATGATCTCGCAATAGAGAATCCAAACGACATCAAGAATCTGCATCTTTACTCCTCAAGATTAATATCCAGTGCATCCCAGCATGGAATGAAGCCAGGCCAGTTCATACAAATGACAAATCCGAATGGATTAGCTGCGGATCCCAATGCAGCAGCAATGGGAGGAGTTGTGGGGATGGCAGGAGCTGCTGCTGCTGCTGCAGCTGCTGCAGCAGCCGGAGCCGGAGCAGTATCAGCAGATCAAGCCAATAAAGCATCCTCACTTGTTGCTAAAAAAGGTCTTGAATTGGCCAAAAGATTCGAGAACCTTGATTTGGAGTCGGTGAAGCAAGATTTATACAACAACCTTGGTGAAGCATCTGCTTTGGCAAGAGGTGAAACCATCTCACCCGGCGTTTTAACAAATGAGGTTGAAAGGGCAAAAAAGATGAAAGCATTGGAAATACCTAATTTCAAAATGATAGAGCCTCAACCATCTGCTGCCGCAATTTCTCGTCAAAAACAGCAGCGCCAAATAGAATCTTTGGCGCACACTCTTCCCAGTTTGTTGATGAGTGCTGCAGGTCAACAACCAGCACAGTCCAAGATGATTATACCTGCTGCATCATCATCTGCAAAAACAGTCAGTAACAACAGCACCCACAATCATCGAACTCATCGCCTGCACCGTCCGCAGCCCAGAAAAGTGTGCTTGGTTGTACCCGTTACCGAGCCAGTGTTCCCCACCCTTTTCATACCTGATCTTCAAGTGATCAACCCATCACAGAAAGCAGCAATCATTAGACTAGCAGAAAACAATCAGAACCTAGGCCTATTTTTCACAAAGGACCCTACATTCAAACCATACGATATTGTCACCGACATTAGCGAAATCAACAAGGTGGGGGTGATGGCAAAAATTGATAGCTACACCAGTTTCACTGACATGAAGACAGGTTTGAAACCGTTGGTAGTGTCTTTGACCACCATTGCCTCTATCGTTATTGAAGAATTGTATCCGCCTTCGGATGTTGTTGTTGCCAACTCAAACATGGAATCGTTGGCCGCAGACCACGACGGGTCCGATTTGGAGAACCTGGTATGCATGGCAAGTGTCACTCCCTTGAACCCGAAAATCAGCAAATTTAGTTCCAGTGGGAAATCCCCCCGTGAACTTTTGAACATTCTATTGAAGCTTTTGTCCAAGCTATTCCACAGATCGATACCTGTACTACCAGAATTCAAGGATATATATCTCGGCATTCTCGAAAGAAATCATCCATTGTTGAAGAGTTTTTATCCTCAACTGCACAACGAAAGGATCAATTTCTACAACACGGACAGGGACACTGCTGAAACTATTAATATCAAGGTGAACATGATTGCAGAAATCCTAAAACAGTACATCATCTGCAAACTTTCAAAGAAGGATGGCACAACAAGAGGGGATAATGACGACGACGACGATGAAGAAGACGAAAAGAGAACTAAGTTGAGTTTCTTCTTGGGAGTATTTCAGAACATTTCGCAGAACTTGAAAATCAATTCCAAATGCGAGGACTTGACCAACATCTTGAAGGTCGAACTATTAAACTATGGATACTCGTACGAGAAATCATCCAAAATAATCAATTCTTCCTCCTCTTCTTCCTCCTCTTCTTCTTCTTCATCGCCTTCAACACCGCATTCCCCATCTGCTTCCAATCGTGTTGCCCAATACACCAACAACCCAAGGAGAATACACACCCCAGCAGGCGCAAGTCGCTACGACTCCTCGCTGTCGGCGTCGCCGATTGTTCAAACACCGAGAAGCAATGAAATGTCGCAATCTGTGATGCTGTACGAGCTTGCCCCAAACGGCCAGCTCATAGATAGAAGGAACGGCTACAGCTCGTTCCCAGAAGCGCCAAAGCTGGCGGGAAACAAGATCGACGACTGATTTGTCATCCAGACAACACAAGAATTGCTGCCATTTGTGACGTTACTGCATGCTCGATGCACAAAAACGAAAAACAAAAAAAAACTTGCGCTGTTTTTCCAAAAGCACATTTTAATTTGTAAATTACTAACTGAGGGTTCCACCTCGATCAATAAACCTGAGCCATATGGACCATGTAATGTGTAAGTGTGGGAGTGTGGAAGAACTAGCAAACACCGACGCTCGGTTGACACGTTCTCAAGGGTCCTCTCCTATGGAGTCATTCCGGGTTTGGGCGCAAGTGTGTACATCTGGAAGAAAAACCCTCCATTGTCGCGGAAGAATCACTTTTTAGCAGCATTTTCTCACTAAAAGCACTCGTAAAAGGTTGATCGAGGATGTATAGATATAGATGGGAGTCCTCAACTCTCTTTGTGGCCAGTGAATTTCTAATCACAATGGCAAGCATCCTGTTGTGTTGACCACTTTGTCGCATTCGTGTTGGTCGGCAAATTTTTCACCCCAAATGCCGACCGATCCCTTAGACTGTCCCCCAAAAAGGGTGAAGCCAAGGATTGATCAAGGGTTCAATTAGTAATCGGTGTTTTAGGGGCTCAGCAACTAGCAAAGCATTTTTTCACTACACATTTCATGTGGGTGGGATCCTGTCTAGCAAGCAGATTTGTCAGCAAGCCAACTTCTTCCAGGTGTATATAAGGAAAGCAATCCTTGCAATCAACCCAACTTTCATTTATATCAATACCCATAAATCAATCAATCAATCAATCAATCAAATAATTTTTCAAAATGGCTCTCAAAGTTTTCTTGTCTGGTGCCAGTGGGTACATTGGCGGTGAGGTTCTTCACCAACTTCTCCACAAGTACAGTGGGGAACCATTGGACATTACCGTGTTGCAAAGAAGCGAATCCAGTGCCAAAAAGATTCAAGCAAAGGCCCCATCTGTCAAGTATGTCCTTGGTGACTTGTCCTCCTTGGACCTTCTTGAGAAAGAATACACCAAGGCCGACATTGTTGTGACCTCTGCCAACGTTGACGATGTTCCAAGTGTCGAGGTTTTGGCAAAGGTTGCTAAGGCAAAGACCACCCCTTTCTTCATTCTCCACACCTCTGGTACCTCCGTTTTGGGCGACGATATCGACTCCCACTTTGACGCTTCACAGGCCACTGTGTACTCTGACATTGACGACAATGACAAGATCACTTCTTTGCCAGACGAGCAACCTCACCGTCTTGCCGACAAGGTGATTTTGGCCATCCAAGACACCAATCCTAAGTACGTGAAGACCGCCATTATTTGTCCTCCAGCCATTTTCGGTCTTTGTGACGGTTATGTCAAGATCACCTCTGTTCAAGTGCCAGGCTTGATTGAAGGCGCCCTCAAGCACAAGAAGTCCTTTACCGTTTACGACGGTACCAAGAAATGGACCCACGTTCACATTAGAGACTTGGGCAAGTTGTACATTTTGTTGCTTGAAAAGATGGTGAAGGGTGAAAAATTGGCCACCGGCACCAAAGGTTACTACTTCTGCCAAGTTGGCACCCACAGCTGGGGCGATGTTGCCAAAAAAGTTGGGGAATACTTGTACAAGAAGGGCAAGGTCACCTCTCCTGAGGTTGACAAGTTGACTCCTGACGAAATTGTCAAGATTTGCGGTTACGATTTTGCCCCATACTTGTGGGGAACCACCGCCTTGTGTAAGGCTGACTTGGCCAGATCCCTTGGCTGGACCCCAGACTACCCAAGCGAAGCCTTCTGGACTGAATTGGAAAAAGAAGCTGACTACATTATTAGCAGAAACTAAGCTTCCTTGCAATATTCATACACAGCGCAAAAGGTTTCGCGATCAAAAAAAAAAATATATATATAGTCAAACTACTAGTAAATAAATCAACAACATGTTCTCATTCCTCCATTTTGTGATTGTAAGTTTCCTGAAGCCCAACCGGTTTTACGCAGAAGTTGTGGTTAGGGGTTTTTCCGGCTCTTGCTGTTTTGCCTCAGTGTATGGCTCAGTATGGTAGCCCCTGGCAGAGACATGTTCTCCGTTCAATACCTCTATTGTGACATACTTTTTGACACAACTCAATGAGCAGAATTCCTTTTTCACTGGCACCAAGGAGCACTCGCAAATATCGTAAAATTCAATAATAGAACCAACCGTGCCGGTGCCACCACTCCCGACCAAGCCATCCCTGTCAATCACATTACTCGACAATATGTTGCGGCAACTGTAACAACAATGCTCTTCCAACACACTTCGCAATGTGCTTTCAATCATTGAGTGGTACCGTCGGTTCAATTTCTTGAACCACTGCTTGAGCTCTGCATTCCCCAAATCATATTCTTTCAATTCTCTCAAGCACATTTCGCTCAACTTGGGCACGGCTTGCAAGTGAAGCTGCCGCTGCTGCTTCTGCTGCTGCTGGCCGCATGCAGCGCTCCCCACCAGCATCAACTCACTAAATGATACAGACTTTCCCTTGATCATGAGTTCCCCAATATACCTCTTTACAGCGATTTTAGAGTTGCCGTACTTCAAATCTCTCACAATGTTTAATGAATCTTCATAATCGACTTTTGTAATTGAGTGAGTTTTTTGGTACTCACTGAAATCCACCAACTTTGAATTGGGTTTCAAAATTAGAATCCTTAAGGACTCAAGCTGGAGAATCTCACTGCATAACCACCGCATCTTGTTGCCGCTTAGATCAAGATAGTTTAAGCATTCTTTCATATTTTTGATTCTTCCTGGAACATACTGAATTTTGTTGCTTCTCAAACTCAACACCTCTAAATTGAGCAAGTTGAATAACCGAGGATTTATCTCATGAATTTTATTATTTGAAAGAAAAATCTTCAACCCAGACTGCTCAATTTCAGAATTAAACTTGTTGATGCAAACCAAATTCTTCAAATCCTCAATCTCGTCTGGAATTTGGTCCAATTCTATGTTTTCGAGACCCACACTGGCATTGCTGTCATCAATTGCCGAGCTAATAATCTGCTTTGCAGCCTTGAAACTGCTGCTCTCAATGGTCGAATTCGTTCGAGTAAAAGACCCTGCTGACTTGAGAGATTTGTTCCGCCTTGTCTTTGTTGATGATGATGTTGTTGGAGTTGTTGATCCTGCTTTCTCCCCCAATGAACTACTTTTACTGAATTGATTCCTGATAATAAAATGACTAAATGAGTTAGACTTCAAGTCACTACCTTTATGCATTTTTTTCTTGGTTTCCTTATTTACCTGGATTAGTCTCTTTTGAATCTTTTTCAGTACATTGGCGTCGTCTAGGCTCACATCTGCAAAATCATCGCTGCCAAAGATTACATCGTCGTCTTCGGTACTGACATCATTTGAGCTGCTGCTGTTCATCATTATGGTGTCGCCATAGTATTTGTTCCTTTTATTGAAAACCTTTTTGAACGAGTTATTCGTCGACAATCTTCCAAAAGCGTCCAATTTGAAAGTTGGCTCTGAGTAGTCGCCTTCGTCATCATCAGTGCTTATCCGGCTGTTGCTTCGTATAAGCGTGCTATTCCCTTTGGTCCAGAACGGGGTGCTTATGCCACTTGTTCCCACAGAGGTTACACTGGACACAGTGCGACGCTTGAACTTGGGCGTCTTGTCTAGATCTTGACTGTTTGTAGACTCATCATTGGTGGAATCGTCAAACGTAGCAGCAGCGTTCTTCACAAGACTTTTATTCTCGGGGAGCATATCTTGCAATTTGATGGGATGGGAGGGTAGTGGGACCGATGTGGAGTTTTCTGTCTTGATGTACTCGTCAAGAGATGAAGAGCTCACATCGTCATCTTCGTCTTCATCATCGTCCTCTTCAATTCCTGGAACCTCGCTACTCGGGTTGTCGGTGGTGTCGGCAAAAGCAAGATAATTTCCAAATCCTGCATCACTACTGTACAACAACCCAATGTCGCTGCTTGTATTGCCGTTGTCGGTGGAGCCCGGCATCACAGGAAAAATGCAGGAGGATGGTTCTAACACGGGGCTGCTGCTCAATATGTCTCTGCTCCCTTTTGTGGGGCCGTCGTTCCCTTGCTGCAATAGGGTGCTTGATAAGGTATTTGCATTGTAATTTGGCTGGTTGATGTTGAAATTCGTGATGCGGCCTTTGTTGTTGATGGTGGAGCTGAGTAAAGACTCATCGAGCAAGTTGTCTGACGAGGAAGACGAAGCAAGACTGAATGAGAAAGGTTCGGACAAGAGCTGTGATGACCGATGCAGCATCTTCTTTGTCTTCTTTTTCTTCTTCTTCGTCAAGTCCAGGAGATGTTGGCGCTTGCTCTTGTTTGGGCTTTGGCCTTCGAGAACCAAGGGCCCACCGTCAAGATAATGGCCCGCAGGAGAGTGCGCAATCAAGTCTTTTCTCTTCTTCAACACATGATTATGGCGTGGAGACGGCTCGGAGCTCTTGGGTCTCTTTTTGTGTGCCTTGGGTGACAAGAAAACTCGTGCATTTTGAGGGTCTGGAGAACTGGGTGGATCCATTGCTGAAATATGTTGAGCAAAATAGAAAGTAGCGCTCCTCTGTCGTAACGCTCAAGTTGGCCTCTGTCAGACACAAATGTTGATGTCCCTGTATAATTCTACTTCCCTCCAATGAACCCCTCAAAAAAAGATTACGCGTTAAAAACCCGCTTATTTGATCAAAAAAAAAAAAAACATACAAAAAAAAGTGCCACAACGTGCGCCCGGGTGATAGACCCCCACAGGTGCTCTCGCCTTGCCAGTACTCCATCATGAATAAATAGCACAATGAGGTGAGAAACAGCACTGTGACCCTGGAGTTGGTGTCAAATTTGTTTATAATCTCTCACGGGAAGGATTGTGACCTTCTCGTGAAATCTCGACATTGTCCAACGTGTCTGACTATCCACACAACACTCGTATAGCCCAAGAGAACTTTCCGTGAAATGTGATCAAGAATGCACATGGTTCATCAATGGTCTTCCCGGTTGACATTCTTTTCCTTCTTCGAGTTTCTGCCACCTAAACAACGATTGATGTGGTTTGCAAACCTTCCCCCGGCAACGTTTCTGTTGCAGTTGTTGCAAACAAAATAAATGCTGGAATCAAGAACTTTGTCGTTGCCGAAAATGTCCTTTTTACTCCCCTTTGCGTCATTTGTTTCGAAGATGAATCTCTTCAAAATCTGCTTGTCCTTCGACTTGCTGCTGGAGCCCGTACGCGGAAGCTGGTTGATGGGGATCGCAAGCCCGTATTGTGATCTCAAGTACTCCTCTTTAAGGATTTCCTCGGCCACCACTTGATGGGTGATAGAGTTGAGCATCTCACGAAGTATCTCTGAACTCTGGAAACAAGATTAGTCAACAGCACTTGGCGAAAAATAAAATTTTAACGATGATTCCCAAATGAACATCAAAGCATTCACTTGTAACTTACTAAAGTAGCGATGCTCTCTTGGCTCATGGTGAATCATATATGTTGAGTTGACGATGATGTGAAGGACAGAGTAACTTTTTGCATGGTTGGTTTTTTTGTTTTTTCTTCGATGATGTGCTGCTGCACATCAGGAAAAAAAATTACTGGAGTAAATGGTAAATGATAAGTAAGCTAGCAGAATCGCATTATTAATAAAGACTGGGATGAGCCTCGACGATGAGATAACAAAAGATGCTCTTGAAGAAGAGGAAGAGTCTGACTCCGAGCAAATCAAAGATTGGGAGCAATTTCTAAAGACCACAGGAACTCTCATGGACAATGCGAAAACGTTAGTGCCCAAGAAAGGTGAAAAAGGGTTCGAGCCCACCAAGGACACTACCTACTATGAGCAGTTGAAACTCAATAACAAAAGAGAGATCATGTATGCGACGCTTGGGAAGGCGGACCAGGAAAGAGGCCACAACCATCGGCACCATGTAGAAGCCTTCTGGAATGTTCATCAGGACGTTGAAAATGACGAGTTTGGCATTGTCAGCCGACCAAAAGGGTCGGTGCTCAACTCAATCGGCTATGGGAAGCGAAGGGACAACTTGATGTTTGTTGCCTTTGAAGAGCTTCTTTATCTAGTAGAACGCGGGTCCGTTGAATGTTTCTTGATAGGAGATAAAGATGAAGAGGTGCTCCCCATGAGTTTACAAATGTGCTACGCAATGTTTCTCCAGAATGAACAGGACCACAATCTCTTCTTTGTTTATAGTTATTTCAAGAGATATGGATATGTTGCGAAACGCTCTACAGAGGCTGTTGATAGCAGTGTGTCAATCAACCCACAAGCTTCAAGAAAGAAAGCTGACGCCAGCAGCTGGTGGTATAGTTGGTTTGATTACATTTTGCCAAGTCATTTTTCGTGGTACACGTTGTACAAATCTTTAAAACTCATTCAGTACAAGCCTTTTTCCTTAACTGACGGAACAGAAAAATTACCAAATGATTCGCCGTTCAGCATCAAGCTTGATGTCTGGAAGCCCAAGAATTCCCAACAATGGAGAAACCCAGATCTGATGCCTGATTTCCAAGTGGTTATCATTAATACAAACTTGGTTGATGCTTTGCCCCTGGTGAGTGAAGTGAAGGCTCTTTACCAGCAAGCTAAAAACAAAAAGAGTGTTATAATAGCAATGTTAGATAATGGCTTGATGAACTTTGTGAGGTTGGAGAACATTGAGAACAAAACTGGAACAAATGTGTTTTTGAAAGATTTAAAAGCACTGCGAAAGAAGAAGAATAAGAGAAACAATAACAAAGGGTCCAAGAAGAGAAGAAGTGATAAAGCCAATCAGAAGGGCACAAAAAAAATGATTAGTACCAGTCTATAGTAATCTTCAACAGGTATTTCTGCGCACGTAAGGAACTGTATATGGAGAGGTGAAGAACATAATTGAGTAGTTGTATAAGATCAAAATAACAGAAGAATTTTACAACACACACTAAAATGTTTTAGGCTCACTTCAACTTTGAACCTACAAGAGCTATTATAGAAAATCAATTGAATAGCAGTGCAAAAACCAAGTGCTTTCAGGCCAGCTTGATGGTGAACCAAGCGCAGCAGCTTCACATGCCCTTTGCTTGATAGGCGACTTTGCTATCATGCACCATTCTGAGAACTACGCGTAAAATCCAGGTGAGGTACAGATGTTGATAGCTCATGAAAAAATACAAGACAAATAATCCAACAACACACATCATTTTCAAAGCAAAACCATATAATCACAACCATGACCCGTGCAACCAGTTCTGCCTTGGCGTTGTTTTTTGCGTCGTCAATTTACGCTGCTCTTTACACAGGAGCGGTCCCAACACCGGAGCCTATCTACTCTCAAATAATACCAGTGGTAAGTGCTGCTTTTGGCTGCCTTGAGATGACAGAAGAAATACTAACATGAACTTAGCTACCATTCTGGTTTCTTGTGACATTTGGGGCCTACGCTTTGGGAAGCTTGGGTTACGACGTTATAGTGTTCAAAGACAAAGAAGACAAATACAAGGAGTTGTTGGGGGAGATTGACGAGGCCAAAACATTCTTGAAGGCCAATGGGGTAGACGTTAGCGACTAGGTATCTTCAAACTTTTATAATAAATGACTGAACATGTGGATTGCTTTGAAAAGGTGTAGAATACCAATTGAATAGAATTGAACAAAAAGGGGGAGATGATAAATCAGACATCTCATTAGGCGATGTCCGGTTTGAAAGAGGAATTTCAGTAATCAAGAAGCCGAGCCGTTCCTCGGCATCTGCCCTTTAGTATATATGCACATCAAAAACATTTTGGTTATCTACAATCGGGAGACAAATAGACGCTAAGAAAAAGAAACGAAATAAGAGATAGCTACGCTTGATGAAACCCCCACCCACTTCCGGCTTTCCCTTGGTTTACGTGTCTTCGAATCCATTCACCCATTGATCAAACCACTGGAGATTAATGTTCAGTTCTTTGTCGCTGAAAAAGTTTACATTGTAAAGATCTGCGTACTCATCTGCCATGTTGACGTTGGGCTCGATGGTTTGGTCATCATTGGGGAGCAATCCAGATTGGGAAAAGTTGTTTTTGTTCACGTAGCTTGGGCCATGGTTGATACCAATTTCGGTCAAAAGCTTTGCAGAATCGTAGAACCTGGTGACGCATATGTGGTTCAACATTTTGATGGCCCACAAGCATTCTTTTGCCATTTTGACGTTGGGACTGTCCTGATAAATCTTGAGGAACTGCACTGCAGCACGTAGTTTGTTGGCAGCTTCGGGGGCATGGATGCCTGCATGGATCAAAACAATGCATGTTACGGAGACGTGGAAAAGCAACGACAAGTTCAACCACCACGGCACAAACAAGCAGTCCTTGGATTGTAGAGCAACAAAGATCTCCAAGATTTTTCTGCAGTGAAGCAAAAGAGTCGGGGTGGTTGTCCTCACTGATGGGACATTGGTTTTTAAATCAAGGAACTTCAATAGATGCTTGTTGCTGAAAGAAAGGGCAACGTCATGGTAGGTTAGGAAGACCTGGTGGAAGATCAAGTTGTTTTGCGTTTGAAAAAGGTGTTCTCCAAACTCTGCCAAACACCAGCTTTCCCATTCTGAAAGCTGCTGCTGGATCACAAAGTCTCTCTGGTCGCCCCTTTGAATGCTGCCGGCAATCTTTGCAAGATGGATCATTGCCAACGCGGGGGCTTTCAACCAGCTGGTGTCATCATCTTCGTCGGTGTTGCTAGACAAATGGGGCATTGAGATCTCAATGTTGTCGTTTTGAATCTCGTATGGTCTGCCGGTTTGATACGAGTACAATCTGTCCCAGGTGTACACCATCCAAAAGACTCGTTTGCGCTTGATGTACTCGTACTGTTTTTTATTGTTATTGGTGTTGCAAAGATGCTCGGTGTCCAAGTTTAAGGACATACCATTTGCCATTCTGATTGCACTTCCAAGCGATGCAAAAGACGAGCTTTGCCTGTGAGTTGCTCTCAAATAGAACGTGACCAACAACCAGCACTGGATCAACTCACAAGACCGCCATTCAAAACTCAAAGTCAGAATCACGTCGTAGGCCGTTTCAAACAACGCTTCTTCCTGTCCTGGCTGGATAGTGCCTGTTGCTGTCTGATCTGTCTGATGATGATGATGATGATGATGCCCCTCCAGGAACCGCATGGAAATGGCCAACACCAAGTTCAACATTGCCGAGAAAAGTTTTGTTGATTCTAGAGATTTCACAACCTGCATGCTTTCCAAGTACTGCTGGTACTGATTTCGAAATAAGGCCTCATGGATGATGGAGTACAAAGGGTTGATTTGGAGGAAATAGAAATCAATCAAGCTTTGCTGGTTTTGGACGCTCATGTTGGGCTGCAGATAAGTGTTACTGCCCAGGAGGAGCAGCTGCCTTGGCTTCAAATAGTGGCCGCCTGATAGATTCCAGCCGTAGAATTGTATCCTTGGGATGACCAAGCCACTGGCGCTCCCAGAAGCTTGCTCGTCCGCCATGGACTTCATTGCTGTGGTGGCGAGCTGGCTTGGCAAGCTGGTGTGGTACATGGGCACCACGAACGACTCGTTGCAGATGGTGCATGTGTTGTTCTGGATAAATATCTGATTGCTTGTTTCCTCGGGGTAGGCTGTAGCGCTCCTGCTGCTAGCGCTGCTTTGCTCAAGCTGGCGGATCCTGTTTTCCAAGTACTTGACGTACTCGTCCTGGTTGGGACGCTTTGCCTTGTACAATTGGGTCTGGAGCTGCAATTGTAGTGGTTGCATTTGCGGGGGTGCACTTGCGCTGGAGGAGCTTTCAAGCAGGAAATCGCACAACTGGTCGTGCTTGGTGCAGTTGGAGCAGGGGAAGTCACCGTCGCATTTCACCTTGCGTCGCTTGCAAATGGAACAGGCCCTCTTGGTTCTCTTTGTGGACATGAATATTTTAAAGCAGCAAAGAAGGGCTTAGTGGGAAGAGAAATGATATGTGAAGAGAAAATGGAAAAAAAAAAAAAGTATGGGGTTCCGAGCTTCGGGATGCTATTTCGGAGCAGTGAAAACCTTTTTTTGCTTTCAACGCTTAGTGTTGGAAGAGGTATATAAACAATACCATATCTGTGGAAGCCTATGTGAAATATCAGAATGAAACTAAAACACTAGAGTTAGAAGATGTCCGCGAAAGTAGAAGAAGATGCAGAGGTGCATGTTGAAAGCAACAAAAAGGCAATGATGGAGCACGACCAGGACGAGTTCCCAGACGGGGGCTTTGGCTGGCTTGTGGTGGTGGCAAGCTGGATAGCAATGACGACAACTTTCGGAATGGTGAACAGCTTTGCAGTGTACCAAGCGTACTACCAGACCACGCTTTATCCTGATTATGACCCCTACAAGGCGAGCGTGATTGGTGCGTTGCAGCCATTTTGCATGTACGCCTTCAGTATCCCTGCCACGTATTCGATCCACTACCTTGGGATGAGAAAGACCATTGGGGTTGGTGGGTTGGTGCAGGTGTTCAGCTTGATGATGATGTCGCTCACCAACAAGCCCTGGCAGTTGTTCCTCACCCAGGGGTTACTTTTCGGCATGGGGAGTGGGTTGGTGTACTTGTCAGCGGTTGCGGTGGTGATGCAGTGGTTTAAGAAGAAAAGGGCGTTTGCACAGGGTGTTGCCAGCACCGGTTCGAGCTTGGGCGGCGTGTACTGGCCCATCATGGTGGACCATTTGATCAAGAGAGTGGGCATCAAGTGGACAAACCGGATTGTCGGGTTCACATACATGCCATTAGTGTCGATTATGATTTTGTTCACCAAGCAACGGATGACCTCTGATGCGTCCCCGATGTCGGTGCAAGTGTTGAAAGACTGGAAGTTCCTTGTGGTGGTATTCAGCTTTGCGGTAACGACGTTTGGGCTATTCCCCGGGTTGTTTTACATTGACTTGAATGCAGAACGGCTTGCTGAGAAGTTGGGCCACCAGTTGGTGGACCATGATTATTACGTTGCGATTCTCAATGCCGCAAGTTTGTTTGGGCGGTTGATCCCAGGAATCTTGGCAGACCATTTTGGAAGATTGAATGTGTTGATCCCATTTTTGGTGTTGGCCAGCGTTTCGCCATTTTGTTTCTGGTTGACTGCGAGCCACTCCAATGGATTGTTGATGACGTTTGCTGTTGTGTTTGGGTTCGCATCCGGGGTCATGGTGTCGTTGTTCCCAACGATTGTGCCGCAATTGTTTGGCATCAAGGACAACCAGTCCCGAATGGGGTGGATGTTTGGCATTGGCAGTATCACCGCGTTGTTTGGACCGATGATTGCAGGCGCGTTTGTGCCAACCCAGCGTGGGAAGGCCAACAGTGTTGATGGGTTTGACAAAGTTGCGATTTTTGTCGGGGTGGTGATGTCGGTGGGTACCGGTGCTCTAGTGATCTTGAGAATCTGGGTCAACAGAAGCATTACTGCTATTATATAAAATACAAGATTTTCTCATTATCATTCTAAAAAAGGGTTCTAAATTTATGTATGATTGAATATGTAGGTAAAGTAAATTTGTAAGCGCTTTGTGCTAAACCTGGGAATGCAACTTCTTTTCCAAATTGGCAAAAGCTTCCATTGAAACACTCTCCCATCTTTCGTTCTTTGTCAGCTCCAAGAATTCCTGATCAGCAATGATCTTGTCAATCTCGGCCTTTGACTTGTTTCTAATTTCTGGAGGAACGTTTTCTGGGTTCAACCATTTCAAGGGAGGATTCAACTTCAAGGGCCATACCCCGCCTTTTTCCTTCAAGGCCTGGGCCGCCAACTGTCGCTGTCTTTTGTAGTGTTTCAAGTCGTCATTGTAGAGTTCCCAAACGCAATTGATACACCCACTCATGCAACAGTTGTCGGGTTCGATGGGCTGTTGCGGCACCTCGACCCCGGCAATCATGAAGGAACTATTGGAGAAGTAGCGACTGGAGGACTTGGAGGCCTTCTCGCCTGCTAAGCGGCCCCCAAAGATGTCTTTGAGTTTGCTGGCGTCGTTTGAGGAGGAGTTGCCTTCAAAGACAAAGGTCTTTTGCTTGTTTCTGTTGGCGACTCTTTGTTTAGCAAGCTCCTTTCGACGGAGCTGCTTGCAGTAAGAAGACCTGAGGACCTGGTCGTAGAAGGAGTATTTCAGAAGAGACGCGAGATTGGGCTTCATGTTTATGTTTGTGTGGTTATCAACTCAGTGGGGACAGACCAACCTATTTTTGCCCTTTTGCAGCAAAGTTTTTTGAGAGAGGCCGTCATCACCGGCAGCGTCAGGTCACGTGAGAAGCCATATCTTTTTGCGTTAAAATATTGTGAAAAATTCCAAAGAGCAGGGCAAGATAGAAGAAGTTGGGGAATGAAAGAATGAAAGGATAAAAGAATGAAAGATGGAAAAATGTGAGATTGACAGAAGGACAAACAATACCATGTATGATGCCGGTCTGAGTCAACGTCCGGAAAGAAAATGTGATTTTAGATTTGATTATCTTGATTAATTGATTGATTGAGTCTGATTGACTGATTGAGGTTGATTTCTTTATCTTGTTTACCCAGGCCTCCTTCAAACAGCTTAGCAGCCAGCTTACCTCCCCTGCCAGCTAAACTGCCCAGCTGCCAGCCAGGTGCCAGTGCAGTTTCAGCCACTAGTTTGAAAAAGTTGCCGCGGGAAAGAAATGGCAAATAGTGGGATGGGATGGGAGGTGATCCGCGGTACCGTTCAAATCAACCACGGGTTCTCAAGGAAACGATCCTCGGGCTTTCCTATCTAAGAACCCCCCATTTGATCTAATTTGGGTTCTTATCTGATTGATAATGTACTACACCACTTTGATAATCAGACTATCCAGCAGCATTGACATGTACCGCATCTGTCTTCCACGGTTGAAGCTTGAATCTTTATTTGTTTGATATCATTCAATGTTTACTGTCGATTAGCAGTCTTTTTTTTTAGTATTATTTATTTCTCCTATCCTTTTTTTTTTGTTTTCTTACCTTGGCTTTTAGTCTGAAAAATAAGAATAACAAAATGCCATAAAAAAAAGCCCGAGGAATCAAACGCGGTTGGCATATTTCTCTCTATTACTCTGAGCATTCCATCATTACAGAAAAACGGCAATCCGAGAAACTTTACCTCTTCATCTTCATCATCTTCATCATCTTCATCATCTTCATCATCTTCATCATCTTCATCAGATTATCTCTTCTTTGGAAGATGTTGCAATAATATGAAGTAAAAAATAAAAAACTGAAGCTCTTTCCTTTTACAAAAACCACCGCCGTACACTGCATGCACGAGGCCCACTCACAATAACAAATTTGACCAAATTCCATGTACATCTCATAACATTTTTTTTATAATGGATACTGATAAGAGTTTATTTTGATACTGAATATGCATTGCATTGCACTAAAGAAAGAAAGAAAATAAGATTGTTATAATACTGACTTTCAACAGTTCCTACAAATCATTCAAACGTATTTATATTTATATATATATATATATAAATATATCTTGATTTCCCTGAATTTCTTTCAATCATCATTCTCAAATCATTCTAATCCATCATCTTTTCCTACACAACAGTTTCATAAAAGGTTCTTGTATTATCCCCCCTTCAGAATGGCTGACTTAGAGAAGAACGAAAAATTGGATCCAGTTGTCACCAACACCTCCATCCAAGACAATGACAATGTCGACTCGTCTTCTCCTTTTTACATGAGAGCTTTGAATTTTCTCTTGGAAGGTGCTGAGACAAGAGGTATTGAAAGAGTTCCAGAGGACATGCGGACAGATCCTTCTATTTGGTCTGCTGCTTCCATGTGGTTTGCTGCTAACATGGTGATTGCCACTTTCTCCATTGGTGCCCTTGGTCCTGCCGTGTTTGGCTTGACTTTTTGCCAAGCTTTGCTTACCGAAATGTTTTTCACTATTTTGGGGGCCTTGCCTGTTGCTTATTTTTCGATCTTTGGTGCCGAGAGTGGGTTGCGTCAAATGGTGTTGTCGAGATTTTTGATTGGGAGCTGGGCCACCAGAATTTTTGCCTTGATTAACATGGTGGCCTGTGTTGGGTGGGGTGCCGTCAACATCATCTCCTCTGCCCAATTGTTGCACATTGTGAACAATGGCACTTTGCCTCCATGGGCTGGGTGTCTTATCATTGTGATTTTGACAATTTTTGTTTCCTTTTTTGGCTACAAGGTGATCCATTACTATGAAATGTGGGCCTGGGTTCCAAATGTCATAATCTTTTTCATTATCATTGCCAGATTCAAAATGTCTGGGAACTTTTCTGTCACTGCCCCAGCCACTGAAAGATTCCCTGGAGGTGAAACCACCATTGGTAACGTCTTGGCGTTTGGTGGTACAATCTTTGGGTTTGCTTCTGGGTGGACCACCTATGCAGCTGATTACACATGTTACATGCCAAAGAAGACTTCAAAGTTTGGCATCTTTTTCGGGGTCTTGGCGGGGTTATGTTTTCCCTTGTTCTTTGCCACCTTCTTGGGGTCTGCTTGTGGTACTGCCATTTACACCGACAAGGCTTGGGAAGACGCTTACAACAAGGACTCTGTTGGTGGGTTGGTGTACTCGATCTTAGTGACCAAGTCTCTTCATGGGTTTGGCCAATTCTGCTGTGTGGTGCTCTCGTTGTCAACGGTTTCCAACAACATTCCTAACATGTACTCCATTGCCCTTTGTGCCCAAACTTTGTGGGCTCCATTGGCCAAAGTTCCAAGAGTGTTTTGGACTGTTTGTGGTAACCTTTGCACCTTGGCCATTTGTATTCCTGCCTACTACAAGTTTAGCACTTTCATGACCAACTTCATGGATTTGATTTCCTATTATCTTGCCATTTACATCTCCATGTGTCTTTCAGAGCACATTATCTACAGAAGAGGCTTCAAGGGCTACAACTTTGATGACTGGAACAACCCTGCCAAGTACCCAATTGGGTATGCTGGGACCTTTGGCTTCTGTGTCGGTGTTGCCGGGGTTGTCATTGGGATGGGCTCCAGTTGGTACCACGGTGTTGCTTCCAGAAACATTGGGGAGTTTGGCGGTGAACTCGGGTTTGAATTTGGCTTCATCTTTTCATTTGTCGGCTACAATCTTGCTCGTCCGTTTGAAAAGAAGTACACTGGTCGTTAATTCAATCGCCTACACAAAGTTTTCCCTGTTCAAGTTTTTTTTTCTTCTCATATCTCTCTAATTCATTTCGTTCTCTTTTTACTCAAGTTTTGTTGATACAATCATATCATTCTTTTTTACCGTTTTAGTTTGTTCATTGTACAGTGTAGTGCGGTTTCTTTTGGTAAAGCGGCACATTTATTCCATGTGCCATGGCCATGCACATTGCATCAAGGCAGGGTTGGGGGTAAAAAAAAAAATTTTCTTATCCATCCATACACTAAAACGCAGCAAAGAGTGGCCAGGAGAAAATTGTACATCTAGACAGGTACAAGTAGGGAGAGGGCTGAAAGGCTTTAGTGGGTTTTTACAGTTTTTACTCGCTTGGTGCCAAGGAGGAAGGAAAATTTTCTGGTTGAGCCATTCCTATGGCCACCCGAGAGGCATTATCGGGTACTAGGGGTTTCTGGTAGTTTGGGTTGGTGGAGGCATGGGGACGCTAGAATCACATGCACCATACATAATGTAGCATCTCCCCCCAGTGCTTCTGTGCAAGAATGGAATATGAGTTTATGGTTATCTGCCCTTGCCCCCTTCGGCCCATCTTGTTCTCCCGGGATTTGCAGTTTACAGGACCCCCTCCCTCGCTCCCATTCTATGAGAAGTGGACTGACTATATATGAAGAAGATGTCCATGTCTAGCAAGTCCGACATCCTCAACTCTGTTCTTGCAGAGATCGGGTCATTCAACAATGTGAATTCGACAAGCAATACCGAGATCCTTGCGGCCACCGATGACTTGATCGCCAAATTGAAGCAGATTGAACAAGAGATGAGCTCCAACAGTGCAGTCGATACTGCAGCCTCAGAAATTCCCAAGGAGATTTCCAAGTGGAACAAAATCGTCAATAATCTGGTTAAGCTGAAGACGGTCCAGCTATCGAAAATGCTCAAGCTTGTTGATGGCAAAGTGTACGAGTTTGATCTTTTCAAAGAGTTGAATAAGTTCTACATTGAGGGCAAGCCCAACGGGCTCAAGCTCACCAATAGCAACAAGGACATGATCAACCAGGTGGTGTTGAGCCACATCACCCACGAAGTGTACAATGAGTCGGCAGTTGCAACAGAAGAACATCACAAGGAGGTGTTGTTGAGGTTGCTTGAGCACCAGTTTGGCCAAGCCGTGGACAGCCAATACAAGCTGCATTTGCAAAACTTGCAAAGGATCTTGGCGTCGATTTTGACCAGCAGTAAGGAGCCCGATTTGTTGCCGGCCTTTGAATGGTGCTACCAGAATAAGGAAAACTTGCCAGATGACGATTTATTATTCAGCTTGCACGAGTTGCAGTTCTACTTGCTTTACTTTGGGATCAACACAGATGTTCAGAAAATAGTCCGATCCGTGGAAATATACAAACGGCTTGCAAACAAACATGCTTCGAGGACACTGTGTGTGTCTTCTTCCTCCTCGTTTTCCTCTCCTTCCTCGTCCTCGTCCTCCTCATCTTGCAACGAGGAAGAAGACGAAGAAGAAGAAGAAGAGGACAAAGAAATTGAGGATCTTGCGAAATTCAGCAATCTCAAATTCAACCCGTATTTGTACACTACGAAAAATTTCGGGCAATTGATCAAGGAGAAGTACTCAACTCTGGAGCAAGACCGCTACGCCAAGGCTGCGAAATTCCTCAGCTCAACAATTCTCTCCAACGACAGCTCGCCAGAGAAGGATATCTACAGGAAGCCGTTTTTGAGACACTTGAGCAATTACCAAGACACCATACTAAGGTTGGTGCAGCTGTTCAGTGAGGTGCATGGCATCCCATTGAACTCGAATTTATTTTCAATCATGATGGCCTCGTACATTGCGCTCCCGTCGATAATCAAGTTCAACTCGATAAACAAGAAGCTAGAGCGGTCAATGTCGGCTTCAGCCCAAAAGGACGACTTTTTGGGATCGAGCGGGTTATTTTCTAGATCTTTGTCCATGCCCAGCAGTCAACAACAACCACCACAGCAGCCATTGTTTTCGTCCGAAGAATGGCGAACCAATTTCATTGCCTCTGAGGCCATCCAGGATGATTACAGCAGCAGCGACGAAGAGGATGACGACTTGTCGGGGGGAGGAAGTAATAATGTCCATTACAGTGTAAATTTCAAGAGCGATAGCAATGTCGAATCCACTCAGGGACAAGGCATCCATCAACTCCCGATCGAGATTGACTTGCCGAAATTCTTGCAGAACGGACACCCTGTGTTCATTTGCCCCATCACAAGACAGGAAACCACCGACAAGAACCCGCCGATGCTTCTTCCTTGCAACCACTTGATCTCCAAGGAAAGTTTGATGAACTTGTTGGACACAAGAAGAGGCGGCGGTGGCGGGCCGGCCAGCGCGTGGAGCAGTGGGCCCACTTGGGCAAGGCTTCACATCCGCAGGCCTCACACTGCGAGCCAGACTACAACAGTCAACAATAACAGGAACGATTCTAATAATGGCGGTGATACCAGTATTAATGGCGACAGAATGTACATTGATGAGGAGGAAGAGGAAGCGCAACAGAGGGAGAATTACGACTTTGTCTTGGAGGATGATTCCACGGATGGAGAGAAGTTGATAGAGGAGGAGGAAGAAGAGGAGGATGAAGAAGAAGATGATGATCATGATGATCATGATGATGACGATGATGCAGAAGAACTTCTTCCAGGAAACTACCACACCAATCTCGCAAATGTTAACAACGACGAGACCTCAAATGGGGGCAATGATAGCAGCGGCGTCGACCAGCCGAATTTGCCACCGTACTACACATTCTACAATAGCAATCCCAGTGCCACGACGGGAACAGCCGCAGCAGGGACAACGTGGAGCATGGCATCGTGGCTGGCCAACGATATGGCGCAATACAGTTCGAACATGGTTTTCAAGTGCCCATACTGCTCAAAGGCTTGTAAAAAGAGCCAAACTAGGCAAGTTTTCTTTGCAAGTTGTTGACCTTTGTACAGTTTTACTTCTGTTTCCAAAATTTAGAATTTGAATAGTGTCTATTTATAAGATGTAGATTGTGCGGCTTGCCCTAAACTCACTTGGCATTTTCTTGAGGCTCCTTCAGCAAGGGCTGCACCGCCAGATACTGCTTGTACAACTGCTGCTGATAGTCGTACTCCTGCTGGTTCAACTTCTGCTTGCCTTCGAGTTTTTCCCTCACTCTTTGGGCATCCTTTTTGGGGCCCTGATGAAGGGCCAGTCTTTCTGCTTCTTGCATGTAGTGCACCGAGACAACGGTCACGACGCACGAAAGGGAGGTCAATCCCAATGTGATATTGGAGGCGCGGGACATGATATATACGTATTATTCTATTCCATTACATGTCATTAAAGGCGGGCCATGCTATTGTATAAGAGTACTTTTTTTCATTTGCGACGATGCCGCTTACGTGATGTCCTAGGCGAGTATTATGTAATAGACAGGATGTCCGGGGCCGGCGATGCGCCCAATCGCATCCGCGAGGATGGTAATCACACCCACACGGCTAACCGGCACCCAGGAAGAAGACTTCTTACTTACTTACTCTACCTGCCTCTTGCCTACTTCCTACTTCCTACTTACTTCTACTTCGACAACCCCAAATTAGAATATATTATTATTATTTTCTTTTTTATTTTTACACTCACACACACAAACCATTTTTCCCTTAACACCAGCTTCATATATACACATCAAAGGACATAGCATTCCTCTTCTGTACCATCACACTCCTCCGTCTGATCGTGCTCAACTCACAAACGCTTTTCCAAGAAAACCCCTTTTTCACCTTTTGGCTTTTTTTTTTTTTGATTCATCCTCAACCAAACCAAACTGCTTTTCCGAGTATTACTTTCCAAACTGACCCACTACTGATTCTAGCAAGATGATGCAAGTATGTGTCTGTTCCCTCTTTTGATGAGTGCCCCTTTTGGGGTCATATCTTTTCATTTCTGCCTCATTACTAACATCCCCCCAGAGCAACCACTCATTGAACCACCTGGTGGGCCTCGACGAACTGACTAGTGGCCCCAGTAGCACGGCTGGACAACAACAATATTCCTCCCGTGCCACCGCCATGAGCCAGAATGATGCCGTGAACAATAACAACGTCTTCACAGCTTCCCGGCCCTCGTTACTTTCCTCGAAGCTTGCAAACGCCAGAGAGGTTAATGCTGCTGCTGCTGCTGCTGCTGCTGCAGCAGCAGCAGAAGCAGCAACAGCCGAAGCAGAGGCAGCTGCCGCCTCATCTTCCAATCAGGACATGAATTCCCTTGACCGGTACAGTGTGAACTTCCAGCATAACAACCAGCCCCAGTTATTCAACGATGACATGAGCAGCGTGGTGGGCGATCCGTCGTCCTACTCTTCGGCCCCAGTGTCAATAGGGAAAACAAACCATTTCATCCCCGTTCAGTCAAATGCCTACTCCTTCAGTAACAACGGCCTGCAACACCACCAGCACCACCACCATAATAGTGTTTTCCAATCACAGCATCATTCAATTGCCGCACCGGGCATGCACCACCATCATTACCAGCATTTTAACAATTTCCCTTCAACAACTTCAACAACATCAATCTCCATGGAGACCGCCACTAGTGATCCCAAAAACAGCACCAGTAATGAATCCCATAACGACGACAACAGCACACCAACTCCTACTAGTAATCAACTGCACAATGTGCCGTACAGCGTGGCGAGAGACATTTATGACCCAACAGTGTACCATCAGACAGTGAACGGCATCACAAGGGACTGCAACGGTGATGAACACTTGAGCATTATCGACTACACCCCGCAAGAGCTTTTGCTCATGCTTGCCTCGCTTTTGCAAAAAATTATCGACGCCAACGACTTGCTCCACCCTAACCATTATGACAATGCATCCCAAATTCACCACTCTAATCAGTACGTTGCCAATGTCTTAGCGTTCCACGGGAAAAACGTCCCAGCCATTCCCATCTACAATTACTTTTTGAGAATATTGAAGTATTGTCCTGTTACCAACGAGGTGTTTCTCAGTTTGCTCGTTTACTTTGACCGCATTGCCAAGAAAATCAACATGAACGTAAGCAAAGATTCTACTCCAAACTCTCCTCCAAACTCTTTGGGACGTGGCTTTGTCAAGGATGGGAACTCGGCTTCACAGCTTTTTGTGATGGATAGCTACAACATTCACAGATTGATCATTGCCGGAATAACAGTTTCCTCGAAATTCTTTAGCGATGTCTTTTACAAGAATGGAAGATATGCAAGGGTTGGAGGTTTACCATTGGACGAGTTGAATCACATTGAGTTGCAATTCCTCTTGTTGATGGACTTCAAATTGTTGATCCAACCTGATGAGTTACAAAAATATGCTGACTTGTTGTTAAAGTTTTGGAGACGGGAAAATTCCAAGGCCAATGCCAGACAGCAGCAACAGCAGCAGCAGCAGCAAATGAATGATCAAGATTCAGAAATGGCTGATTAAACTTTCTTTTATCTTCAACGGTTACACCTTTTCTTTATAATTAATTCCCCTGGGTTCACTTTATCTTTTTCTCTTAACAAAGCTTTTAGATTCAAACTTTCTTGTTTCTCTCAGTTGGACATGTCTTAGCTCTTTTCTTTCCCGTCTTTATATTCCAATCATAAAAAACTACAAGAATCTTCTTTTTGTAGAAAGTGGGCATTGGATAACAAGAATAAATTAACTAGAGAGCATCACTGGATTGATTTATAAAATTCCCTGATAATTGTGTCACCAGTAACCAAATTTTGATGTGGGTGTGTGTGTGAATGAATATTGGAAAAAACAAATTGACCTTCTTAACGCAATCTTCTGGCTTCACGCTCGGATTCCATAAGACACAAGATATCGTTTTCTCTGACTGGACCTTTCACGTTTCTGACAATGGTTCTGGAAGAGTCGTCAATGAATTCAACACGGACCTGGGTGACACCACCTCTGGAACCGGTTCTACCCAAAACTTTGATGACTTTGGCAAGAGTGACTGGGGTTTTAGCGTCCTAGAAGGAAGGTTAGTTATTTGAACATTTCGTTGATTGGGAAGTGGTTCATTTCACCAATATCAAATGTTTCTCCGGGTGGTGGTACCTCCAGAATCAAACAAACATATGTCTTTTAGCCCACAACGCCTGCACATATCCCTCGAAAATATCGGCGAGAATCCCACAACACGTTGCAATATCAAGTGAACGTACCATTTTGATTAAATGATATATTGATTATTATCGTTGATGTAGGTAGTATCTGTGTTGAAAGAACGAGATTTTTTTTTTTCAGAAAATTTTTTATTTTGGTTTGGTGAAAATTGTTTGAACTCCAGTCACCCGGTCGTTCACCAAACTTCGCTCAAATTTCCTTCTCTTCTTCTTTGCGTCATTTGCGGGTAACATTTTGAGCTGGGTAACATTTGAATTTCCATGATTACATAAGAAATTACATGATAGATATTTTCCAGAGACATTTTCGTTATATGACTCAGATTTCGTCTTCTGTATCTTGTCGTTGGACATATCTTATCATCAACTACAGAAATGGACTTAGTGAACCACCTCTCTGATCGTTTATTATTCGCTGTGCCTAAAAGTATGTTTTTCTAAGAAAAAGTGAGAAAAGAGGCAAGGGCGTTGTACTAACTAGATATTCCAGAGGGCCGTCTTTATGAGAAGGCAGTTGCACTTTTGAATGGCTCGGACATTGTGTTCCACAGACACAACAGACTCGATATTGCCTTGTCGACGTCACTCCCGATTGCCCTTGTTTTTTTGCCCGCCGCCGACATCCCCACTTTTGTGGGCGAAGGCAGATGCTCCCTTGGCATCACCGGGGTGGACCAAGTAAAAGAAAGCAACGTCGATGTCGAGTTGGCACTTGATTTGGCGTTTGGGAAGTGCAAGTTGCAACTCCAGGTGCCGCAAAATGGCCCGTACAAGACCCCCGAGCAGTTGATTGGGAAAACCATTGTGTCCTCCTTCACGAACTTGACCACCCAGTATTTTGAAAAACTCGAAGGGGTGGCGCCAGGCACCCCGCTCAAGACCAAGATAAAGTTTGTTGGCGGGTCAGTCGAGGCTTCCTGTGCGTTGGGCGTTGCAGACGCCATCGTGGACTTGGTGGAGAGTGGCGAAACCATGAGGGCTGCCGGGTTGATTGACATTGACACGTTGTTGTCCACGTCTGCGTACTTGATCAGAAGCAAAACAGATTCAAACCCGCAGCTCACAGAGACCATCATCTCAAGAATATCAGGGGTCTTGGTGGCCCAGAAATACGTTTTGTGTGATTACAACGCCAGAAGAGATATCTTGCCAGAGGTCTTGAAGTTGACGCCTGGCCGCCGTGCTGCCACCATCTCTCCCTTGGAGGATGCCGAATGGGTGGCCGTGAGCTCGATGATTGAAAAAAAGAAAAAGGGGGAAATCATGGACAAGTTGAAGGAGGCAGGGGCGTCGGATATCTTGTTATTTGATATTGCCAACGCTCGTGAATGAGTGGAGCCAGCTACACTAGAATGTTTACAATAAAATTATATTTCCAATAGAGTCCCCACCACTCTAAACCGTAAAGTTTCTGGAACCCGGCCCCACTCTGGGAGACGCCAATATCGAGTTCCTGATTTTGCTTCTCATCTTTCCGTATTTCGGTTTCTCCTGGACTCTGTCGAACCGTGGTGACGTCGGGTCCACGCTGCCATAGATATTTGGCAGTCTTAGCCCTTCCCCATACTCACCATCGTCGTCATCGCCATCCCCATCATTGCCATCATAATCGCTGTGGTGGAAATCATCATAACTTTCGCCTCCGTAGTCTGAGGAATCTTCGTCCTCGTGCTGGTCCTCGTCCTCTTCCTCGTTTTTGAAAATCAACGACTGCCTGTTGTTGAGACCCTCTCTGAAAAGCACTGATTTTTGACCAGCAAGAACGTGCTTTTGTATAAAAGAGTTCCGCTTGTTGCTCTTCCTGCTTGCGGCAGAGTTAACAGACAGCGGAGACGTCACCATGTTTTCATTGTTAACAATGTAACCGTTTCTTCCCCGGTCGTTATTGACGTTAACAAACAAGTTCAATCCCGTGCTCATGCGCCGCTGGAACTTCTCCTGGGACTGAGTGATATTTTGTCGAGGCGTTACCCCCTCCTCGGGAAGAAACCTTTGCCTGCTGAAGAACTCTTTCTGGTTGTACTGTTTTTCATCTTTTGCAGATGGTGACGATGAAGGCGAAAACGAAGTTGAAGTTGAGGCAGCCAACTCGTCAACAGAGCTGAATATGGGATTTGACTTTCCGTTGCCGTTGCCGTTCGCATTCGGCGACTTGATGATCCCCAAATGTGACTTGACGTTGATTTGCAACACTTTCCCGCTATCGCCATTATCAATGTTTTCATTCTTCTCCATCAGCGAAGACTTGAGAGTAGTGTTGTACTCTCGCTGAAGTGCTGGCGAGTCAATCAAGTGCCTTGCCTTGGAGAAGCGGAACACCAGTCTGATTGGCTTCAAATAGATGGATGCTAACGTGCCAATACTAAGTTCGAGCTCCTCAAGCACCTGTGGGTCGAGCTTTTCGTCGCTGACTATGATCTCTGGTAGCGGTGCCAAGACGATTTCCGTGGCTGCGCCTAGCGCATTTTCAGAAAAAGAAGTAGTAGTAGTAGTAGTAGTAGAAGATGAGGATAAAAGTCTCCAGTAGAAAAACGCCCGGTCTTTCAAGTCTGGGTTCTTGATCTTCGGATCAGTGGAAATTACGTTCAACACCTTGAGAAGGAGCGGCTCGCCTTGCTGCTGGTCATGGAGATAGAACTTCACGGTGGCCGTCAACAATGTGAGCTGCACCTCCAAGGGCTCCTTGTCAAACAGATGGATGTAGTCCTTCAACAACGTTGTGGTGTTGGCGATGATGGAGCAGTAGTTGCCAACTAGCCATAAAAAGGAGGACTTCGGCTCGGCTTCGTCTTCAAAGATGGAATCGCAGTGATCAATGAACACTTGGAGATTTGCCAACAGGCAGCACAGTGGGTATTTTCTGAAGATGTTCTTCATGGAAACAACGCTTTCTTGGATTACATATCGGGTGCTGTGGGTGGTGCATAGCTTGATCAAGACATTGGCACATCGCTGCGCCGCAATCTCGTCAAGCTTCACTGAGAGATTGCCCATGGCACGGATTGACTTGCGGGCCATGGGTACGTCGTCCTCAATAGCATATCTTTCAAGCTCTCTAAGCACCGTGACCAAGTTGTTCTTGTGGGCGAGCAAATAAATGATCTCGAGCTTGATGTCCTTGATGAAGATTGGGTCCGAGTACTGGAAGAAAAACATGGCAACGTCCAAGGTGACAAGCTCGGGCTTCAGGAGAAGAAGCAAAATGACGTTTCTCAAGGCAAGAAACTGGATCTCCGCAGGCTTGGACAAAAGAGTTATCAAGGAGTTTCCGATTCTTTTGGGCAACGAAGGGATCGCGTCCTGTGGGCCCCGAACGTAGTTGGAAAAATAAATGATAATTTTCAAGGCGTTAATAACCACTGCGGTGTTGTTGTGCTGCAAGAAGGGGAGCACCTTCTCGATCAAAATAACAGACTCCTCGTTGGTTTGCGGCACATAGTGAAGCAATGAGTTCAAGATGTACGCCTGGAAAAACTCGCCAGTTTTGCTCATCATCAGGATCAAGTTTCTTGCATCTGAAATGGAAATTGCGAAATTCTTGGATTTTTCCATGATGAAGTCAAGCACTGCAAGAATTGAGGAGATCACCGTGGAGCTGCTGTCGGTTTCAAGCATGTCGTTAAGACGCTGTATCAACCCGGATTCATCTACCAAGTTGGGATAGGTTTCGAATATTTTGCCCACGGCAAAGCACGCGGTCTTGCGGACATGGCTGTCCGGGTCCAGCTTCAAAAACTTCTTGATGTATGGCACCGACACTTCCCTCTGGAGCTTCTCAACAGGAAACAACACAATGGTTTTCAACACAAGAGACCTGACCATGGGGTTGCTGCTTCGAAGGCCACTTATAAAGACATCACGTTTTTCATCGTATACATGGGGGTTGTAAAAATAGTAGCAGCCAAAGAAGTAGCAGCACAATCTCTTGAGCTCCAAATCGTCGGACTCAAAGAACTGAAGAACAAATGGCTGTAGTGTGGCCATTTCCAGATTGGATATTGTAGCGTTGGCAACTATTCTCTTCATGAACACTTTTTGCTGTTTGAGAATCTTGGATTTGGTCTTGGATCCGCTTATCAAGGGACTGGTCAAGGGGATTTCCATCAAACGGATCTCATTGGAGAGGTCTTTGGCCTTGTATTTATTGAAGTACCGAGCATCGCTCATTGCTATGTGTTGCGGGCTGTTTCTTCAGTTTTGATGTATTCCGAGAAAACAAAACTTACTCCGCTCAGAATGAAAATTAAACTATACTTTGTGCTTAGCGATGATGTGTTTTTTTTTCGGGGGGAAAGGAGAGTTTTCCTCCACTTTCCCACATTTATTTTAGTTTAGTCTAGGCAGGTAGCTAGGCCATGGGTGTGTTTACACTTATACGGTGCTAAAATCAGCAGGGTTGAACAAATGGAGGGACTTGTTTACTTAATAACGGTGGTGAGATCAGAACGAGCGGGTGATGTTGAAATAAGTTGACGTTCCTGCCAAGACTCAGGTGGACTTGAAGTTGGCCAGAAAAGTCTCAATCCTGGTGGGATCTTTGCATATGTAAGTAGGAGCAACTTGCTTCGCTCGACCGTCAGCTGTGCTTCCCATACCACCTGCTGAAGACACATCCCCGAGGAAAGCATTGTCCTTTGAGAGTATATCATCTATCCTCTCAAAAATAAAACCGCCAGGGAATCTTGTAAGAAGGGTGTTGTCCTGATTAGGTTGCAGACGGCTGAACCGCTACACCCAACTAGTTAAGTTTATGCCACTTTGAGGGCTCAAGCAACAAGTCAGCCGTAGATGAAGGGCATTGAAGTAGGCAGACCCTTGCTGAACTCACGTGGGGGGTGTTGACCGTCTGGCCCCACCACAGGCTGGCACAATGGCTGACACAATGGCTGACACAAAGACTGACACCAGCTGAAGAGCTAAAGAACGCTAGCCCATGGCTAAAAATAGGAAGAGGGAAACTTAATTATTTGTGTGTGGTCCAGTAGTATAGTGTAGTTAGTTAGTTAGTGTACAGTAAAAAAAAAAAATTCAAGACGAAATACAGCCCTGATCTGTTTCCATACGTAATAATCGCTACTACTCTTTCCCACTAATCTGTACCAGCTTCTCTTTCTCTCCATATATCGTCCATATTCTTCATAGCAAGCATACCAAGACTCCAAGCATCAAACAATCAGATTCCCCCTCCCAGACCCCTGACCTCTCAAACTCTTCCAATCATTTTCCATCATGGGCATCAACAGATTTGCACCCTTGTCTTCTGCTAAAATTAAGGCATCTTCAGTGTCCTACGATTTCCGCATCGTCACAGAGCCCTACATGGTTCGCACCTCCGGTATTGAGAAAAGAACTATCATACCCACTCCAGTGCTCCAGCTCCAGATCGCTGATCAAACCACTGGAGAGTACATCACCACCCATTCCTTGGCCAGCTACTTTGTCAGGGCTGAATTGTTAAACCCGCATGGCAAAGCTGTGCCTCCTAAAAACCAAGAAAACATCCTCATTGGCACCACACTTGTTTCGTCAGACTTCTACAAATATGGCGATGTCAAGTACATGTTGTTCAACTTCAACAACTTGGGCATCACTGTCAAGGGCAATTACAAGTTGAAATTCACGTTGTATGAATACAACTGGTTTGCAAGCAATGTATCGCTGCTCGTTATTAAGCAAGTCTCGCAAATAGTATCTGAGCCATTTACTTGCTACAGCTCGCGAATGTTCTATTCCCAGGAAATGAAAGTTAAAAGAGAGGAGATCTTGGCTAATATCACAGAAATAAGCAAAACCAACAATCAGTTAAGCAGCTCTTCCAATATCGTCAATCATTTGTCAACCACCACCGCCACAACAAATAATCCCGTCTCAAATTTACAAAACATTTCTGTCAAGAGATCCAGAAATAATTCAAATGCAAGCGCCAATTCAATGCTCCCGTCACCGTTGTCTCCTAGTTCTCCTCAAGATTATTCAGACGTCTCCGACAGCAGGAACTTTTGTTCAGCAGATGATGACATTATCAATACCAGGAAAAGTAATAATTCGGACCCTGTGAAAACACACTCAAGAAAAAGGGTCTCAATATCCATTAATGACAACTTTGTGGATTTTGCCAATGACCCCAACGCATACATTAATGACATCCCACTTTCATCTCCTAAACGTTCTAGATCGCCGTCAATTCGATCCGATGGCCCACCCGATTTATCGTTTGATCAAAATCCTTTTGGATTTCTCAACTCAAATCCTCTTCCTGACATCATTGTTGGAAATAACAACACAAAGTTCATGAACAACAACTCCACCACCACCACCAACAACAACAACAACAACAACACCGATAGCCTATTCGATGATGACGATGATGATAATAACTTTGATGAGAATTTGAAAGAGTTGGTAAATCTGACAAACAAGTCGTTTTCTAGGCCTGTATCATCTCACTCAAGATCAGATTCTTTCAACTCCGCGCTTTCACCGGTGCTCATCGCCGGTGCAATGGATCCACAGTTGATAAACAGAAATTTGGTGGAGGATGACTCGGTGTTTGGACTCGAAAGAGTGCATTCCAACAATAGTGCCAACACATTTGGCGGGGACATTATAGATGATATCGACCCTTTGCATATAGAAAAAGTGTTGAGCAATGCAAGCAGCATTCATGATTACCGTCAACAGCCGCAAAACAACTTGGATCCCAACACCAACACCAATACTTTTTATGATGATTTCGCCAACTCATTGGAGCGCATCGTCAGCGGTAGGAGCAACGATGATGATTTCGAACGACTTTCAGCAGAACTTTTGAGTGACCCGGGTGCAATCAACAATGCTAATCATATGGGCCAGTCGTCATCCGATATTGGCCTTGTCGGTGCTTACAACAACAACGACTTGAATATCAATGAGAATTTTCAAGGTATGGACTTGAATTTCAATGATGATCAGCAATTTGTGAACATCGACCCCACTATGGCGGACTTTAATGCCAATTTCTCAACTGATATCTTCCCGCACATGGGGGCTTCTGTTGCTGCAAGTAATGGGGAATCCAATCGTGCCCCTCCTCTTGTTGCTACTGATTCTTCTGGCAGTCTACCTAGTAGCCGTTATCAACAGAACCAATCGGCAAGTCAGAGGAAGTCTCAGATTCCAGAAAGAAAGAGATACACCATTTCGGATCCCAATGGGTTGTTAAGTCCAAACGCAAGTCCGAGAATTGCATACAAGCCAAACTTCCCGCTGTGAGTCTTGGTTTTTTCCAGATGCCCTGATTTAATACGTACAAATAATTAGCATTCATTGAATATTATAACGTAATGTGGAGAAAAATAAGCTTTAATACATTCATATCTAAATTAAAAAACTGTCTAGTTGATGATTGGCTTAGGAGCTGCATGCTTCTCTTCTTCTGTCAAGGTCTGCTCTTTATTGTAACATGAATAGGTGTTGTACCCATAATTGTCTTTTGAATAAAAATACTCTCTTTCATATGGAGTCAAATCCTTGCCATTTTTCAACTTTTCAGCAATATCAGGATTTGAAATGGAGTATCTTCCAAGCCCGATCAAAGTTCTGTCATTGAGGTTTACATCCTCGACAATATGTCCAAAGTCGTTGACGTGAGATTTATCAAGATAACCACCGGCACGAATCACATTACCCTTGAAGATATCAAACACCCAATTGTTGCTTCCAATAGCCTCCCCTACACCGAAACTAACATTGAGTCTTGGTTCAACAATACTGATGTAAGCCCAGCCATGCTTAGCTCTTCTTTTTTCCAACTCACCAATGATGTACCCGAACTGGGCATATGGGTTTGGATCGGCAAACGCGCCCTTCATCCCTTGGAAACAGGTCCATGGCGACAATCTGCAGGCAAGTCTTTCAGCCAGACCGATTTTTTCAATGATGGAATCGATAATTTCAAAAAAGAAACGGGCTCTGTTTTCAATGGACCCACCATATTCATCTGTTCTTTGGTTGCTGGAAGCCTGGAAAAATTGATCAATCAAATACCCATGGGCCGAATGGAGCTCGACAAAGTCAAACCCAGCCTTGGTCAATGCGTTCACGGCCGCCTCGGTAAAGTCATTGACAAGGCCCTTGACTTCCTCGGTCGTAAAGGCCGACAACTCTACACCTGCCTTGGCAGCTGCTTCCTCGTCCTCTTTTGTCGCGTAGATCTTGGATGGGGCCTTAAACGGCACATTGTACTTCTTGATGTCCTCTGGATTGGCAACTCTTCCCAAGTTCCACAACTGCACAGCAAGAAAGCTGCCGTTATTGTGGACTTTGTCGGTGATGGTCTTCCAAGCTTTGATGTGCTTATCTGTGTAGAGACCCGGGGTGGTTTCGAAACCGGCAGAGTCTTTAGCGGCATACGTAGCTTCGGTGATCACCAAAGAGCCTTTTGTTTTGGAAAGGTCATCGTAATGCTGGATCATCAAGTCTGATGGATCATGGGTGCCCGCAATGGCACGTTGTCTAGTCAATGGGGCGATCACCACTCTATGTTCGAGTTTGGCTGGGCCCACTTGAATCGGTTTGAAAAGGTTGGAATCTTGCAAGGACATTGTTGTTGAATGTTGTTGTATTTGCTTGATTATTATCAAAACCACATTGAAGCGTAAAAGGTTTAGATAGACATCGCTCCACTTAAATACTTTTTTTTTGCGAAGGATTTCAATCATTAGTAATGGCGAAAGGGCGCATTGGCAAAAATTACCAGAAACGGCCGGAAAGAAAGACCAACTGGAAGAGGAAGATAAATCCGCATTATTAATCTGGTGACCGTATACCATTTCTTGGGGGTGATATGAATCAAGCTCCATAAGGGAATAAACATGGAACTACTGGAAAATTCATGGAAGCTTGAGAAAAAAAAAGGAATGGCCCGTGGAATGATCGAGAACGGTTCGAAATGTCAACACAACTTTGCCCTTGGATCGATGAAGAAACCAATGCCACCCATAGCATAGTTACAACTGACACAATCACCTAACATAATCACAACAACCACAGCCAAAGCCACTATCATAGCCACAAAGTGATCATGAGCCTCGCAAGAAATGGTTATAGACTTCGGTGAAAAGGCACTGATACAGAGATGGTGATATAGAAAATATCACCTAGAGAAGACTTGAGTGACAGCAGCATGTGGCAAAAAATAAGAGATACAGGGAACAGTCATCAAGTCACCCAAAGGTCATGGGAGCCAGACCACGAAAGAAATCTATGATGAGACTGGCTCTACCAACCACATCAACATTATGGCAATCACCAAAAGCTCGAGTAGAAAGAGAACCGCAAAAACTATTCAATAAACAGCACTCCAGTCAAAAAAAAGATCATAGAGATGTTACAATGGTACTTACGACATGGGAACGCGATGAATAAATGAAAATTAAATATGATAAATGAAAATGCAGAAAATGATGAACTTGAAGTCAAGGTTTTTTGAAGAGTGGAGATAACTAAAACCGAAAAGAATGCTGAAAATCAATTGGAAAACGCACTTGACTTTTTGTCACTGCTGTAAACATTGTTGTGAACGTTGTTGGCAGGACCGTTGTTGGCAGGACCGTTGTNGTCATGGGAGCCAGACCACGAAAGAAATCTATGATGAGACTGGCTCTACCAACCACATCAACATTATGGCAATCACCAAAAGCTCGAGTAGAAAGAGAACCGCAAAAACTATTCAATAAACAGCACTCCAGTCAAAAAAAAGATCATAGAGATGTTACAATGGTACTTACGACATGGGAACGCGATGAATAAATGAAAATTAAATATGATAAATGAAAATGCAGAAAATGATGAACTTGAAGTCAAGGTTTTTTGAAGAGTGGAGATAACTAAAACCGAAAAGAATGCTGAAAATCAATTGGAAAACGCACTTGACTTTTTGTCACTGCTGTAAACATTGTTGTGAACGTTGTTGGCAGGACCGTTGTTGGCAGGACCGTTGTTGGCAGGACCGTTGTGAGCCTTAGCAAAACCAATTCGATTTTTCTGGTAATCGATATCAACGTAGTTCTCTTTCATGAATGCTGTGCCAAGTTCAGCATAATGCAAATCGTCGTTGGTATTCCGGATATCTAAGGAACAGCGTTTCAAGTCATAGAACTTCRGATTTTGTTTGCGAGTGATCAAGTTGGAGATGGGAATATTGAGGGTCTTCCCATTAACGTTYAAAAGAATATCAGGGCCAGTGGCATCACAAGCTATAGATTTTCCTCTCAACAGGTGTGGAAGCATCTTTATRACAGCATAATACATGACGGGTGGGAGATGAATGCCAGTCAATTCAGGATTAACGCGTGCAAAAAAACCGAGTTCAGATCCCACAACAGCTTTTGCACCAACCAATATGTTGTTCAATTTGAAAGTATTCCGATGATCATCTTTATCCATGAGTGGGCTTCTTTGCATTGCAGTGTAATGGAGCTCACCATCAAATTTGGAATGATCAACACCACCAAAGACCAATTCACCCCGAGAAGATTGTTTAGCATTGTCCAAATATATTGAAACGCTGGGGTATTTTATAAGATTGGCGGTCACCAACAGATCAACGAGATAAGGATAACTCTTAGCATCTGAATGGATTGCCCTCCTAGATCCCAACCCCAACAATGCAATATTTGCCCCCTTCCATTCAAGATAATCGAAGGAAACATTTGGTACTCTCCACTTCTTTTCTCCGTCAACTAAGGCGAAAGTTTCTGTTGCCATCAACTTCTTGCTTCTATCCATGTCGATATACACATAGTCACCGTCATTATATTGTCTGTTATTAGGTGCTTTTGTAACTTTGAACGTTTTTGAAGCACCGAAATTAACACCCTCATTATTGTAAAGTCTTTTGTAGGTTGTTAAAATTACGGAATCTTCCACAGTATTGAGTGCCACTTCAACCCACCGGTTGTTGGAACCAATAATCATTTGAGTGTAATATCTTCCATCCCATCCTTGAGCCAATGGAACGGTAATGGTAGAGCCTTGTGATTGTTGAGGAAGACTTTCATATGCAGGCGGTGGCGCATCGGGGGGAGAGTTCCCTTTAACGTCTGCCAGGATTGGAAGTGCCAAAGCAGCAGTGGCCAAAAGGGTGGATAAGAGAACTTGAATAGAAAATTGCATTATTGTGTGATATTACTTTGATGATGTTTTGAARGCTTGAATGAAAAAGCATTTGATGAGTGCCGATGCCTTCATATATATACTCCATCAGCTTTGGGTCGATACCTTTTTTGCTCTCAGAAAGTTCAGTCAGTATGCATGGAAGATTTGGGGCTTATAGGGCATCAATGCGCATTTTTGAAAAGACGCATGTTTCTGCATGCACGCCTTGCAGAAATTCAGCTGCCAATTATTTTACGGAATGCCCAAGCATGCGACTAGCATACGGCTGGGCACTCTTCCATCTTTTGTTCATGCCGATGACCAGAAATGTTATGTAAGGGGAACAACCCCGCAAGGATTGCGCCTTATAAGCCACTTTCTCTGAATTCTATTTCTGTTCGCAATGCATAAGTCAGCCCGAAGGCTTTGCTAGGGACGKGTAAAAAATTGAAGCGTTCACACTTTYTATGAGAATCTTAGGTAGGGACGCTTTAAAAGAATCAGGCAGGGGCTCTCTTTTGTCCATAGCTGTGGGTAGGGTGATATACCATGCTAGTGGGTGCAGTTTGCAATGGGTAGGAATTTAGCCTATGAAGAAGTCTGAGCCACTCACATATTGCACWGTACCGATCTTGAGGCAGGTTTGGCGTTTAATATTACTATTCTATATTGCTCTGCATGAACATTTTTTTSAAAYTAGAGACATGGATCCGATCAGGTCGGTGATTTGTTTTTTGGTCGACGTTGATATGGTTGAGGTGAAATTGAGTTTGATGGATGGAGGATTAGAATACTTAAATGGGTAGATTTTCCTAATATGAAGGATTATGGACATTCATGATCAATACTTGGGTAAAATGGTATGTCTTTAGGTGGATATTAGTTGAAAGAAAGGTGATGAGAGTAATGGCAATGGCAATGGAAATGGCAATGGCAATGGCAACGTTACATTAGTGAGATGGAAGGAAATGGAAATGGAAATGGAAATGGAAATGGAAATGGAAATGGAAGTATTTGAAGATCTTTGAACCTCATTCTACAAGTGGCGCAGGATGGACGGACGGGCCAAGAGGACAAGG
>JNNM01000010.1:25884-262671 GCA_002895615.1 Saccharomycopsis sp. UWO(PS) 91-127.1
GGTCCTCACCAGCTTAGCCCGCCAACCAAAGAGAGGCCACAAAGTGAAAAAAGTCTGGATCACTGAAGAGATCCAGATTCTAAAGCCTAGAGCGAGCCAAATCAACAACATAGCCGCTGTGAAAAAGTACATGCACGCATGTTGCCAAGCCAAAAAGGAATACTTCAAAGACACAATGTACAACAACTACTCCAACGCCAAACTATGGCAATGGCACAAAAGATATGTCAAGGGCATGCCAACGGATTATGAGATCATGCCAAGGTCATCACCAGAAGAAATAACAGACAAAATGATGACCAAGTTCTTCCAATCCCATTCAGAAATCAAAAAAGTACACCCTCACCGAAACAAACCAAGCAGCTGGACAAGTTTGAAAGCTACCAGTTCTCGAAAATCAAAGACAAAGAGTTAATGCGGAACTTTGAGAGGGTGAATGAACAGACATGCAGCCCCAGGCCCTGATCGGATCTCGTATAAGCTAGGCAAAATTGCATTAGAGCATGAGCACTTCCGCAAACTTCTAATGCGCATCTTTAACAGATGCCTCCAAAAGGGCTACATGCCAGAACAATGGAAGACTACTTACACAGTGCCGATCAAGAAATCCAACAAGGAGGAGTATGAAACTGCAAAGAACTACCGGCCAATCTCCATCAGCAATCTATGGGGAAAGCTATTTGAGATCATCATCAACACAAGAGTAAAGCAATAGGCCGGGAAAACAAGCTAATTGCAGAGAACCAATTCTGCGGGTCAAGAAAGAGCACGATCGACAGTCTCCTACTTGCAACCTCCTACTTACAATACCACCGCAACTCGGTCCGAACAATGGTCACATTGGATGTCGAGTCCGCATACGACCTGGTGTCCAAAGAAGAGCTTACCAAGTTTGCAGAAAGGGAGTTCCCCGCATACATTGCACAATGGATCAATAGTTTCATATCGTCTAGAACCACATGCTTGATGATCAATTCCAAAGAGACAAACAGTTACAAAGTGGAGATGGGCCTCCCCCAGGGATCCCCATTATCCCCTACTCTTTTCACAATGTTCAGCAAGCAGATCCTAGATAAACTCACGTTTGACGACTCCTCGAAGGCACAACTCATCCACTTCATGCCAAAGAATAAGAGCGACATCCACGACGAATACCTCCACCCTACCATCAAAATCGAGGGCCAAACAATTGTTCCCCAAGAATCATTGAAGTTTCTCGGGCTCACTTTCAGATGTGAAGAAAAGTGCAGTTACTTGGCAAGCGAAATCCAAAGCAGAATTGAGAAGTACTCCAACATCGTGGGCATGCTAATAGCCCTCTCGTACAAACTTCCTATGAAGGCAGTGAGAGTGTTGTACATTGCGTTAGCACGGCCGGTCATGGAGTACGGCATTGAAATATGGTCTCAATTCATACAGAGCAAGGAGTTAAGGGAGATCCAGACAATACAGAACAAGTTCATCAAAAGAACAATGGGATACCACCCGCGGGCAAACACGGTGGTCATCCACAAGGAAATAGGGTACGTCACCTGGCGCCAGAGAATCGATATCAAGCGCAGATGGTACAGGGACAGAATGCTGCGCTTCCACAAAGATCACTGGATCAGACGGTACAGCAATGGCGAAAGAGTACACTCAACGGTGCTACTGGAAATCAAGAGCCTCGCTGATACACCATACAAGCGCACCAAGGAAAGCGCTGAGCCATGGAAGGCCAGCTTCTGGAAAATGCAGCACAAGGAACGCAAAGCAGTTCAGGCCTTGAGAGCGGAGTCGGAAAAACAACAACAACGTATTGCTCAGGAGACATCATACAATCCAAGCGTTACAACTAGTCCGCTCACCAACAAACCAAGAACTCTGTTAGAAATCAGGTACTTGGAGCACACAAGAGCCTACAACTTTACAACAAAGGCAAGAGGCTTGGAATTGAACAGCATCCTTTACGGGCTCAATAAAAGGGACGGGTTCGAGATATTGAGATTGAGATCATATGTCACCCAGACCGCGGAAATGCTACAACAACTATACAACAAGCACATCCGCAGACCATACCCGGTCAAGGCTCAAGTCGAAGAAAATCACGATATCCATCGCGACCACATCTTCACTTGCGCCAACTTGAAAGACCTTCGTGAGAAATACGAAATCCCGGACAATGCAAATATTGATGAATACATTTTCATCTACAGAAAATTGCCATTGAAGTCGAGATACACGAAGATCAAGGTGTTCTTGGACTTTATCAACGAGGCCAAGTCACTACTCTCACTCAACCAGATCTATTGAAGCTGAGAATCATATAGAATGGTGGGTTGCAAACACAAATCACATACAACATACTACACACACTGCTTGATTTTACATCCAATGAGTCAAAATCACATATAGCCTGTGGGGCAGTCTGACAGAGACTGTACGGCTAAGCAAAGACTTTCGGATCTTGTTCAATGGCTCCAGGGAATAGCGATAACCTGGRATCATTATGGAAAAAACTTTGCAAGGATGAGGGGAAATAACTAATACAGGGATTTCAGGGTTGATTATGAATACCAAATGAATTGCACCAAAGGTTGAAAATTGGGGAAATGGTTGTGAACATTTACTCCAAGGTTCAACACCAAAAAAAATGGTAAAAGGGAGAGATTTTCTAGAAAAAARAGTACATAGACCATGCAACCCAAAAAAGCACAAAACACCACAAAAAAAAACTGAAAAATTAAATCACAAAAAAAAGTGCTTTCCAACTTGGGAAAGACGGAGAAGATGCGCATCGTTAGGACCAAGGCTAGGGCACTAGACCCCAATCCCATTTCCGAACTGAGCCGGTGAGCTTCCCCTAGATAGGTTTGGTATCTAGGGCATAATTGGAGCTGATAAATTAGGGTTTTGAAAGGGTGGTTAAACACCTTTGTTTCCCATAATACCGGACGCCCTGCACATGAGTGCAGGACTACATGTGATGGCACATAGGTCAGGCGTGCGCACAACAAAATCTCCTCTACTGCAACAAGGTCAACTGGGAGATGATGGGGATGAGGATATGTTATAGAAAAGGTATTTAGTACTAGTTTACTCTATATAACTCTCACTGACAATGAACATAAATAAAAAAAAAATGATGATCTGATGGCAACTCTCAGTGTAACATAATGCACCTAAAAATTTTCTAAGAATCGAGTTGGAGGGTTGGCCGAGCGGTCTAAGGCGCTCGACTCAAGGAATTGTATTCCTTACGACTGTGAAAACAGCCGGGTTATCGAGTATCGTATGATGCGCGAGTTCGAATCTCGCATCCTTCACTATTTTTTTTTATTATCACGTGTTATTTTTGCTACAGCAAGATAAGAACTGGTGTCCAGCATTACGCAACGTCTTTCTTTTTCTGTTAATCTTTCATTCAAGCCAAGTAGGTATATAAGGTCTTATCGTTGCTATTTCTTTCCAAGTATTCTCTTTCCAACAACCACTCGATTCGTTGCTTAATGAAACCTGGCGTAGGGCTGAATCTCTCAGACAACTGCTTGATAATCTCAGACATCAACTCATTATGTTTCAAGTTTTTTCTCGACTTCATTATTCTCACAATGGCCGCGTCAATTTCAAATTTTCTTGAGACGTTGATGCTGTTGATTGTTTCTTTTCTCTCATCTTCTGTTTCGACTTTTGTTGAGATTGTCAAGACCTTGATACGCGACGAAGGGGCACTGAAGGACTCGTTGAGGGAAAACTCATCTTGCGGGTTGATGTCTTTTGTCATTGGAGACTTTTTCAATAATCTGGTACGCGGAGCAACGGAGACGCTTTGGAGGTGTCGAATCAAGTCCTTTTCAGGGATGTTTGTCAAGACCTGGATTTCTTCAAACGTCAAAACTTTCAGTTTGACGTCTTCCGTGTCAAAGAGAAGCAAGATCAAGGCCACGTACGTCGGCATATTGATGTCGTATGTCTTCTTTTTGAACTTGGCCCTGATGTCCACTGAGCCAAAGTTGGGCGCCCATAATAGATATCTCCCCTTTCTCTTTTTGCTGTAGAATTCTTCAAAGCTTTGTTTCAAGTTTGTCAAGACTTCAGGGTATATGATCTCGTCGTCGTTTGTGGATGTGATTGTTGTCTTTGTCGCTGTCTTTGTGGATGTGTTGTTGCTGTTGTATTTGGGTTTACTTTTTGGCGGCTGTAGTGGCCAGTAAGTTGTGGTCAAGACGTTTATTTCGAATTGTGTTGATTTTTTAACATTGTTGCTGAGATTGTGCACTTTTTGCTTGGCAGAGAACTCCTCCGTCAAGCTTTCTGAGGCTTTCAAGTCCTTAAACATCCCTTCCAACTGCGAGGTGTAGATTGCCCCTTGCTCTTGACGAAGTTTGGAGATCATCATTTTTTCCATGTCGATAGAAATAGATTTCTGCTGGAGCAATCTTCTGGCCAAATGGGTTTTGTAGTATTTTTCAAACAAATCCTTGTCTCTTATGTAGCGGAACACCTCTATAGCGCTGTCCAACATTTTTTCACATTCTTGCTCAGTGCTCAACTTGGATGATCTCTTGATCTTGCTATCAATAAACAAAGAAACGTTTTCTGCGGATTTTGGGTTTTTACTCAAAAAGTCCACAAAAGAGCTTTCAATGGCTGCCTGAATGTGTTCGTTTGTTGAGAAAGAAACAAGGAGTAGCTTGTGATATTTTCCCAATAGCTGAATGACGTTTTCTATCCAATTGATGGCAAACTGAGTCATACTTTCCTTGGCAGATTTTTTCCTTGGTTTTGCAATTTCTTCTTTTTCGGTGGATTCGCCGGAATGTTGTTGTTGTTGTTGTTGAAGCGTTTTCTGTTCCAAAGCGTCACCTTCCTGCTTGATCATTCTGATCACCTTGTTCTGTATGACCACAAAAGAAATGTCAACTCTTTGCACCAAGGTGAAAAGCAACAGTAGCTCGTCGAATCTGTCGTTCTGCACCCAGAACTCAAACCCTTGGTCTGTGAAATCCATGACTCTTTCAATATTCTTGGAGATGAAGATTTCATCAAGCAACGTTTTGATTTTTGGAGTGACGGAGCTAGGTAGATACACTGTGGCCATTTGTTCCTCATTTTCAATAATTTCCTTGGCTTTCCTTATGTAGTGGTACCCATTCTCCAGGCGTAGTAGGTCGTCAGTGATGCTTGAGTAGTGTGTGTACGACTTGTCCAAAAAGAATGGAATGAAGCTCTTGATGTAAAAGTTTTCCTCGAATTCGGGATCAGTTGAAGAAGAAACAGAAGCAAAAGTCAAAGACTCGTATATCTTGAGGATTGCCTTGATTATGAACCTGTCGACAAGCTTTCCTGCCCTATTGTTGTTGATCCCACTCACCAAGATGTTATTAATCAAGTTGCCAATCTCTGTGTTGTTGTACTCGATGATTGTTTGCTGGAAGAGGAAAATTCCCACGTCGTAAATAGAAGTGAGAGAGGATTCTTTCACGTAGACCCTGTCCAAGTACAGTAAGACGTCGCTGATCATTCTCATGCAAAGACAGTGGTCCTCCCAAAGCGCCACGACACGCGATAGAATATCCAAGTTGAACGGTGTGTCTGAAGGATTGTAGTTGGCATGAATGAACGCCATCAAATCTTTTCTTTTCTCGAGCAAATGGACTCTTATTTGATCTTTGACTTGGTTGTAAAGCTTTTCACCTTGCTTGCGAAGAACTAAATGGTACCCCCTACGGTATAGCTGTTCAAATGAGAGCTTTGATTCGTTTTTGTTGTAGATCTCTGAGATCGCGAGCGATAACACTCCCCACGATTTTTCAACATCGATGGAATCATTGAGATTCTAAGTGGAAATGAGTTAGTACGTCGGTGAAAAGTTGGAAACGGAAGTATAACCATTTATTTCATAAAAACATACTCTTTTCGGGGGTCTAATCTTTATCTTTCTGTTGATTGACATGATTGGACTATGTCGTAAACTATGCAGTTTATTATGAAGTATCCTCCTTTGTTATTATTTTGATCATGATTTTTTTTTTTTTTTTTTTCACCTTACAAGAAATACTAATCGAACTACGAACCGCGATTTGTTGATTGAGATATTGATTGAGATATTGACTGAGATATTTGAGATGGGTGAGTGATGATTGAAGCATTTTCCTTTAAAATCTAGACAGGGCATCGTACGATGGCGAGGTGTTTTCATACTTTTTCGTGAATAGGGAGGATTTGTTGTTGGCCATGTACTGGAGAAACACTTCCAAATGAGATTTCAAAATGCCAATGCTTTGCTGATCCATACTGGTTTGGGCAATGAGACCTGGCAAACAGCTGAAAAGCCGTAGCAAATGCTCGGCCCCGTATATGTCGCTTGGCTCCTTGTTTTTGTAAATCTTGTTGTGGATGATGTCTTTGTATTGCTGTCTTTCGAACCGGTATAGTAGAATGTGACCCAACGCGTTATCAAAATACAACTTCAAGCCGGAAACCACCTCTTCTAGCACATCTTTTTCAACAGATTTGAGGGTCTTGGGATGGCGCAATGCAATGTAGTGAGTTTCAAAGTCTGCAAGGATTGTGGCAACGTTGGGGGATCTGGGTAATGGAACAAGTTGGTGGTTTTTTGTAATGTTTTCCCAGTCATCGACAAGAATTGCCTTTAAAGTGGTGGGCATTGCTAAGTGTATCTCTGGTTTTCTTTGGTAGTCGTCGAGTTTTTCAATTTCTTCGTGGCCTCTTTTTCTACTTCTACTGCTGAAGGCAAATGAGCCTGATTTGCTGGAGTCTTTGGTGTCTGATTTGCCATCTGATGTTGTTGTTCTTGATGAAGATGACAATGAAGGTGAGAAGGATGAAGATGAAGACAATAGTGTTGACTCAGTGGCAGTGCCATTTGAGTGTTTATTATTATTATTATTGTTGTTGTTGTTGTTCGAAGCTGATGCGCTATTTTCCTTTTTCATTGATGTTAAAACGTCGTCTTTCAACCGTTTTTGAAGCTTGATGTTATCTTGGTTGAATTCTAATACCCTTGTTTTGCCCACCCACTCATCCCATGAAGACTTCCAGCCCTTGTAATGTATGAAATACGCCGGCTGCAACAGAAGCAGCTGAGGTATATTGGAAGCTGAGGGTTTTTCGCCCTCTTTCGAGGCGATTTTTTTTGTTTTTGGATTGTACACTTTGAGGACCTTGGCTTCGTAGAGCAAGGGGCCGTGGTAAGCCAAACACTTGACGCCAGGTGCGAATGACATTGAATTGATAAGAATAATAGGTGTTGGGTTATAAAATATCAAAAACAATGTTGATTTTATCAATTTTGGCGTTTTTCTTCACTCTTTTGTTTTTCCAATCGCACGCTTTTGAAATTTATTATTGCGCGCCGGGGGCGGGTCGAAAATATCCGAGGGAGCCGGGTCTTACTTTAATTCCGACAATCTCGAGACCCACGAAACTTCCGGAATATTGAAATACACCCCCAGAAAAACCGCAATTGCCTGCCGCCGGACAACGTAAGCCGGAAAGTCACCCGGACGACCTGTTATCTTTTTGTTTTTGTTTTCTGTTTTGTCTCTGGCTCGTAACAGAAAATTTAAATTTAGTCGATCGAACAAAAGAAGCTTCCCCAAAGTGGACAAATAACAAAAAAACAAACCCAATTTTTAATTTTAAGTTGTTGTTGTTGTAGTTGTTGGTCCATTTCTTGAGTTTATTCATTTCCAGTCTTTTCCATATATATAATAATACACTTGTCCAGTTCAAGACGTTACAGTGCTATATATATATATCATCATCATCATCATCTATATAGTACAGATAAGGTGATCTTTATTCGCTTTTTTTTTGAGACAGAAAGTGTGTGTGTTCCCAAGAAATTGCACAAGGAATATTAAAAATAACAAAAAAATAGGAGAGAGTGTTGATTTCAATCCATTCTTCTTTTCTATTCAAAGTGAACAATCATAGTTAGACGTTCCATCACCATCGCTACTTTGATCTCTCACTGTTGCTGGCTTTTTCTGCCCACATTTCGTTTTGAAGAAAGATCTGTTTTTTAGGGTGCACAAGTTTATTATTATTACACTGCTTGCTTTCGCTACCGTACCCAAGTACAACAACAAACAACAAAAATAGAACCAAAGGATCAACTAGCAAAGGTTGTGATAAAACATCAACAATCCCCAGTTTAGGAAATATTTTGATCCCAAAATTTACAAGAGATTAAAAAAAAAAAAATTCAACCAACCAACAATACATCAACAACGGACGACATGTCATCCAATAGCCAGGGTCTTCATGGCAATGTTGTTGGGATCCATTTCAAAATAGGAAAGAAGATTGGCGAAGGTTCGTTTGGTATCATTTTCGAAGGTGTCAATCTCCTTACCAACAAGCATGTTGCAATCAAGTTTGAGCCCAGAAAATCCGAAGCCCCCCAGTTAAGAGACGAGTACAGGGCTTATAGAATTCTTCATGGCTGTGTCGGGGTGCCAAACGCCTACCATTTTGGTCAGGAAGGCTTGCACAACATTCTTGTCATTGACTTGCTTGGTCCATCGTTGGAGGACTTGTTTGAGTGGTGTGGGCGCAAATTCTCCATCAAAACCACGATTCAAGTTGCCAAGCAAATGATTTCCAGAGTTCAATCGATTCATGAACGCAACTTGATATATAGAGACATCAAGCCAGACAATTTCTTGATTGGGTTGCCCAACACAAAGGAAGCAAACTTGATCCATATTGTGGATTTCGGTATGGCCAAGTATTACAGAGATCCAAAATCAAAACAGCACATTCCATACCGTGAGCGGAAATCCTTGAGTGGGACTGCCAGATACATGAGCATCAACACCCATTTGGGCAGAGAGCAAAGCAGAAGAGACGACTTAGAAAGTTTGGGCCATGTGTTTATGTATTTTTTGAGGGGCTCGTTGCCATGGCAAGGCTTGAAAGCACCAACAAACAAGCAAAAGTATGAAAAAATTGGAGAAAAAAAGCAAACCACCGATATCAATGAGTTGTGTCGTGGGTTCCCCGATGCCTTTGCTGAATACTTGAATTATGTTCGAAATTTGAGATTTGATGAAACCCCTGATTATGATTACCTTAGACATTTGATGGATAAAGGATTGGAACAGATTGGCGAAAAAGATGACGACCATTACGATTGGATGGACTTGAACAATGGCAAAGGTTGGGATTACACCATCAACAAGAAGCCAAACTTGCACGGCTACGGCAATCCAAATCCGAGAAACAGCAGACACCATCATCATAGACAAAGCCAAGCACCTACCAATAAACCCCAGTATTCGCATGCCAACTCGAAATCAAGATTGAGTGTTGCAAATCAACAACAGGGACAACAACAGGGACAGGGGGGAGCTGTTGTTGCGGGCCAACCTCAAGGCGGGGCCCTCCCTCTGCTGCTGCAGCAACAACAACAGTTGCAACAACAGCAGCAGTTGCAACAACAGCAATTGCAGCAGCAACAGCAGCTACAGCAGCAACAACAGTTGCAGCAACAGCAGTATCAACAGAAGCAGCAATTACAACAGCAGCAACAACAATTACAACAACAACAGCAGCAGCAGCAGCAGCATTTGGGCAAGAACAACCTTGGGTCGTCCCCGCTCAGCAAAGGCTATGGAATTTCTGCCCCAGCAGACTACGGTGGTCCACAACTGCAACAACAACAACAACAATTGTACGGTGCAGGCGACAATAGACAACAACAGATTAGACAAAACTTGCAACCGGTGGACGACAGGGGCGATGTCAACTCTGTCAACTCGGGTGAAAAGAACTTTTTTCAAAAGATGTGCTGTTGTGCTTAATTCATTCACATTTAACTAATTTTTGTCCTCTTTTAATTACAAGTGCTTCTTTTATCTTCGTTATTCCATTCATTCTTTCTTTTATTCTTCATTCTGTTTAACGTCTCAACAAAAAGTTTTGATTTAATTTGTTCATGGTTTGTAATTAATTCAACTTTTATCTAGATACATCAAAGGTCAAAAGTAGAAGTTAGTTAATAACTCACCCAGGTTCCCTCCAACTCGTCAAACCTTCTTGCACCGCGTCTTCTTCTACTGGACTCCCCTTCGATCCGCATGGTCTCTCTCTTCAATCTTCTAATGTTTCTCTCGCGTTCAATCTCCCTTTTTTCAATCTCCCACTGGCTCAAGATCTCGACGGTGGGACTCCATTCCTGGCCCAAGTTCTCTGGGTCGAATCTCCAGCCCGCAGCCATGCCGTACGCCGCGCCGTTCACCACCTCCTGCGGGAGCCGGCCTTCGACCGCGTCTCGTTTGCACTTGATGATTGCCTCGTGCAACACGTGGGCAATTGCAGGGTAAAACTCTCTGGAGATGCCCAAGTCGCCGACAACCACCTCGGCAAAGTGCTCGGGCGTCATCATGTCGCTGTCGCTCGTGAGCTCCCACTCAAACTTGTCCTCGTAAAGCTGGCGGTCCAAATTCACAGAAAGATCGATAATCACGTGGATCGACACGTCCGAGGGCAACTGGATCTGCGAAAGCAGGGCGTATTCCTCAATCTGCGAGGCAATGGACAGGGAGATCTGCAGCTGCACCGCTGGCGGGAGATCAAGGTCGTTGCACATGATCTCGGCAAACTTGTCGGGGGAAATGAGCAGCTCGTGGAGGTTCCACATGAAGAAGTCAACAATCCGGCTGTTTTGGTGCTCCAAGTTGAGCCGTATTGGGAGGAGAACACACCCGCCAGGCTGCTTGGAGTTCCCGTCAATGTCGGCCGCCGAGGACATCACATGCGGGGTCTTTCTCGCGAGTCTTCCTTGGAAGTTGTTCAAGAGCGCGTTGCCCGTGAGGTTGTTTGGGTCGACCATCATCCCCATTCCAGGAACGGAGGAGGAAGAGGAATTCATCAATGTTCCTCCCATATCTCCACCGGAACGGTAGAAGCCGGGGTGCTGCTGGTGCTGCTGGTGCTGCTGGTTGCGTCTTCTGGATGCGCGATCAAGGTAGTGGTCGTTTGATTCGGCCGCGGCCACAGGACTGGCCCCGTCTTCTTCACTAAGATAATCGTCAAAGTAGTCTTCTGCATAGTTCACCACCGTATGTGTTCGTTTCGTGCCTCTTGACGGTTGTGTGGTGATGTAAAGAGAGCAGTTGTCGTTCTTCACCCGCGAGTGGAACGTCGTGGTCAACGCCTGAGGAAATAGTGGCTTCTCCATGGTTACTATGGGCAATATTATATTCGCGTTCTACTTGTTAATTTTTTGTTTGTTTTTTTGTTATTTTTTTGTTATATTTTTTGTAAGGGATACCCGGCATCACCAGAAGCCGAGATAGATATGATATGATATGATATGTATACGTTCTACAGCAAATACTAATCATCATCAATAATTGAACAGAAAGGAGATCAAATGTACTGGGACAACCATCTGAACCCATCACCGTACCCTTGTCTCATAACAACAGAAACCATAAACAACTCAATAGGTCTCACATTGTCATCCAATGGCACCTTGCCCTTGCCTGTGGTGTTGAACAACCCCAAGGCCTGTCTCAACTCGTTTTCGGACACCGCGTTGACAGAGTCAATCTTGTTGCCCAAGACCAAAAATGGCACTTTGCGCAATTCCTCAATCGCCAACAAGTGGTCCAACTCAACTTTACTTTCTTCAAACCGTTCTGGCAAGGCGGCATCCACCAAGTACACAATACCGTCAACTTCTGGGAAGTAGTCCTTCCACAATCTTCTGGCAAGGGTGTGGCCCCCAAGATCAAAGGTGGTGAACTTGATGGACCCAATCGTCAACTCCTCAGAAGTAGGGTGCCATGTTGGCTGCAAAGTTGCCAACCGATCGTTCTTCAACATGTGCAACAACGTGGTTTTACCAGCATTGTCCAACCCGAGAAACAACAACTTGGCGCTTTTGTTCCACAACCCCAAAGAGGCTAAGATGTCTTGGACTACAATAACAGTTAGTACGAAATCATCCCTCAGTTCATCCAATTTGTATCCTTCCTTCAATCGTACGTACACCAATCGAAAATCCACATTATGCGCAAATATATGTATATTCAGAAATCAAACCAGACACTCGTTAAACAAGAAACGGGAATCGACAATGGCTGTGTTCTAGCTTTGATACAATATTGATCCTTCAACAAACCTCCAACAACTCAAAAGAACAGCAAAAAATGTTTTTTTTTTCTTCTTTTGCCTTCTTTGAGCGCGGTTAGAATCCAAAGGATATACCATAGTACCATAGTATATACACCATAGTGTATTCCATAATGTATACCACAGTATGGACTGGTATGCTTGAGGTTAGCCCTGGGAGAGTTCTTGTTGGCAGATCAGGGAATACATTCGATGAACGAGGGCTTGGCAGGGAATGCTAGTTCTCCAACTATAAAGTGAGAAGGTCTAAAGAGAAGCTTATATTTCAGACCCCGACCATAATCGAACGCCTATGATTTAGTCAATGAAAGTTGAAAGCCAAGTAGGCTTTTGTCAGTATCCTGAACATCTACAAATCATCTTCATTACTAACATTTATTGAACAGATAAAATAAGAGATTAGTAAATTCTTTGGGCTGGACCCATGGTGGACTTGATGTGCAAAGAACCAACATTTTGCCAGTGCTTCTTCAACAAGGAAACCAAAAAGTTGGAAGCCATCATGATTTGGTTGACCAAAATGTCTTCGTCCATCTCAACGTTACCAATGGCAACAGCCAAACACAAGACTTTTTTCAATTGGAACTTGATGGTGGATCTGACATCGGTGACTTTTTGGTACAAGTCGTCATTGTGAGACACTGGGGTTGGGAACTTACCAGCCTTGGACAACTGAGGACCCAACAATCTTGGCACCTGTTTGATCAAAACTTCGGAAGCAATGAAGGCGTTGTACTTCTTGGCCAACTTCTTGATCAACTTCTTGTTCTTGTTCAACTTTTTCAAATCCTCAACCGACATGGCATCAATCCCAAGAGACTTGGCTCTGTCAACGTCAAAGGCGTCACCAAAGATGCAGATGGTCATGTTTGGTCTTGGAACTTGAGGCAACTTCAAAGTACCAGAGAAACGCTTGTCTCTTTGAGGGTCATAGTTCTTCAAACCAACTTGCAACTCAACAGTTTCCAAAAAGTTTCTCTTCTTGGTTTCAGACGAGTGGGTCAACACTTGCTGAACGGACTCACGGACTTGGGCGTGGGTGATCTTGGACATCTTTGTAACTATTGTCTTCCAAACGGGTGGATTTTGGTAGGCCTTGACGGTTGTTCGACTGTAGTTAAAAGCTTGGATAGAATCGGGGGAAAGTAGTTATTAGTATTGGGGCAATTTTTTTTTATTTTTGTCGTTCGTGATGGGGAAATTTTCAAGTTGGAGAGAAAAAAAAAATGGAGAAAAATATTTGCATAAAGCCCTAGTGTGTTGCACGTGCACGTCACAACACTTTAAAAAGGGCAGCAAATCTGCAAATAAGTCTTCTTCTTCTTCTTCTTCTCGTTATGTGAATGAGAATGAGACTGATGATCCTCCCAACTGAACAATAAAATAGCAAACTTTCACCAATGTATCTTACGGCTGACAAGATCATAGACGCCCCGACTTTTGTCAACGCCATTGGAGAGTCCTGCCTCTCCTTGCGCAACTCATCCGTTTCCTTCCTTGATAACCTCGAATTGATACAGGACCAATTCGAGTGTCTTGATTTGTGCAACAATGCTCTTCTGTTGCTCGGAAGCTTTCCCTCAAATTCTGCAGCGAAGCCGTTATACAGGGCAAAGACCCTTCTTGTTTCCCGCAACCGGATCTCGCAAATCGACCCTGCAGTGGCGACGTACTTGCCCAACTTGGAGAAACTTGCGTTGGATCACAACGCCATCGCCAGCTTGGGCCAGATATACAACTTGAAAGGCTTGGATGGGAGGTTGAAAACGCTTTCGTTGAGGGACAACCCCGTGAGCCTGGCCCAGGCGGGAACGGAGAAGCACATATTGTACCGGTTGTTCACGATATTCGTGTTGCCGTCGTTGGAAGTGCTTGATTTTGCCAAAGTGCGCAAGCTAGAAAGAGAGGAAGCACAGCAGATGTTTAGCATTGGCGCTGAAAAGTGGGTAAAGGAAAATGTTTTGGCGGAATCAGAATTAGAAGTGGTTGCCAAGTCTGATGAAGTGAAAGCCCTGGCGAGCGATAAGGAGAAGCAGTTGTTGAAACAGAGGTTGTTGAACGCAACGAGCTTGCAAGAAATTCAGGAAATCCAAAAGGCTCTTGAAAGGTTTGGCTCTTGAAAGTGGGGCTTCATCTAACTTACAAGTACAACGACATATGACAAATTTACAAACTTGGCTTCATACATATTATCAAAGCTTTGCACAAAAGCCTTGCTTAGCTTTGCTTAGATCTAAAAATCTACAAGCCTTCTCCAGTAGCCATACAAATCCACGTCAAACAACCTTTTCTTGCCCACCCCAAACACCACAAACACAAACTTTTCCAAGGGGTTTAGTCTGCTATAGAACCCTTTCAACATCTCCTTAAACCCATCCTTGCCCTCCCACAAGGATGAGCCATTCTTGTCGTTCACGGCCACAATTGCAATAAATTTCTCGAGAACGTCGTTCTTTGTTGCATCTGCACCCCCCAAGAGCGCATTCAACTGATTCAATGCAAACGTAACAGTCTTGCTGAGAACGTGGTGCGCTCTTGGCGCGTGATTCTCCTCGGTGTGTCTTTCATTAATGTCTATTTTGCTGGGCCAGTTGTCCTTGCGCGAAAGCTTCAATCCTGCACGATAAATGACCTGGAACTTGTGGTTTGGCGTGTACAAGAACGGGATCATGTACTTGAGTACCACCTTGGGGGTGGGGAAGCCCGGGGTGACAGCCAAGCTGAGCTTCTGGAAGTACAAATTATCAGCAAACAAGGGTGCCAGTGGGCTGTTATTGCTGCAGTTGAAGTTGTGCAACTGCGCTATCTGGAAGCCCTCCTCTTGTTCTTTGGGGAACCCCACGGCGTTGAGATGCCGATAAGTGGTGTTGTCGAGATGGCACTCGAAGATGCCGCCAACAAAGGAATACGGCTTGAAGATGGGGAGGTTCCTGTTGAAGTATTTGAAATTGCGGGCGGTCTTGAAGCATCTGATGTCGTCAAGATCAGCTTTTTCGGGGTCAACATCATTGACACTGCTATTGTGTTGATAGTCTATAAGCTCGTTGATTTGATGATCTCTTTTGCCCCCCAGGAAGGGGCCCTTCTTCAACAATGACTTATTCTTCTTCTTTTTCTTCTTTTTCTTTACACATATTGTGGAGTTCCAGTTGACGTTGACGTCGCGCTTGGATACCTTGTCGTGGAAGTTCCATTTGTTGTTGCCATTTTGACAGACGGCAATGACAATGTTGGACGTGAGGGACATGCTGTGCACCGCAAGCTGGTTCTGTTTGTAGAACCGGACGCCCGTGTATGGCAACACGCTCTGGTCGCCTGGATCGCAGATGGGGTCGTTGATGAAGATGTGGCCGGCGGCGGTGCACCAAAGGAGAACAAGTACATGGAGGGGGGTCATTGATGTGAACTGATATAGTATAGTAATTGATTGTATAGTATAGTATAGTATAGTATAGTAGGATGAAGGCCAATATTTTTATAGGTGATGTTCGTCCTTGTTATTTTTTTGTCTTCCTTGGATGTTTTTTGATCCCAGCGTTGCACAGAAGGAAATGGGCGGTATCAGGGATGAAGCTCGTGCTTCATCTGCTGGACCTTTCTTTCGGTGCTTCTGATGGCAACAAGGTGCTCTTCCAAAATGCTCCTTGTCAAAAGGAGCCGAAAGTCCAAAAGCTTCATGAGGGCCACCTCAAGCCGGGTGTTGTTGGCGGCGCCGTTCTTCTTCAAGCCACAGCTGGCCCAAAAGTACTTTTCCGAGGTGTACACGTCGACCAACATCTTCTCAGCAAGGCGCATTGCCGCCGCCACAAGCTTGTGGATGTTGCGGTGGGTCAACGACGTGGAGCAGCCGTGGTGAAGCCGGTGGATATAGTACGACGCGGCAAGGTAGCACTCCAACGGATAGTCAATGTTGTTGTAGATCTCGTTGAGAAACAGCTCGAGGCTTTGCTTGGGCACGGCCTTCAACGTGAAAAGCTCAAGAAGTTGCTGGTGGGTAGGTCTTGGCGAGGTGCTGCTAATATTGTTAATTGATGCTGTTTCACAATTAGTCATGGCAGAATCCCGGTCGATCGCTGGGGCGGCGGACGGCACAGGTCCATAATAATAAACGGTTTTCCTTTGCCGTTTGACGTCACCTGGGCTTCTCTTGCACCCCGGGCTGGGTCCATCATTCTCGTGTTCGTGTTCGTGTTCATGTTTATCATTGTTGTTGTCGCTTGCGGTGTGACTCATCATCACTCTGGGCCGCTTCAAGGAGCAGGAAGAACCACCCTGCTCAGCCAAATATATGAGGTTCTCCAAGTGCTTGTACAACATTGCCAACGTCTTCTCGCTCAGCAAGTTTTGTAGCTTGAGATCCTCCTGCTTCTCCTCCTGGGGGCCTATGAGAAGAAGGTCCACCTCCAGCAAATGGTCCTTGATGGCCTCGATGAACACCACTTCTTCGCTGCTCTGCTGGTGTATTAGAGCTCGCATCATGATGGAGAAATCCTACTGAATGGACATTCTTACGGTCTACACTCTTCTAAAAAAGACGAAACCCAAAAGGAAAACAAATCAGACAAAAACCTGGGGGAAATCTCATCACTTAAGTAGTGAATGAAGGCCTGAGTGGTTCTTCGTGTTGTGTCTTGCCCTTCTTGCACTAGTCTAAATGGTTGTTTTTTTTATTCCCTGCTGTGTTTTTTTGGGCAAAAATTTCCGCATTGGGCAGCGGCCACGACCGATAAGCCTAATTGATGTGAAACCGCTGTGTCTACAACAATAATATAATGGCCAGTATTTAATGATCAAACGCCATCGTCACCGCTGCTAGCAATGCACACATCAAACAGAGGTCAATTAAAAGTGGTGGTAGTAGTAATAGTAGTAATAATAATAATAATATAATGAATAGAAGTCCAGTCTGTTTTTGCCTTCCAAGCTACATCAAGACACATCCCCCGTTGCTGGCGCCCCCCTTCTCTCCCGGATTGTTCAACTCCTCAATGTGCACCAACAACAATTCGAAGGCCTTGTCAACGTTGGTGTTGTCCTTGGCACTCACCTCGATGAACGGGCAATTGAACTCCTGCGCCAACTGCGCGCCCTCCTGAGGGCTTACCTGGCGCGCGCCGGTCCCCAAATCTGTTTTGTTTGCAACCAAGATGAACGGGACTTTGGCGTCCTCGCCAAAACTCAAGATGTTGAGGATCTTGTCGCGGATCGTGGACAACACCTCAAACGAAGATCTCAGGGCAATCGAATACACCAACAAAAACCCGTGGATCCCCACCAACTGGCGCTGGTCCACAATCGAGTATTCGTCCTGGCCCGCCGTGTCCAGAATGTCCACGTCGTACACCTTGCCGTTTATCTTGAAGCTCTTCATGTACTGGTTTTCAATGGTTGGGTAGTAGCTATCGTCAAACCGGTTTTCCGTGAATCTAAGCGTCAACGACGACTTGCCCACCGCCCGCGCCCCCACCATTGCAAGTTTCCGTGAGACTGACATGTCGTTTCAAGTATCGTTCGTCTCTTTGAACTGGAAGTACCAATGTGATGATAGAACACTGAGCCCTTCTTTTATTTTTTCACTTTTTTGACTCCTTTTTTGTCGTTTGACTCGTTTTCCCACAAGATAACTAGTGTTGATGTTGACAGGAGAAAAATAAGAGATAGAAACTAAATGTGACAAGACGATTGGATCTATTTCATAACACAAGAAATATTACACCGCGGACAAGCCAATTGAGTACTATCTTCCAATCTATCTTTGATTTGCTTTCCCTTTGCTGCTGCTGCTTTCTTCCCCTTGCAAAAAGACACTTTTTTTTTTCTTCGGTTTCTTTCCGCCCACGGGCCTCCGCGCCGGCAGATAATCCGCGGCGGATGTCCTCCGTCCGCCTACATCATCATCATCATCATCATCATCATCATCATCATCAGGCTTTGCGTTGTCAAGTATATACACCTCCTTCTCACAAGATAAAGGTCATGACCCTATGGTCCTCCGCTTTGGCGAGCTCGTCCAATACGTGCTGGGTGCGCAACACTTTGCTGCGCATGTCTGCAACCTTGAGACTGGTCTTCACGGACTCCTCCTCCTCTTCTTCTTCTTCTTCACCCTTGCCATTACCTGCTTCTTCAATATGCCGCCGTGCCTCCAATTCGTCCACCTGCTTTGCCAAGTTTCCGATCTCCGCAAGGTTGCTGGCCAAGCTGCTGCGCATCCGTCTCATCACCATCTGGAACTTGCGCAACACCTCGTCCTTCTTGGCCCTCGACTGCTGCGACGCCACGTACGAGATCTCGTATCTTGATTTGAGAAGCGCCATTGCCGTTTCGAGCTCGTACAAGAGCCTCCCGCACCTGGCGTACTTGTCCCTGAGCCGCTTCCGCACCAAGATGAACTGGATCGGCAACACCGATGATGAAGACGCGGCATCAGGCTGCTGTTGTTGTCGCAACAACAACCTGTAATTCTCCTCGACTTTCTCATAACTGCCAACAAACTTGTCATACTGCTTGCGGAAGGGCTCAAACGTTGCTGTCTCAAAGTGGTCCACCAGTTCTTTGAGCTCGAAGAACTGCCTCAACACCGGGGCAACCTTGTCGATGTGCATCTCTTGCACGTACTGCGACACCACGGGCAACTCCTGGAGCCGCCATGTAAACACATTGGCAATGTTTGTGAACCGGCTATTGTAGACGTTTTTCTGCTGCATGTGGTCCTTGATGAATTTGTTGAGCGACTCCTGGTTCTTCATCAAAATCTCCCATTCGGCCTCGGCATCGTACACCAATAACTGCAACGTCTGGTCAATCTCCGACACCTGCATCTGGCTTTGCGGGTACTCAATGCGCTGGATGCTGTACAACTCGGGCTTTGAAAGCGACACTTTGTACCCGTCCAACTTGCGCTCCTCGTTCTCAAACGACTCAATGTTCTTGGTGTCGAACTTCATCAAGGAGTCCACGTATTCCGTCACCATTTTCGGCCTTTCGTTGGCAACGTACGTCGTCACCATCTGGGGGTGCTCCGTGCTCACATGCACCGTCTTTTCAGAGGGCAGCAGTGGTGCCTCAACAAAAGAGTTTTCCGAGTTCTCCTCAGACAAAATGTCACTCCCTCCCTCACTTTCAAGCTCTGCTTCATCAGAGTCCTTTGAGATCGTCAATGACTGTTGCGCGTCATCGGCGTATCTTGAGTTCGTCAACGAATTACCAGCGGCAACCGAAGGCATTGGCTGCTCATCATCACCATCGCCACTCACTTCAGAGCCCGAAGACTCGTCCTCGGTCTCGTTTTCTGAGCTCTTTGCACCGTCGTCTTCGCCGTTCTTTGGGTGGTTATCGTTGAAGGCCAGCTTTGTGCCAGGCGAGTCCTCTTTGAATTTGTCGAATGGTGAGCCTTCTTGGGAAGCATTATTCTTTATATTTAATTTGGCTAATGGAGATGACACGAGGTCCACTTTTCCTGAAGTGCCAAAGCCTGCATTAGTTGCAGGCGAGTCCTCTTTGAATTTGTCAAATGGTGAGCCTTCTTGGGCAGCATTATTTTTCAAATTCAATTTGGCTAATGGAGATGACATGAGGTCCGCTTTTCCTGAGGCCTCTTTAGAATTTGGAAAACCGAAAATTCCAGATGAATATTTTGCAAATCCTGAGCTGCCAAATTTTGAATTACTTGCAGGCGTGTTCCCTTCACTGTTGCTGGAGCTTGAGTTGCTTGCAGGTTTTGTCTCTCTGGAATTCAGAAAGCCAAATTTGGCAAATCCTGAATTGCTAAATCCTGAATTGCCAAATCCTGAATTGCCAAATCCTGAATTGCCAAATGCAGATGGGGTCGAGCTTGAGTTGGGCGCAGATGATGTCTCTTTAGAATTCGGAAAACTGAAACTGCCAAATGCAGACTTTCCCTGATTCGCTTTAAATCCCGGGGTGCCAAATCCTGAGGTGCCAAATCCTGCGTTGATTTCATGCGTGTTTCCTTCACTGTTGCTTAAGCTAGAATTCGGAAAACTGAGACCGCCAAATGCAGACTTTCCTTGATTAGTTCCAAATACTGAAGTGCCTGTTTTTTCCTTCTCCTCCTCTTCCTCTTTAACGAAACTAGCGCGTTGTTTTTTGAGGGCTTCCAACTGGTAGCCCAACGTTGTGCTGGCCCTGCCGTCCCTGTACGCCTGGAAGTCAATAAATTCGTACCCAACTAGCGACCCATCATGGGAATAAAGCCAGACTATTGGGACTTGGTCTCTCAAGGGGGACTCAAAGTTGGGCAAGTAGACATCGGCATTGGTGTGCAATACATCGAGTGCCGCCCCGCAAATGATCAAATCGTCATAAGTTTCAGGGTCCATGGGCACGGAAGCACGCAACGAGTCCTCGGTTGGGGCCAACGATTGTTCATCCTTCAATATGGACATTTCAGACGCCACGGATGCCATTGAAAACATCAAGTATTTCCCATTTTTGTCCTCCCCATCCCAGTTAAGTAGAAATGTAGAATACGCTTTGAAATCACGCTCGAACGAGCTTGTCACACAATAGAAATCTTGGTCAAGTTGTTCAAACTCTGGCTCGTTGTTCTTGATGTTGAGAAGGTATGTGTATGTGAACCGGGGGTCGTCAAGTTGCAACTTGTTGAATGACTCCTCGTCCTTTTGCAACCCGGAAACGTCGTAGGTAACGAGAAGCTCGTTGCCTGAAATCTCGGTGATGGACACTGCATTGAGCTCTGGATTCAAATCAATGTGGGCCTCGATTCTCTTGCTGGCCTTCTTGGCGACGAAGTTATACTTGACAATATGGGCTTTTTCAAGATTTTGGAACCCAAGATAGATCATCACCGGGTCAAACCTGGAAAACTCAACGGAGACAACCTTGTTCTTGAAAATGAGCGGAGCCACCTTGATTTCCTTGCTCTTGTGGTTGTTCTTTGGAAGAGTGAGGACGTATGCTTTTTTTTCTTTGGTCAACACCGCAACGTGCTCGTCGCCAATTTGGCATTTCATGTCTATAATGTCGTCATCCACACCCGTGCCCAAATAGTCTGCCATTGAGTCTGTCATGCCTTCGATGTTCCTATGGTAATCGGCAACATTGATGGGTTTCACCACGACAACGTTGCCCATAGCAAAGACCGCACTGTCCTTCAACATCTTGACAAACGACACTTCATAGTCGAATTGAAAGAAGTGCGCTTTGGTGAACTCTTTGATCTCCTCACCATCCGAGGACTGCTTCCCATCGCCGTGAAGGTCGGCGACTCTTCCAATGGCACAGTCTTTGCCCTTGCAGGCAACGAACAAGCCATTGAGATTGTTCACATCAAAGAGGTTGCACCCTACTGCTTGCTGATGTTCAGTCGCGCTTTCGTCTGCTTCTCCCCCAACGGGGAACTTGATTCTGTGCCAGTACGAGCGCTGGAACCCGAAGTTCTCGCTGTTGGTCGTCTCTATCATTCCGATCACACCGCTTGACTAGATCTTCGCTGTACCAAGATCACCAACAAGAGCGTCAAAGCAAAAATATGGTTATTCTTTTTTTCGTTATTGTTGGTGGTGCGCGGAGAGCCTCTAGAGCCTCCACCAGCCAGCTACATTCTACGGTTGGCATTGCAATGCGAAAGGTGCGAATGAAAGAGCTATGTTATGGATGTGGGACACATTTCAGTACCATGAAGAGAGATGTGATGCTAAAAGGGGGCTTTGAGGTACGACTCAAAACATGTTGAAATCCAAATCGTCAAAATCGCCAAGCAGATTGTTATTCCCAGTTCTGGAAGTGGAAATATCATCCAAGTTGAACCCGTCAAGATCAAGCTCTGCATTGTCAAAGAAAGCCCCCAGAGAAACGGTTTGCTCTGCGCCAGCATCCTTTGGCTGCTCCTGATCCTGCTTCTCCCCACTTGTAGCATCCTCAGTGACGACCGCGTTTGCGCCTGAGTTCTTGTCCACGCTGTCAAATCCCGGGTCGTCGATGTTCAAGTCGTTGTCCATGAACATGTAGTTTGCATCCAAGTCCAACGGCTTGTCGGTGTCCATCAACGCAACGCTGCCTTGATTCTCTGCAGGTCCGGGCTCGGGCACGTGCCCTGCAGAACCCGCCTCAGCAGTGTTCATCTGTTCGTCCTTGTTCCTCTGGTTTTGAACAAGTTCTTCCTGCTTTTTCTGCACCGCTGTGTGATATTTTGTGACCTCTTCGTCGACAGCACGGTTGTTGGCCACGATTATGCTGGCCAATTGGCTTTTCTCAATTTTCAAGGAGGAACACACAAAGTCAGCAATCTTTGGCTTTGGTTTCTCGTCATCAGCCTGCTGATCCTCCATCACTACATCTTGACGTTCCTCATCAGGCTTTATTTCCTCCTCCTCCTCCTCCTCCTTTTCTTCTGCTGGGAACAAAACGTCTTCACGCTCCCTCACAACTGCGCAGAACCCCAGCAAGATCTCGCGCTTGCGGTCTATCTGATAGTTGAAGCTGTCGATCAACATCTTCCGCTGGTTCGGCGTTTGTGCCATGGCATCAGACTGGCCGAGCACCTCTTTGAGCTTCGTGAGCCGCGCCCTGATCCTGCCGGCACTGTTGTGCGAGTCCTTAACGCTCAACTGGCCCGCGTTAATCTGCTGAAGAATGTTCCCAAGGATCGTGAGGGTGTCGAGCCCCGTGACCTCCTGTACAAGCGGTGGTTGGCTCATGTTGTATTCTTCTTCTCTTCTTCTCTTCTTCTCTTCTTCTCTTCTTCCCTTGATCTGGAATTTTGGGTTCTTTTCAATTTTTCTAAGCGGCCGCCGGGGAAATTCTTGGAAAATTTTGGACAGCCCCCAACAAAACGAGCACCGGCGACGACGAGACGACATCAGCCAGATACCTTTTGCGCCTATTTGGATCTTCAGTCTGGACCTGAAGACCGTGCGATGCTTTGTTTCTGGACTCTTTCGAGGTTTTCATCAGGGATATCTTTTTTTTTCTTGCCATTTCAATGCGTGGGGTGCCTCGAGGAGTGATCAAACGGTTCCAAGGAACGTCAATGGTTCAAGGTGCCTTGAGCTCGTCGCCGTCGGCGGCGGCCACGTCGTCGGCCTCGTCGTCGACCACGTCCAATGAAAACACCAGCAGCTACAAGATCAGCACTAGCCCTTCGGGGTTGCCGTTGTCCAAGATTTTCAGCGTGAATTTTCCCTTGTCGTTGCGCCAGTCGATTGCAGACTATTCTGCAAGAAAAGATGTGTTGGCCGCCCAGAAGGCCTTGTTGGACACTATTGGGATCGAAAAGCTCGAAAACTTGGAAATGGAGGTGCTCAAAGTGCCGATCCTGTTGGATCTGCAAAACAGGGTGTCGTTAAACGAGACCCCATCCAGGTGCTACATCAACGAGATCTGCATCCGTCCTAAAAATGTTTCCTCTGAGGGCAGCATCAAGCATTTGGTGTTGACGCATGGGTACGGTGCCGGGGTTGGCTTTTTCATGAAGAACTTGCAGGCGTTGGCCAGACATTTGAACTCATCAAACAACTCAACAAATTGGTGTGTTCATGCGATTGACTTGCTTGGATATGGATGCTCTTCAAGACCCAAGATCAACTTCCGCACCAACAACTCGCTTGAGAAGTTTGAGTCCTGGTTTGTTGACTCGTTGGAAAGCTGGCGCGTGCAGCGGAAGCTTTTGGACCGCGATCAAGTTCTCATGGTGGCACACTCATTAGGGGCGTATCTCTCGCTTTGCTACAACATGAAGTACCAGAACACCATCAGAAAGCTTGTGTTGGTGAGCCCCGCGGGCATGATCACCCCCAGCACCTTCGACCCGCTGAAGATCCCCAAGTGGTTCAACTATCTCTGGAACCGAAACATCTCTCCGTTTTCTCTTGTGCGGTGCGCGGGCCCGCTTGGGTCGTTGTTGGTGTCGGGCTGGACCTCGCGGCGGTTTGCAAACCTCAAGAGCGAGGAAATTGCCAAGTTACACGACTACACTTACAGGATCTTCAACGCACCGGGCTCGGGCGAGTATTTCTTGAACTACGTCTTGAGCGCCGGCGGGGTCCCGCGGTTCCCGCTTTCGGATAGATTCGAAAGATTGAAAGATGTGACCTGCGACACCGACTGGTTGTACGGCACCCACGACTGGATGGACGCCCGCGGTGGCCACAGAATATCGAATTTCTTGAGGGAAAACAAAGGGTTGAATGCAAATGTGTTGATGTTCAAGAACGCGGGACACCACATTTACTTGGACGACGTCCAGGGGTTCAACAGGTATTTGATAGAGCAGATGGAGAGGTTTGAATAGGCTCATTCAAGGAAAAGTTGCTGGCCAATTTAATAGAATACACATTATTCAGTATACATACATATCGAGACATTTGAGAGTTTAATTTCTATTAATATGTAATATTAGTGACATATTCAGTGCCACACTGCTCTATTTCCAGCACATTTCGGCTTCATTCAATTATTCAGACGGTCCATATCACCATTGGTATAGAGTTAACTCGAGCCTGGTGAGAAATGAAGTCAGTCAATACTCGGCCTTACAAAGAAGTTGCCTATTGACCCACCAGTGCGAAAGGAGCACCAACTGGTAGACAACGTCTTCACAGCAATGAGTAACAATTGACCCCCTCCTCTCAACTGTAATGCCCCGTTGCACTGCCTGCCCGCCCATTTTCTATATTTCATGGCCATTTCTCCATGGTGCGGTGGCCTGCCCATGAGGCTGAATCCCCGTCAACATGCATGCGTGCCCTACACGGGCCACCACTGAGCCAGCCAAAAATGCAACGCCATCGTCCAGACAGCTCAGCGGGAAGGGGCCCTCCTGAGAGCAACTGGGGAATAAGGGATTCCATAGACGAGGCCAACAAGATATATATATATATATATATATATATATATATTTATGTGTACGTGAGATTTTGATCTGCTGTACACGGAAAAGCAACACTTTTGATACCCATACCATGCTCTATTCCCACTTTGCCCTTGTTCTGACGTTGCTTGCCGGCCCCGTGGCTGCCGCTGCTGCCGCTGCTGCCGCAAACTCGCAAAACTTCTACCTCTTCTCAGTGGTTTCTGTGCAGAACACCGATCTCATGTATTCGCAGCTCCAGCTCACCGATGACGACCATCTCATCTTGAAGAGCACCAACGCATCCGCCACCGGCTCCGACACCATCAACACCAGGGACTTTGAAGGCTCGATTTGGAAAAACGGGTACTTGAACGAGGTGTCCCTGGGGGACAAGGCGGTGGTCGTCGACAAAGACCGCAAGATGAAGTTGTCCTCGTCAAGGGACACGCCTGGAGCAGGGCCCTTTTCTGTCCAGTCGCTGAAGTTGATCTTGGGCAAGTACAGCCTGTACTTGGCGTGCAAGGACCTGGCAAAGGACCTGCACTACTTTTTGTACACCACAGACCACCATTGTGCGCTGCTGCAGTCGCAGTTGGTGTCCTTGAGGCCCAACTTGGTTGGGGTTTTCGCCACATTGGACAACTACGAGCCGGTTGAGATCAAGAGCTCCCAATTCAACCGCACTCTGTATGAAAAGCCATCCACTACATCTTCTCGCTCAACCATAATTTCCTCCTCTAGCTCTACCTCAACTGCATCCTCTAGCTCAACTTCAACTACATCTACTACACCAACCTCAACTGCATCCTCCAGCTCAACCTCAACTACATCCTCCTCCTCCAGCTCGTCTTCCACCACTCTGGTGGCCCTCGCCGGAACCATAACCACCTCGGCAAACTACATGGGCACTACCCTCGCAACGGCAGCCTACACCAACGAGCCAGAGCCAACCCTCAACTACCTTTCCTCCTCGGCCACCGTGCTCTCGGGCGGCGCCGCATCCTCGCTCCCCATGGGAAACACCCTTGGGGCACTACTCACTACCGCACTTGCCACCCTCCTCTTGGTCAGCACCTACTAGCACAGCATCTTATATCATTAGCATAATCATTAGCATCAACATTTCATTCTCTGTACAGTGTAGAGCTCAGCGCGTCCGTCTTTTTTTTTGTTTTGTTTACAAACCGCCCCTTTTGAACGCCAGCAATTTTCCACTCTTCAAAACAACATCTCCCACTCCACCCAGTTGACTTGATGTGGACTGCCCCGAAAGCTCTGCAGAGATCCGCAACATGACGACAGAAGCGCCCCGTACGCCCAGAAAGACAGAGGAGGAGGAGGCATCGAGAAAAAGAGCCCCCACCACGCCGCTTACTCCATCGTTGGCCACCTCCGTCTCGAAGAAGAAGCCGAATTTGTTGAGGGACGTTCTCAAGAATGTTAGCAGAGAGAGAGACTCGAGAGAAAGCTCAAGGGAAAGCTCAAGGGAAATCTCAAGGGAAATCTCAAGGGAAATCTCAAGGGAAATCTCAAGAGAAATCTCTAAAGAAGACACCAGTTATGGGCTGGAGTTTGACTATCTGGAGTTGGCAAATGAAAATTACCTGGAAATGATAAATGACAGTTACTATGAAGGTGGGCCTAGTTTGGCAAACATGTCAGAGGAAAACAGGGCATATGGTACTGCTTCAGTTCCAGTCAACACATCAAGCGTGCTAGACGAAATCGAAAGTGCAGATAGCACCCTACAGAAATTAAGCCTTCTGGAACGGAGCACAAGGAGTTCCAGGCTGAGCAACCAAGGAGACGACGCGGACCATGCAATAATAGTTTACAGCAGTGATGAAGAGGAGGAGGCTAAACAGGAGGCGGGGGCCGGGCCCGTCTTGGACTTTCGCGAGCGTTTCAAGAACGCAATCCACGACATGAAATACAATAAGCCATACGCAGACAACAGCCAGGGCGAAGACACCGCTGCAAGAAGCAACTTCCAGAACAACACTGTGCTCATGCGAAACAACGTCTCGGAGCTTTACTCGAGCTTTGAGGAGGAAGGGGACACCAGTTACCAGCCGAACTTTGACACGTTTCTCAATGTGGAGAGGGTGGTGAGTGGGGAGGAGGAGGAGGAGGAGGAGAAAGAAGTTGGCAATGTTTTGGGAGCGAATCTTTTTGACCAAGGTGAGGATTCCTTTCGAGTGAATCTTTATAGCGAAGAACGATGAGACCAATCAGGGTGGATCTGCCAGTACAAGAATGAGAATTATGATGGAGAGAAGTCATATATCAGAGATTTTCACATTCAATGGGGTTACATGAATAGCCTGAATGCAATCTGTCACAACATTGAGAAAAATCACATCTTCTGTCTTCTGATTAGACTTGTAGAACAAAGAAGATGTTTCACTTGTTCAAATTCTTTGAATAAATATGTAATTTGCCACTGCTACAACAGGACCTTCGGGATTCTGTAAGACACGTATGCGACTCCAGTCCTGCAACAGAGGCCACAGCAAAGGCTTGTTTCTTGTCGTTGCTGTGTTTCTTGTTTACTATTTGGCGTGATTTCCGGAACGCATGCCGGCGATGGTCGGTCAGAAAGTTGGCCAGCTGGACCAGGAGAGAACCACGGCCAGCGGCCAACGGGTGACCACCGGGCGGCCACCCGTGGGGATGAACAACCAACCTGCCATACGTTGACATGATGGCCAGGTTGGCGCGATGGCCGACGACCGCGTGGCCGACGACCGCGGGGATGCCCTAAAAAGGATGGAAAATTTCCCCAAAAAAAAAATTTTCCCCGACTTTCGACAAAACAGAATACGTTTCCAAATTCCTCTCTTCTTCTTCTACTTCTTCTTCTTCTTCTTCCAGCATCCCGCCCACTCGTTCATGATAATGTCCACTGTCGTTGACATACTTGCCTCTCATTACAGCACCCCTTCGGTCGAGAACCCCTTTGGGTTCCGCTTGTGGGATCTTTTCAACTTGGCGTGCACCGTGGCCACCAACGGCCGCTTTGTGCCTAAGCAATTTGAGTTTGCCTACAACACCAAGCCGTTGTCGACGTTGCCGCCTGTGATGACCGTCATTGCCGTTTACTACACCGTCATTTTTGGCGGAGACTTTGTCTACAAGAAATTGAAGCTCCAGCCTTTGAAGTTGTTGAAGCTTTCCCAGATGCACAACTTGATTTTGACACTGATTAGCGGGACCTTGTTGTTGTTGATGATTGAGCAGTTGTTCCCAATCATTTACCACCACGGGTTGTACTTTGCCATTTGCAATGCCCAAGCGTGGACCCAGCCCTTGGTGACTTTGTACTATTTGAACTATTTGACCAAGTTTTTTGAGTTTCTCGACACGGTGCTTCTTGTGTTGAAGCAAAAGAAGTTGACGTTCTTGCACACGTACCATCACGGGGCCACTGCCTTGTTGTGCTACACCCAGTTGGTGGGCCAGACCCCGATCAGCTGGGTGGTGATCAGCATGAACTTGGGGGTGCACGTCATTATGTACTGGTACTACTTTTTGTCCTCCATTGGCGTTAAAGTGTGGTGGAAAGAGTGGGTCACTAGATTCCAGATTATCCAGTTTGTCACCGACTTGGGCTTTGTCTATTTTGCAACGTACCAGAAGATTGTCATTGATTACTTTGCCGATGTTGAGTTCTTGCCTCGGTGTTCCCAAAACTGCCACGGGTCCATGTACGCTGCCGCATGGGGGTGTTGCATCTTGAGCAGTTACTTGGTGTTGTTCATTGCCTTCTACATTGAGGTGTACAAGAAGAGAGACACCAAGAAGTCCAAGGTGATTAGAAGAGTGAGGGGTGGGGTGGCCGCCAAGGTGAACGAGTATGTCAATGTCGACTTGGCCCATGCCCAGAGCGTGAGTCCTTCGCCAATGAGAGTTAGAAAGTCAAAAAAGATTCATTGAGCCATAATGACTCTTTGACTTTCTGCTATATACATAACACCCCTTGCTTGCTTTTTCCCTTCTTGTTTTAGATTCTACAGCTTTAGACTTTGTTTCTGATTGCAAAATTTATTATATACTTTAATTGATTTAAAGAACTGTTACTATGTACGGGTCCCTCTTTGGCTACTCCACGTCCTTGGACTCTTTTATCAACCTTTGTAAATCAAAGTCGTCAGTGCCTTTATTAAACCCCTTTAACAACTTGACTCTCTCGTGGCCCCTTGCGTCATCCCCCATTCCGCCATAGAAATTCTGCAAATTCAAAATCAACAACTGGGCCTCGGGCAAGGACACGTTGCTGTTTTCCGACTCCACAAGCCCGTTCATCAAGACCATTCCCTTTTCCAGGGCCAACTCCTTGTGGAACGTCAAGGTGGTGTGGGGCTTTGCAAACTCCTTGTGGAGCTTGTACTCTGCCAAGGTCGTGAACATAACGTGGACAGTGTGGGTGCCGGTGAAGTTCCACTGGACAAAGTGCAACTCGTGGCCCTGGCCGCCCTTCTTCAAAGGGAGCACAAAGTTGCGGTACTCCTTGGCAAGCTGCTCCATTTGCGAAAACACAGCAACGTCAATAATGGAGCACACGTTCTGCGGGTTGGACTGGAACCGGGCACGCCAAATCAAGGAAATCTCGTCCTTGCTGAGCACGTTCATCTTGGCAACGTCCACGTACGAGTTGAGGGTCTTGTAAGGGACGTTTTCCTCGGCCTTTTTCGCAGGAGCCAACGGCTTGTTGATCTTGATAACATTCGGGTTCTTAGTGGTTGTTGTTGTCGACGCCATGTGCAGGTCGAGCTCTTTTAAAACATCCACCTTGCTGAACTCCTTCTTCTTTTGCTCGATCTCGTCCTTCAACTTCTCCTTCAACTCGGCAATGTCCTTGGCCCCAACGGCGCTGGCCTTCTTGGCTAGCTTCTCCTTGTACTTTTCAAGAATCTCGGCGTTGCTGGCCCGTGGGGTGTTCAAGAACCGCACGGGCGACACCAAAGTCACGGCCAGACGGACCGCCGTCATAACCGGAAGCCTGACGAATGGTTTGCAAAGGGGAGTCAAGGGCATGATCGATGATATGGTGAGATTGGTTGGAAATTGGTTGGAGATTAGTTGGAAAAGCTGTTGATTTGGATTTTATTTGGAGTGAAAAATTTGAGTCGGATCATGTGAGGGGGAGGAGGAGGAGGAGGAGGACAACGACGAGGGGGGCGCCCCGAGGAGGATCCAGTAGGAGTCGATAGGATCCAGGAGGAGGAGGGAAAGGAAGAAGACGGGCTACAAATTGACTAATGTTATACTGCTTCCAGGACAGACCATCTTCAGATGGTCTTCAGATGGTCTCAAGATGGTATTTCAATCCTCACGGCTACACCGATGGGCATCACAGAACCTTAGATAGAGTACCGGGGGCATCACAGGACACCGTCTACCCCAGACCAGCCCTCTTTCCCTCTGCGCTCCAAACGATTGTGCCCCTCAGCAGCCATCCCGTCTAATCTCCAAAAAAACCAGTGGGAAATCCACAAATTTGACACTTCTTGCCAAAGAGACAGACCAAGACCCCTGTACACAGATCGCGCCCCTTGCTTTACCACCACCACATCCATGGACCGCTTTGACATTGGCCCCGACTTTGGCCAGCGCATCGGCCTCAGAGGCGTGCCCCCGCTCCCGGTGGAGCTTGCGCAGGCCCTTGCAACCATGCCCCCGCTCAGGGTGATTCTCACCAGAGCCTGGTTGGCAGGCCACATTGCAACCATGGTGTTCTACTCGTTGTACGCCCTCACCGCCATCAAGCTCCCTGTCTTGTCAAAGTTGTTCTACACGTTTGCAGACTTGGGGGTCATTGTGGCCTACACAACCTTTCTTTATGGCCTGCACTACATGGCAGGCGGTGGTCCTGTGCGGCTGCTGTCGCGAAGAATGCGGGGCCACCAGGCCCAGGCAGCCCAGGCAGCCCACCAACAACGGCGAATCATGTCGCTATCAATGGCCCTTCAGTCGGAAAACTTCCACTTGCTCATGTTGGCATGGCTCTGGTTGATCACGCCCTGCCAGCTCTTCAAGCTCTTGCCGTTCTACATCTACGCCATGATCAACGTGGCACACTACTTTCTTTCAAACGTGTTGGACCCCTACTGGGGGTTCACCCGGGCGTTGGCCCCCTTGGTGGCGTACTTCCAGGCCCCGTTGGCATCCATTGCCCTGTTTGTCGAGATCCTCATCTTCCCCGTGGTGTTTCTCCAATGCGCCTTTTCCGGCTCCTTTTACGGGCTCATCATGTACTTCTTCATCTGGTGCTTGCGGTTGGAGTTCTCCCTCGCGTCCCGCTCGACAATATACACCATTCTTTTTGCAATCACCAGGCTCGTCGACCAGCCCACCACCCCGCCAAACGTCATCTACAACTGGCTCACCATTTGCCGCTGGATCATGCAGTTGTTGCCGGTGTCCCAAGAAGCAGAGCGGTTCTTCTTGTTGAGGGACAACATCAGAAGAGAGCGGCAGAGAAGGGACGTTGCTGTCCAGCAGCACCACCAGCAGCACCACCAGCAGCAGCGACGTGCAATCAGCTCCCAGCTCCTGGAATTCGACCATGACGATGTCTCTAGCATCTTCTGGAAGCGGCCAACATTCTGAGCAAGGCAACCAAGGCCTTTTCCCTCCCTATATCTCTTGATCTAGTGCTACTTCAATGGATATGCTTCTTAGACCCGCCGGCGTGGCGCCTGGGGCGCCCCCGGTCCTGAAAAATTTTCTGAATTCCCCCAACGGCGTCTGACTGATGGATGACACTCTTCTCTGCTCTCGCTCGCTCGCTTCCTCCCTGTCTATCGCACCACACCTACCAGTCAGTCATGGCAGACCAGCTCCTCATTCTTCCCGGGGCCCCAGCGCTCTCGCCGTTTCGCGTGGCCGGCGTTGTTGCCGCGTTGAACGCCAAGATGGCCTCTGACTCAGTCATCTCCATTGACTCGACCTTTGTCCACTACGTCTACTTGAAAAAGCCAATGGACCCAAAGGACATCTTCAAGTTGGAGCGCATGCTCACCTATGGACAGCAGAAGGCCAATAACGTTGATGATGATGATGATGATGATGACGGCCTTTCCAAAGCCGTGGCCGGCCTGGGCGATATTGCCGCCCAAGCAGACCACTTGAAGGCTTTTCTCGCAAACAAACAAGGCGCCCACTCTTTCCGCACCCTTGTGGTGGTATTGCCCCGCACAGGAACCATCTCGCCATGGTCCTCAAAGGCCACGAACATTGCCCATGTTTGTGGGTTCATGGACACCGTGGAGCGCATCGAGCGCGGGGTTGCAATCTTGCTCACAACAACCACCAAAGTTAACTTCCATGACAACGACGAAGCCTTGTTGGCCCCGCTTTACGACCGCATGACCGAGTCCGTTTTTGTGGACAAACTCCCTGCGTTTGCCGACATTTTCCTGCACTCGCTGCCTCGAGAATTGGCGTCTGTGGATTTGATGAGCTCCCCCGACCCGGTCCGCACCTTGGCCGACAGCAACGTCAAGCTCGGCTTGGCCTTTGACCAGGAGGAAATCGCCTACTTGGTCGACGCGTTCGTCAACAAGCTCAAGCGGAACCCAAACGACGTTGAGTTGTTCATGTTTGCCCAGATCAACTCCGAGCATTGCCGTCACAAGATCTTCAACGCAGAGTGGGTGCTCAGAACTGAAGGTAGCACTACCAACAACACCACCACCCAGCAAATGACCCTCTTTCAAATGATCAAAAACACCCACAAGAAAAATCCCCAATTCACCGTCAGCGCCTACTCGGACAACTCTGCCATCTTTGAAGGCAGCGACGCATTCTACTATGCCCCAGACAAGGAGAAGAACTGGCGTCTTATTCAAGAAAAAGTCCACACCTTGATCAAGGTCGAGACCCACAACCATCCAACCGCAATCTCACCATTCCCAGGCGCTGCCACCGGCTCTGGTGGTGAAATCAGAGACGAAGGCGCCACCGGTAAAGGGTCCAAACCAAAAGCAGGCTTGTCGGGCTTTTCCGTGTCCAATTTGAACATCCCGGGCTTTGTCCAGCCATGGGAAGAAAAATTCTTAAAGTTGGGCCGCCCTGGCCATGTGGCTTCCTCGTTGGACATTATGTTGGACGCCCCCATCGGGTCGGCCGCGTTCAACAACGAGTTTGGCAGACCGTGCATCACTGGCTATTTCAGAACATTGACCATGGAATCCACCGGCCTTGATGACAACAAGAGCGAAATAAGAGGCTACCACAAGCCGATTATGCTTGCAGGTGGCTTGGGGTCCATCAGACCACAATACTCCTTGAAGGACAATGCAATCAAGCCCAACGACTTGATTATTGTTTTGGGTGGCGAGTCAATGTTGATTGGGCTTGGCGGTGGTGCTGCGTCTTCAGTGCACTCCTCCGATGCAAACGTTGACTTGGATTTTGCTTCCGTGCAAAGAGGCAACCCCGAGATGGAGCGCCGTGCTCAAGAGGTGATCACCGCTTGTACCAGCAGTGACTCTGGCAATCCGATCTTGTCCATCCACGACGTGGGTGCCGGTGGGCTTTCGAATGCATTGCCCGAATTGGTCCACGACAACGGCTTGGGCGCTCGTTTCCAGCTCCGCAAGGTCTTAAGTTTGGACCCAAGCATGTCTCCTTTGGAAATCTGGTGCAACGAGTCACAAGAACGCTACGTCTTGGCCATTCGCCCTGAGCTGTTGTCTGAGTTTACGGAAATCTGCAACAGAGAAAGATGTCCATTTGCGGTGATTGGCCACGCCACTTTGGAACAGAAGCTTGTTGTTCAAGACGAGTTGTTCAACAACAACAATGTTATTGAATTGGATATGGGCATTTTGTTTGGCAATGCTCCAAAGTTGGTCAAGAACGACGTTGAGCGGCCATTGAAACTCACACTGCCCGAGCTAGGCGAAATTGACATTGCAAGCGCCATTGACAGGGTGTTGCACGTTCCTTCTGTTGGGTCTAAGAGTTTCTTGATAACAATCGGAGACCGTTCAGTGGGTGGCTTGGTTGACAGAGATCAATTTGTTGGGCCTTGGCAGGTGCCTGTGGCGGATGTTGCCGTCACGGGGACCTCGTTCCATGAAATGGGTTCTGTGGTGATCACCGGCGAGGCAATGGCCTTGGGCGAAAAGCCAACATTGGCATTGATTGATGCAGCCAGCTCTGCAAAGATGTGCGTTGCTGAGTGTTTGACCAACTTGGTTGCCGCCGACGTGGCTGCCTTGGACGCCATCAAGATCAGCGCCAATTGGATGTCTGCTGCAAACTACAAAGGCGAGGGCTACAACTTGTACCAGGCAGTGCAAAGCATTGGAATGGACTTGTGTCCTGCATTGGGCATCAGCATCCCGGTGGGCAAAGACAGCTTGTCCATGAAGATGAGCTGGAAGCACCAAAAGGCTTTGGAAGCTAAAGAAGTTGTGAGTCCCTTGAGTTTGGTGATCACCGCGTTTGCCCTGGTCAAGGACACTGGCAAAACCTGGACTCCCCAGATTGTCAACAACAGCGAGACTCAGTTGGTGTTGGTTGAGTGCTCAGACAAGAAAGCGCTTGGCGGCTCGGCGTTGCTCCAAGCTTACAACCAAATTGGCAATGTTGCGCCAACCGTGCACGACACCAAGGTGTTCAAAGGGTACTTGCTTGCGTTGTTGGAGTTGCACCAGCATGGCGATCTTGTCTTGAGCTACCACGACAGATCCGATGGCGGGGTGTTTGTCACGTTGGTAGAGATGGCCTTTGCTGGAAGATGCGGGTTGGACATTTACGTTGATGGCGGGTCCCAAAGCACCATTCTTGAGCAGTTGTTCAATGAAGAGCTTGGTGGGGTGTTCCAGGTGGCCACTTCAAGAATGCCGGAGTTTGAAAAAGTGTTTGCCGCCCACGGTGTTCCAAAAGAGTACATCTCCATTGTGGCATCTCCAAAGTTTGACTCGCAGGATGTTATCATTAAACAAAGAAGCAGCAGCAGCAGCAGCACTAGCAGCCTCTTCAAGAGCACCCGTGGGGAACTCCAGCAAAAGTGGGCCGAGACAAGTTACAAGCTCCAAGCCATGCGCGACAACCCTGCCACCAGTCTTGAAGAGTTTGAGAACATTGCAGACGATGCCGACCCGGGCATCTCGTACGACCTCACTTTCAGTTTGACCGCCGCCACCGCTTCTTTGTCGCCTACCACCGCTCTGCCAAAAGTCGCCATCTTGAGAGAGCAAGGCGTCAATGGGCAAGTTGAGATGGCATGGTGTTTCCAAAGCGCCGGTTTCACGGCGGTGGACGTGCACATGTCGGACTTGCTCAGCGGCAAGCAAAACTTGGACGACTTTGTTGGCATGGCCTGCTGTGGCGGGTTTTCGTATGGGGACGTGTTGGGTGCGGGCAACGGATGGGCCACCTCGGTGCTTCTCCACGACGAGTTGAAAGCCCAGTTTGAGCGATTTTTCAAAACAAGAAGCGACACTTTTGCCATTGGCGCTTGCAACGGGTGCCAGTTCCTTCTGCGGATTGGGGACGCCATAGTGCCTGGGGCGGCAGAGTGGCCGTTGTTTGAGCGCAACTTGAGCGAGCAGTACGAGGCGCGCTTTGCCATGGTGGAGATTGCAAAAGACACGAACCTGATATTTTTCAAGGGCATGGAGGGCTCCAAGCTTCCGATTGTGGTGGCCCACGGCGAGGGCCGGGCCAACTTCACCAAATCACCTGCCCAGATGGAGATGCTTGAGCAGAAGCACATGGTGGCGGTGAGATATGTCGACAACTACGGGGTGCCAACCACGCGGTACCCGTACAACCCCAACGGCTCCCCCGGCGGGATCACCGGGGTGTCCAGCGCCAACGGCAGGGTGCTTGCCTTGATGCCGCACCCGGAGCGTGTTGGCAGATTGGAGAGCAACAGCTACTACCCAAGCGACAAGAGAGAAGAGTGGCGGGACTACGGGCCTTGGATCGAGGTTTTCAGAAACGCCAGACGGTGGGTGAACTAGAAGTGCACAAAATACACACATTTTTCGTTAATCATGATGTAAGAAAGATCTACAATTTAGAATGGGGTTCATTTGTCTATCAAGTAAAAATTCAGCGCGACTCCTGGGAAATTCCAAGGGCACTGGGGTCACCCGCTGAGCTTGTCCAAGTTGCCCGCAAAGGCATCCTTGAACCAGTTGAACAACTTGTCGTACACAATGGTGTTGGCGTTGTGGTAGTATATGCTGTGATCGCTGTCGGGAAAGATCTTCATGTCAAAGTTCTCCACCCCGGCCAAGTTGAGCTTGTCCAACAAGGTGAAGGTGTTTTGGATGTGGACGTTGTCGTCGCCCGTGCCGTGCATCACCAAGAAGCGCTTCTTTGTTTTGAAGTTTGTGAAGGCGAAATCGTCACTCGCCCCGACCGTGGCGTACTTGTACCCCTGTGGGTCGTTTGCCGGGGTGCCAATGTACCGCTCGGTGTAGATGGAGTCGTACAAGGTCCAGTCCGTCACGGGGGCCACGGCGGCGCCGTACTTGAACACGGACGCGCTGTCCACCTCGAGCAACTTGAGGGTCACAAAGCCCGAGTAGCTCCAGCCCCAGCCCGCAACCTTGTCCTGGTCAACGTAGCTGTTGGACTCCATGTACTTCTTGGTGGCGGCGATAATGTCGCGCGGCTCGTAGTAGCCCATCATGTTGCGCGCCCATTTCTTGAACCCCCACCCTTTGGAGTCGGTGCCTCGCGGGTCAATGAGCAACACAATGCTGTCCAACGAGGAAGACACAACGTCTGAGAAGTCAACGCTGTATTTGGCCTCCACCCGCTGGGAGCCTGGCCCACCGTAGTAGTTCACAAGCAACGGGTACTTCTTGGCCGGGTCAAACGTCTCGGGCCTTGTTTCCAAGACATTGAGCTTCACGCCTTTTTCAACCTCAATCTCGAAATAGCGTCTTGTTGGCACTTGAAGCCGATCGTGGGCTTTTTCTGCCGTGGTGGTGTCAATGATGGAAGGAACGTTGCTGAAAAAGTTGTTCTTGTCATCGTCGCTTTCGTGAAGATTGATAATCTTTTGTTCAGGCAATCTGGGACCTTTGTAATTGAGACTCAAGAATTTCGCACTAGGTGAGAAATTCGCTTCGTAGTATGCCATCTCGGAATCATCAGTCAAGGCCACCATTTCAGCAGCATCATTGGACAAAGAAGAAAGATCCACAGAGTAAAGGTGCGAGCTCATTGAAGATTGTCTTGTTGAAGTAAAGAGAAAAGTGTTTTTTTCGTAATCAAACGCAAGAAATGAAGTCTTGTCATCAAAGTCGCCACTGCTCAAGATCTTGAAAGGGGTGGGATCCGCAGCCTGGTAGTATGCCAAGTGCTCAAACCCGTTCTTGTCAACAAACACGTCAACGTACCCATCAGAGTTTCTGCCAATTTTCTCATTCTTTGGAATGACCTTGACATGGTTTTTGTTGATCCAGCCGCCAAACTCTGCAAGCGCATCAATCTTGCGAATCACCCTGGAGCTGGCCAAGTTGTGGTCATAAAATCTGTAATGCAAAACTTTGCTTTCTCTGTCTGTTTCCTTGATGATGAAATCGTTATCATTAAGCCAGAAAACATCATAAGCAATGAAATCTTTGCCGAGCTGCTTGCCGTGCTTGTCATTGTGGTCAACCACTCTTTGCTCCCGGGAGTCAACGTTGAAGTTGACAATCTCAAGAACAGGGTTGGAGTAACCAGGCTTGGGGTATTTGATTGGCTTGTGGGTTGGGTATTTTGATTTTGGGTTTTTCGTGTAGTAGTCAATTTCATACACGGGGACGTCGGTGTCGTTTGTCTTGATAAACACAAAGTTTTCTTCGTTGGGGGACCACCATAATAAAGAGTCTGAGGCAACCACTTCTTCTTCGTAGACCCAGTCCGGTTTCCCATTGAAGATATCCTTGCTGCCATCTTTAGTGACTTGCACCAATGTCAGGTCTTTAGTCTTGATGTAGATGTTGTTCATGTAGACAATGGTGATGTAATTGTACTTTGGCGACCAGCGGGCATAACTGAGTTTCTCACTGGTGCTATTTTTGTCAAACAAGGGCTCAAACATCTTGCTGGCAACATCGTAAAGGAAGTAGGTGCTGAAACGAGAATGTCTCCATTGGATCTCCTCCTCAGTGGCAACAATGACCTTGGTGAGGTCATAGTTTGGGTCAATATGGTTCACAGAATACTGCGTACCATTGAAAGTGAATTGCCCTTCCAAGAGATCTTTGCTGAAATCAGGCTTGGCCAACTTTTTGGCAGTGTACTTGGATTCGGAAAAGACATGATATAGGCCTTCATCGTCAGTTGATTTGAAGCCAGAAGGAGGCTGGAGAAAGTTGTACTTTGTGTCGAACACAAAGAAGGAGCCCTTGCGGTATTCTTCAAGGGTGAGAAGATCTTTTTTGTTTTTACTATTGGAAGGAGCGGAGGAAGGAGAAGGAGAAGGAGAAGGAGAAGGAGAAGGAATGGAGGAAGACTGCTCAGTTCTGTCCATGCCAAAGGCGGCGGTGGTGTTGTACGCCTTGTACGACGAAGCCAAAGATGTGACTTGCTTTGGCAATTTGGAGTACACCATCAAGGCCACCACCCATACGAGAAACACCCCTGTTGCAACGGTGTAGATGTTTTTCCTGCTTAGTGGTTTGGGGCGCATTTGGTATTTGAACCCGTTTGCGCTGATATCATCATCATCGTCATCGTCATTGCCGAAATCTTCTGGGTCATCGTTGAGAACCGAATCGAACGGGTTTTCAAAAGAGTTTGCTCTGGCGTGGTTGGGCGTTGAGGAGGAGTTGCCAGATATGGTGTTTCTGACGTTGTTGTATGCAAACTGGTTGATATTTTCCAAGATGCTGTTGGAGGACGAGCTTGAAGAAGAGCTGGACCTGTAGTGTGGGGCGTCTCTCCCGGCTTCAATGTCGAAAGATGTAGAGGGAGACCCAGCCATATTGGATTGTTTGGTTGAAAAGTAAAGGAAAGCTGCGAAAGAGGGATAGAGAAATATGGAGGAGGCTTATATATATATATATATATATATATATATAGGTAGCTAAGAAACAGGGCTATTCAGGATAAATGGCTAAGAATGGATTAAAAGGCTTTGCTGGGGAAAGCTTGGTTGGTTATCCTGGCTGAATTTCAAAAATGGGTGGAATGTGGTCGGAATCGGCAGTTCCGGACAACAATTGACCGTGAAATGCCCTGAGGTGCCCTGAAATTCCATCCCCGGAAGTCGCAACGGCATCACGCTAAAAAGGGAGTCTAAAGGAAGAGCGAGGAACGGGAATGGGAATGGATGCTAGCAGACCATACGCATTCCAGGAGCAATCAGGGATCCCTGGAGGGGGTCCATTATTGTCTGCTTGCAGGGGAGGAGGAGGAGGAGGAGGAGGAGGAGGACAGGCCGTTCTTGTTGTGCTTGGCCCAGCAGTCCTTGAAGAGCTTCATCTGACAAAGAGAGTTAGTACAGCGTCTACCGATTGGCGTTGAGTGGCCCTGCCCCAGGGCGACGCCTTAGCGCTCTATCATGTATCTTCCAACTCACCTCTTCCACGCATTTCCTCCAATCACGGTCATTGTCAGCATAGCAGATTTGCAAGTTGTAGTTCTCTCTTGCACAGCCTGTCTTGATGATGCGCTTGTCCCAGTCATCGGGGTCGTTGTCTTCTTCGTATCCGTAGTCCTTCATCTTGTCGAGAGGGTCCTTCATTCAGCCTAGGGCCCATCTTCCAGCTTTGCAAAGTGTTGATCCAGAATTAAATAAAAATATAGGCGTGTTACGAGCCCTTTTACAGTCATCAAATAAAGGCCAACCTTCACCTAACATTCACTATTTACAAACAAGTATATATATATAAATTAACCAGAGATCAGTTCTTTGGCTCTTCTTTGTTTTCATTGGCTTGGTCCTGGTACAATTTCTTGAACACCTCCATGGACTCCTTGGTCAACTCTTCAGTCTTTGTTTTCAACTCAGCAGAGTCAACTTCCTCACCGCTCTGGGCTTTGGCAACAACTTCTCTGATGTTGGCAATCTTTTCCTTCAAGGATTTCACCTCGGCAGATTCCATGTCCAACTTGTCCTTGAATTCGTTCAATGATTTCTCGGTATCGTTGGCTCTTTGGTCAGCGCTGTTGGCCACTTCGATGGCTTCTTTTCTAGCTTGATCCTGTTCCTTGAACTTCTCAGCATCGTTCACCATCTTTTCAATTTCAGCATCAGATAACCCAGAGGACCCGGCAACCGTGATGGAAGCGTCCTTGTTGGAAGCCTTGTCTCTTGCAGAAACGTTGATGATACCATCGGCATCAATGTCAAAGGTAACCTCGATTTGTGGAACCCCCTTTGGAGCTGGTGGAATCCCGCTCAAGGTGAAATTCCCAATCAACTTGTTGTCTCTAACCAACTCACGTTCACCTTGGAACACTCTAATCTCAACAGATGTTTGGCCCTCGGCAGCAGTGGAAAAGACTTGCGACTTCTTGGTTGGAATGGTGGTGTTTCTTGGAATCAATCTGGTGAAAACCCCGCCCAAGGTCTCAATACCAAGAGACAATGGAGTAACATCCAACAAAAGAACATCAGTGACTTCACCAGCAAGAACAGCACCTTGAATAGCAGCACCAATGGCAACGGCTTCATCAGGGTTAACAGCCTTGGATGGCTCTCTACCAAAAATGGATTTCACAGTTTCAACAACTTTAGGCATTCTGCTCATACCACCAACAAGAATAACCTCATTGATATCAGAGTTGGACAATGAAGCATCCTTCATGGCCTTGCTACATGGTTGAACGGTTTTCTTGATCAACCCGTCAACAAGACCTTCAAATTGAGATCTGCTAATCTTCAAATTGATATGTTTTGGACCAGAAGCATCAGCAGTAATAAATGGCAAATTGACTTCAGTTTGCTTTGTGGAAGACAATTCAATCTTGGCCTTTTCAGAAGCTTCTCTAATTCTTTGAATGGCCATTCTGTCATTTTCCAAATTGATGCCACTTTCCTTTTTGAATTGCTCAACAATATATCTAACAAGGGCAATGTCAAAGTCCTCACCTCCCAAATGGGTATCACCGTTGGTGGATTTCACTTCAAAAACACCATTGTCAATGTCCAAAATGGAGATATCAAAAGTACCCCCACCCAAGTCAAACACAGCAACAACTTTGGCATCGGCTTTCTCCAACCCATAAGCCAAAGCGGCAGCAGTTGGTTCATTGACAACTCTCAACACATTCAACCCGACAATTTGACCGGCATCTTTAGTAGCTTGTCTTTGGGCATCATTGAAATAAGCTGGCACGGTAACCACAGCGTTATTCACTGGTTTGCCAAGATATGCGTCTGCAGTTTCCTTCATCTTGTTCAAGACAAAACCCCCAATTTGGGCTGGAGAGTATTTTTCGCCTCTGGCTTCCAACCAAGCATCACCGTTGGAATGTTTGATGATCTTGTATGGCACCTGCTTGATGTCCTTTTGCACTTCCAGGTCTTCAAATCTTCTGCCAATAAGACGCTTGGTAGCAAACAAGGTGTTTTCCGGATTCACAACCGCTTGACGCTTGGCTGGAATGCCCACCAATCTTTCGCCCTCCTTGGTGAAGGCAACAACAGATGGGGTTGTTCTAGAACCTTCGGCATTTTCAATGATCTTTGGAACCTTACCTTCCATCACAGCAACTGCCGAGTTGGTGGTACCCAAATCGATCCCGATCACAGTTCCTTTGACTTTTTCGGAATTGAATCTTCTGGCTTGATGTTGCAAGACTCTTGATTGTTGTTTGAATACTCTTGAAAACATAATGACTTGACTTTAATCGATAAATCGTACGTAAGGGGGGGGGGGTTGGAAGAATAAAGTTGAAGAGAAAATTTTTAATAAATAGCTTTCAACATATTATATATATTGTGTTGAAAAAATGGCAAAAAAAAAAATTCAGCGGAGACCAGCGGGAGGCGGGCCCGTTCTGGAAGGTGCGGTTGCGGTTGGCGGCCGCGGTTGGCGGGGCCGCCGGACGCCCTGGCGGGTTTCCGCCGCATTCCAAAATGTTCTATGCGAGTTTATGCAAGAAACACAATAGTTATACATATACTTGCATACATAAATGCAAACACACGTAAGTTGCACGCGGATCTTGCGCCCATGCATCCTCAAGCAGTACCATGCACAAATCAGCACTCCACAGGGTTGCGTTGCCCCGCAAAGTCACTCAGTACCAGTACACTCAAAGATTCTTTACTTTTCAATTAAATAATAACTTTTTATCACAGACTTGACGCCTGGACCATCTCGATCAAGCGCTTCACGCCAAGCAACCACGGGGCGCTCTCGTGCAGGTGCTGGGTGGCGATTCTCTCCTTCATGCCGAGGGCGTGGGCAAAATCCTTGGCCTCCAAGGCCTGGACCAACTCGTTCAAGAGCTCCACCACCCCTGTGCTGGCCAAGTCCCCGTTGTTCAACTGATCAAACAAGACGTTCAACTTCTTTTCTATCTCCACCAACCGGTTCTGGTATTTTGGAGGCACGATCGGCTTGACAGCGTTCAAGTTCGACGTCAACACCGTTACGATTGCCATGGCGTTGGCCGGGATGTGCGATCTGTCCCCCGGTGGGAATCTGCTTTTAGCAGGGGCAGCACTTGCAACAGGCGGGCCATTACTTCGGGCTAATTGTGGCGGAGGAGGAGGAGGATGAGGGGCACCGTTCATTGCTGAGTTGGCTCTGGAGAATGAAGGCGGGTGTGGAGAAGCCCCCGCTGGTGGTTGCGAGAACGACGCACCCGCTCTGGCAAATGCCGGCGGAGAAGCCGTTCCAGGAGGAGCAAAGGCGTTTTGCGGAGGTGGGGCGTACGGGTTCATAGCTGGGGCACCACCGACAAATCCGTTGCCCATCATGTTAGGTGGCTGCTGCTGCTGCTGCTGCCCGTATGGCGAGGTTGCCGTGGCTGACGGAGGTGGGGCGTATTTACTAGGGGTTCCGGCACGTGAAGGCACGTTTGGAGTTGCAATTGCATTGAATCCTGGCTTTGGGCTGCCGCCGCTGAATCCTTTCTTCAATGGCGGCGGGCCGGCATGTGCTCCTCTGTTGAATCCACCCGGCCCCATGCTAGGACTCTGTGGCGGTGGCCCCATCGTGACAGGACTCATTGGAGACGCCACCACCGCAGAGGCGGCTTTTCTCCGAGGTTTGGAGGTGATCTCTGCAACTGCGTCTGGCAAGTCGTTCCACCCTTCGTTCCCACTAGCTTTGCCTCTCAGTGGGTTTTGTGCTGAGGAGAATCTACTAGAGTGTGCAGGAGGAGGAGGAGGCGGTGGTGGTGGTGCACCAGCACCGGCAGAAGCACCACCAGCAGGGCCAGGGTTACCAAATTGGTTCATACCAGGGCTAATAAACATTGGCGCATTAAAAGTCCCCTGTGGTTGCGAATACCCCATTCCGTTGCTTGACATGGCGGTGTTGGTTGCACCCACTCCCACTGGAGCCCCGTATTTTTCTCTGGCAGTGCTTTTTGGCGCTATTGGCAGTGCCTTTGGCATGAGCGGACTCAATGGATGGTTTGGGGTGAAGACAGGGGAGGCAAATGCAGGCGTTGCCATGGCAGCAGGATTGGAATATCTGTTGGCAACCGGGGACGCTGCCCCGTACTTGTTTCTCTTATTAACGGCAGCACCAAGTGTCTTTTGGCCACTATTGTAGACTCTTTCGGCGCCAAGAGCAGCCCCCGAGCTGCTGGACCCAGCACCTTTGCCAATACGGGTCTTCAATGCCTTGACCTCGTCGCAATCGCTTGGCAAGATGTTCAACAACTTCTCCACCAAGTCAAAGTTCCCGTAGTTGTCGCCAATGTTTTTCGTGTAGTCCAAAAACAACTTGATCAACTTGGCGTAGTTGCTGCTGTTAGGGAGCTCTCCGGAAATACCCAATGATTTCTTAAAGATCAACACCTTGATTACAAGCTCATCCAACAAACCATAGTAAACATCGAGCAACGTTTTGGATTTGTTTGCAGCAGCATCCGCGGCAGCTGCTGCCGCCGCGTGAACCACCTGGCTTTCTTGTTCCTCCAACTCTTTCAACCAAACCTCGCTGATCTTGTTCAAGGAGCCGCCCACAAAGTACAACAACACCGCGCTGTTTCTATCCCCGGATTCATATACCCTGGTGCCCAACTCGGTGATCTTGGCATTGAAGCTGGCCTCGTCCTTGATGTAGGTGCAGATCCCGTGGGCAATGTCTTTCCAGTTCTCTACAGAGCCGTTGGAAATTAAATCGTTGATTGAGTCAATGCGGCTCTTCTTGTCTTCACCACCGCCAACAACAGTTGGGAAAAAGTTGCCTGACGCGTACAACAATCTCGCCAAACTGTCCTTTTCAGTCTCGATTTTCTTTTGAAAGTAATGGCCCAAGACTTTTTGCTTCAATGGCTCGCTCTTGGAACTCAACGCAATGATCAACGCTTCCATCACTTTGTCATGCTTCAAGGACAAATCAACGGCGCTGGCAAAATCGCCATTCAAGATAAACTTTTTCAACAGCACCGTGACCAGGTCCTCATCAGGGCCGTTAAAAAGCTTGAACGACCCTGCAGGCTTGTAATACGAAAAAGCCTTGTCTGCTTTGTCAGAATTCTCTGCTAACTGAGAGAAAAAATCATCATCGTCATTGTCTGCAGTGGCCTCAATGTTATTATTAGCTGCATCCTCATCATCATCTTTTGCCGCGTTTTTGGATTCCCCTGTACTGTTGTCCGATATGAACTTGTGCAATAATTTTTTTCTGTCGCCGTTGCAGCTGCTCAATTTGCTCAACAAACTCCAGTCAAACGAGTCTTCCTCTTTCACTGACTTTGAAGCAATGACCTTGTCGGCGTCCTCCGATAAAATGGCAGACAAATCGTCAAGGCTTTCCAGGTTGCCCTCGTTGAACTTCACGGATGTAATGGACACAACGGACGAAGTAGTTTTGTCTTCGTTGGTGATGGATTTCACGTGCACCACCTTCCCGCCAAACCCAAAGGAAACAGTGCATGGTCTGTACAACCATTTTGGCGCTTTTCTAATGTAAATCTCAGGTTTCACGTCTTCTTCAACTTCGTCATCAGCGGCAGCGTCTTTGCTTTCTGAAATTTGGTTCCAGAAATCGGCCTCACTGGTTTCGCTGCTTTTCATTTTGCCATTCAGTGCAGCCGCCACAGGCGCTTCTGCCGCCGTGGACGAGCCTTCTGATGAATGGGAGTCAAGCTGGCCCTCTGCGTCTTGCAAAGTTTGCAAAAAAACTTTGCCGTCAAAGTTGGCGCATGCAAAATAGTCTGGGTTCTTGTTGGCAAATCTTGTTTTGAACACCCAGTCAGATGAAGAATTGGATCCAATAGCGTTGATGGTTGAGGTCAGGGAGTGCGATGGATACGAGGCCAATTTTTCTCCGGTTTTGGTGTCCCACAAAAAAGTGTTGAAATCCTTGCCCGATGTGAGCAAGAAGCCATCATCCTGGCTCAACCAGTCAATGGACAATATTCCCTTGGAATGGCCCTCGTGGAACAGAGCTTCGGAGTTGAATTCCTTTGGCCCGGCATAAATCATTTCCGGAGACTTGGAAAATCTCAAGTCCCACTGGAGCACCACTGGTAAACTGTCCAAATCGGACGAGGTGATCAATTTTGTTGATATGGTTGGGTGCCAAGCAACGGACGACAAGTTGGCTCTGATGTTGCCGTTATTAGTGGTGGCGGTGTAGGCCAAATTCAACACTTTTTTCTTTGATTTCAAGTCCCAGATCGAGGTGATGCCGTTGGCGGACGACGATGCAAAAATGTGGGAAATCAAGTGGTTCCAGGACAAGCAATTGATTTCCTCGATTGACTGTTTTTTGCTGCTGGCGGATGCGTTGCCACCAGCAGACGAGCCAGGGCCACCAGCACCGACACCACCAGCAGCGCTGCCGTCAGAGAAAGGGGCCCCAGTGGGGGTGATTGGGTCTGCAGACAACTTGTTGGTGTCCCATATGAAGATCTCGGAGCTGGCAGACCCGGACAACAACACATTGTCCTTGATATGATTGAACGCCAAGCTTCTTACCGAGGATGAATGCTGGGTTGCCGAGTGCAACACATAATTGGCATCCTGGGGCTCGTCTTTATCAAGCAATGCCTTGCCGTCCCAAAACTGCACCACCCCGCTTTCCAACCCACCAACCAACAATCTGTTGTCGGCGGACCACGTCAAATCAAACGCTTTTGAGTCAATCTCCGTGCTTTTCACCGGCTCCAGAGGCTTGTTGGAGTGGAAAGGAGACCATATCTCCAACTTGGACGTGTCTGAAAAGTCTGCATCGAACGCGCCGGCCACGTTTGCCGTGGCAAGGGAAGGCAAGTTCTCGTTGGAGATCGCGAACGTTGCGGTACGGTCAATGTTCAATAGTTTCACCATGGCTATTTCTGTAAACTTCTGATAACGCAACTGACAAGACGCAACAAGATCACAAGGGTGCTATGGCGTTGCAAGGCCTTTTGGTGTTGGTGTTGGTGTTGGTGTTGTCGTTGTCGTTGTCGTTGTTGTGCTGGCAAATTGTTGAAATTTTCGTTTTTTTTATTTTTGCCTCGTCAGCCAAAAAGGACGGCAGGGTGACGCGGATCAAAACGCTCTTCATGGCTCTTCATGGCTCTTCATCTTCATGGCTCTTCATGGGCAGCCATTAATGAGCAGCCAGGCTGCAAATGGGCTGCAATTATCAAAGAGGACAAGCACGGAGGGCAGGCCTATGCTCTGACACCAGAGGTAAGGCACGGGATTTCGTGTCGGAGCCTGCTCGCGTGCTTCAACTAGATGATCAGTTCATGCTGGCAAGAGTCTTGCTGGTTCCTGCTCTAGCCTTTCAGCTCGCCTTTCAGCTCGCCTTCCAGTTCGCTCCGACGTGCCATGTGCACGTCAGACTTGGACACGGTGCTGCTATTTCGAGCCGGCGCGCACCCAACATGAATGCATGGCGTTTTGGTAAATTTCCGTACCCACCCATGGTAACTGAACAGCATCCTGGATGTGTCCGCCGCTGGGTGCAGTGCCCAAGACTCGTGCTGACTTGTATAAAAGTGAAATGGAGTGCCCCATCCATCAGGCCTTGACACAGAAAACGGGCTTATTAGCAAAATGCTTGAGAAAGAACACCTCGGCAGCCGGAGAAACGCCTTTTTGGCACGACTCTGCTCTTCGATCTTGGTCTCGACGGTGTGCTTCAGCTGGCTCATATACGCCAGCTTGGCCTGGGAACGGCCCGAAAGAGGCCCGGGCGAAGCCAATGTCTTGAGCTTTGATGAGGACAACGGGTACCGGCCCCCATATTATTCGCGGCGCAGACTGCCCACTCCAAGCCTCAGCAAAAGAGACTCGACCACCGACCCAGCCTCGATCTCGTCCCCGCCGGCCACATGCGACACCTCGCAGACCTCCAAGGGTGACACCAACTACACCGTCCAGGCCGGCGACTACGGCAGCCCCGAGTACTTGAGCAAGATTTTCGATCCGACCACGCTGCGCAACAGGGCGATCCACGCCAAGTACTTCAAGTACGACGCGTTGCAGCTGTTCAAGAAGTCCAGTTTCTACACGTCGCACGTTGGCGGGACCAAGGCGACCTACGGGAACTACTCGAACATGACGGAAATTGCGCACCTTGACTCTAGCCTGGAACAGAGCCAGTTCTTCACCATCAACGGCAAAACATATTTTCTGGGCAACAAGACCGTTCCTTCCAACCTCACCATGGTGGAGTACTTGACGGGCGGCAGGGAGGTTGTGAAGGCGCACTCCCACAACGACTACACGCGGGAAACGCCGTTTTTCGACGCCTTGCAGCGCGGCTACCAATCAGTGGAGGCAGATATTTGGTACTTCCCCAAGACCTGCGACTACAACTTGGCCTCGTTGAAGGAGTTTGCCCTTGCCAGCGACAGCGACTTCAGCAACGAGCTGGGCGATCTCCCCACCCTCTATGTGAACCACAAGTCAAGGGGTCTTCGGCAGTCAAACAACTTGAAGGCCATGTACTTGGACAACATTGAGCGCATGCTTGACGAGATCAACGCGTTCTACGGGATCGATGCCAGCGCCGCCGCCACCGCCAAGGCGGGGGTGTTCTTTGACCACCCAAGCCAGACCCTCAATCTCTTGTTGGACTTCAAAAAGAACGGGTTCCCAACGTACAAGCTTGTGATGAAGACGCTCCAGCCGTTGATTGCTAAAAACTACCTCAGTTACTACGACTTTGCAACGGAAACAAAAGTGGTGGGCCCGCTCACCGTCATCCTTTCGGGGCTCGACCCCGAGGACCTTCTCTTGATTGAGGACCAGTACCGCAAGGAGGCGCACCGCGGGGTGCGCTACGTGTTCACCGACGCCCAGTTGACGGACATGTCGAGCAACTCGGACAATCTTGAGGCCCTCGGAAAGTTGGCCGGGTACGCCTCGGCAAAGTACAGCGATGGCATTGCTGGGTCGGCGTCGATGTCCAAGAGCTACTACAAGAATCATCAGTACTTGCAGAGCAACGGCTCGTTGGATGAGTACACCGCCAACGCCACCAAGACCAGGTTCGACATTGCCCACAAGGTCCACGTGCCAACGCGCCTCTGGGGCGCCCCAGAGTGGGATTTCAACACCACTGTTCTGATCAATTCCGCGTTGGTCCACCAGTGCGGTTTGGATTACTTGAATGTTGATGATTTGGACGAGGGCTATGATATTTACATTGAGTCTTTTTGAGCGAATCTTTTCGAGCGAATCTTTTCGAGCGAATCTTTTCGAGCGCAGCGAGGAAAGATGAGCTCAATTCTTGACGAGGCAAAGAGCAAATCCTAGATGAGGACAACTTAGATGAACTCGAGGACAAAGAGGCAATCTCTTTATGATTTATAAACGCCACACAATACAGCATAATAGACGTTCTTGTAGTTTTATGATATCTACAAAGAATCTCATCTTTCGAGCGCAGCGAGGTCAATGAGGTCAATGAGGCCAATGATAAACATTCCATGTATTTTGCATTCTGCACGGCGCTCAACATGAATCCGTGATTTTATTTCTGCCTCGACTATATAATCCCTGATTCCCGGCCAACTCTGTCGATGCTGAGCTCACTTGAAGGACCAAATGTCAACGCCATATGAAAAGCCCCTGACCACTAGACAGCCCGGGCGGTTGCTGGAGGAGGACATGCTCGAGTTGGAGTCGTACCGCAAGATCAACCGCCAGCGGGACCAGAACTCGATTCTCTTAGCCAAGATTGTCCTCGTGGTGCTTCTTTCGCTCTTCGTCATGGGGGGATCGTTTCTTGCCTCGAGAAATGTCATAAGTGCCATCAGCGATAACGCTTTGAGCACCAACATTACCAATAATGCGATCACCAACACCACCATCAGCAATCACGCCATGCCCGCAGCGCAGCAGACGTTCCAAGTGCACGACCAATAGACTTCTTCATACTTAGTGGCAACCTGCTTGCCCTCTCTTAGTTTTCTTCCTCGGCTATCTTATCACAGAGTGTTATCATTTGCGCCGTAATGCCAACCTCAAGGAGTAGTAATTAACTAATCTCATCAAACATGAGGACAGTGAATAAACAAAATACCAATTTTTGATGACACTTCAGCAGGTATCATATACACGTCTACAACATCCCGAATGGGATTAGGGCAAATGCTGATCAACATGAGCAACTGTCGCTTGTCCCCTACATAGGAAACTTTTAGATTAAAAAACAATTGAATGTTAAGAATCTTCTTGTGCTCGTCTTTCTCCAAGTGTAAGTACTCCGTAATTGTCAGTAAGAAGAAAGGGAAGAGGCAAGGCTCCAAAAGAGGAGGATAACGATGATGAAGCCAGTTACTACTTTGAAGCTTACATGGCTTGAACACATTTCCAATTTCTTTATTGGGTAGAAGGTCTTTTTGGTCAGATGAACTTCCATACCACATGGAACCTGTTGATTGCAATTGAGGTATGAGACTCATTAGGGGTAGTTGTAGTTGTACTTGTTATTACGTGTTTTCCTAATGTTGTGCTATATGTATCATGTCAGACTTGAGAAGGATGCCCCTGTATCACACCTGTGATCACAACAAGTCATGGTAAAGCATTCTAGGTCATTCTGGAACAAACAAGAACTTTCTTGAATCAATCTTCTTGGATTCCAGCCAGAATGTCGACTGGGTGAGGTCTTTTCTGGATGACATCTTCCGACCTCGCGAGACGGTTCACAATATCGTACTTGAATCTCTCTGGCTAAGATTCAAAGCGTTAACGCTTCTCCCGTGGTACTTTTTAAACGTCTCATTAATTTGTAATTTAATTTTGGACCTAACTAGAATGTATTTAATGATAGTCTACAGGAATGTTATGATCATCAAAACTAAGAGCCTGATCTTTGCGAATCTTTCAGAGCGAAGCGATGAAAGATGAGCGTTCCTTGAGTCAAGCTCATTTATTAGGAGCTGAGCGCAAGTTATAGCGAACCAATGAAAGATGAGCGTTGAATCAAGCTCATTGCTGGATCTAGGATTGATCTCACCTGTGATTGAGCTCGTCCTTCCTTGCTGTGTTCGATAAGACTTGGTTAAGATTCGGTTGAAGACTGAGCTCATATAAGTTGATTGAAAATATTGAAGATTATCTCATCTTTTTGAGCTCATCTTTTTGAGCTCATCTTTTCTCGCTTCGCTCAAAAAGATTATATGTCCAACCCACTAAACTTCCTCCCCAAACTCACCAACTCATCACTCACCCTCACCCTCAAGCCCGGGCGCAACTCGCTGATATCCCTACTAGCCAAGCTCTCGGTGCCGACCCAGTGCCGGGCGCTGGCAATCAAGCTTTCAATCAAGCCTTCAACGTGTTCGTCCTGAAGCTCGTTCCCAAGCTGGGCGCCAAACGCATTGAGGAGCCGAAGAATGGACACGAGGCAGAGAAGCAGGACTTGGCCTTCCCCTGGGGCCTGCCCCTGGGAAAGAGAAGAGGCCTGCCCCTGGGAAAGGGCCATATCCTTGTACACGACAAGTCTTTCCAAGAGATAGCGCATTCTCGCCTTGCTTTGCCCTCGGAGGGAATCTGTTGATTCTGTTGATTCTGTTGATTCTGTTGATTCTGTTGGTTTGGTTGAAGATTCACTCATCTTTCCTGGCTGCGCTCGAAAAGATTCGAATGAAATCAAATACACACACGTCAACACAATCATCACCTCGCAGCTAATCACCGGGGTTGGTATAAACTCAGGGGCATTTCCTTCCGTCTTGGAAAACAACAACGTTCTCAACATTGGACTCTTGTTGTCGAGCCCGTTGAGTTCATCACTGGTGCTCGCTTGGGCCACCATTTTCTCAACAACGAGCAAAGTTGCCGGGGCGGTGTGGGGCACGAGCAAGGCGGTGAAGAGCTTCACGCGAAGGTTGATCAAGGACTGGTCCACCGACAAGATGTTGATGGCGGCAAGGCGCTTCAAGATGGGTTTTTTCTTGTTCATCATCAGAAGAAACTTGACGATTTTCAAGCGGAGAATCTCGTTGGCGCGCAAGTTTCTGGCAAAGAGGACAATGTCACTGTTGACCACCCCGTCGTGCATAATGGCCTCGAAAGTGGGGTCGTTGCCGCCAACGTAGACCTTGTAATTGATCGGGGTGGTTGCGGAGAAGAAAACGTTGGACATGCGCTGGATAAAGTCGGGCAGGGAAAACATGGCGGGGATCTCGTCGGTCCATGCTGGTCCACCACCCTTGCCTCCCAAGCGGACACACACTCTCACCAACCAGGCCTCGTCCACAACGGTGCGGAACAAAACACAACACTTGCACATGTTCTGCAACACGGTGAAAAGCAATAGTTGGGAAAAGGCGATTCTAAAATCAGCGGTCTCGTCGTACTTCAATAGATTCAATAAAAGAAAGGCAAGGTTGGCACGCCACTTGGACGAGTCTGCTTTGAAATAGGCGGTATTGACCTGGTTGTAAATGAGCAGGACTTCTGCTGGGTCGGAGATCAAAGGTTTGAGTTTGAACACGCGGCGTTGCAAAACTGACAAAACAAGCTTTAGCACGGTTTCAAGGTTTGCTTGGGCAAGAATAGTAGTTTCATCAGAAAGGATAATGGTTTTCTCAAATGGTTTCAGGAGTTTATTCTCCTTTTTAATGAAAAAGGGCGAGAGAACTGCCATGAAGAAGAGGTACGACGCGATTGTAAGCTTGAAGAGATTGAAAAGAGAAGGAAGCGGGAGGGCGCCCAAGCCTTTAAAGTCCAGGCCCATGTTGTTGTTGTTGTTGTTCATAAAGAGGTTGCCGCCGGCCATGGCGGCCATGGTGCCCACGGCCATTCTCATGGGGACGCCCATGGAGTAAGGATGGATTTGATGAAAGACGTGTGTGGGCTGGTCAGGATGGTCCGGGGAGATGGGCTGCAGATAGAATGTAGGAGGAGGAGGAGGAGGAGGGGGAGGAGGAGGAGGAGCAGAAGCAGAAGCAGAAGCAGAAGCAGAAGCAGAAGCAGAAGCAGGAGCAGGAGGATGTGCATTTTGCAACAATGCACGAAGCTCTTGGTTTTCCTGCTGCAATTTCGAGTTTTTCCTTTCCAAGTGGACAATGTACTCTGTTGCCTTTGTCAAGACACTGGCCTTGTTTAGCTTTGAAGCCGGGGAAAGGCCGTCCAAGTCGATGTTGGAGAGGTCTGAATTTTCAGCAAGCACTCTGAGGGAGGGCACCGCGTCGCGCAAGGCAAGAATTTTGCTGTTGATGTTTGTTCTGTATTTCTTTTCCACCATGTTGTGAGAAGCTCTGCCCTTTTTTGGCTTTGGAAGGGATTTGCAGTTTTTGGCAGGGTTTTTGGAAGCAACAACAAGGGCCTCGGGGCTTGAGGAGATGCTGTGGTGGCCCTGATTGGATGAGAACTGGTTGGATGTTTGGTTGGATGTTTGGTTGGAGCTTGAGGAAAGATGGTCGAATTGGGGATATTGGGGGCTGTTTTCAAAATGAGGAAGCTCGCTGGTGTCAAAGTTGTCCTCGGTGCTGAAGGTGAACAAGTTGTGGTTGTTGTCGTTTGTGATAAAGGATTGCTGAAAGGCCAAGTTGTGGTTCATGGAGCCGATGCGGGACTCTGGGGACTGGGACGGGTAGTCGTCCTGGTTGATGAACTCATGTGTCAAGGGGGGGTAGTAATCTTCTTGTTTGATCATGATATGGTATATGGTATGATGGATGTATTCTTTATCGTGTATCGCTATGGATAAGATGAAGATGATTTTGTCTGGGAGGATGTTTTTTTTTTGATTTTTGTTCTTGTTCTTGTTTTCAGATGGGAAAGCTGCTACGGGCACGACAAAAAGGGGATATGCGGACTCATGCAGACGTATGCGGAGATCAGCAGACGTATGTATGAATCTGTACACATCATGTAATTATCATGTAATTATCATGTAATTATCATCAATCAAGGTAAATAATAAAGTAATGGTAATAGTAATAGTAGTAAAGAGAAGCAAGAAAGATCACTTCTTGAATACCAACGCCGTTCTTCTTTTGTTCTTCTTTATCTTGTTCTTCTTGAACGTGACGTGTCTGCTGGCCCTCCATCCGCTGGTGCTGATCTTTTTGTTGTTCTTTTCTTCAATCTCCATCTGGGAGCCCCCATCGGGGACCCCCGATGGGGCCCCATCTGGGGTCTCAGATTGCCCCTTCAAATCACTCTTCAACTTCAACGCCAATCTCTCTTCTCTTGCCTTGACAACGTCGGCAAAGAAGCCCTTGCGTCTGATGCTCTTTGCCGCCAACGATTTGTTGTTTCTGATTGAGCGAGCCATATTTATTACTATCAACTATCAACTATCAACTATCAACTATCAACTATCAAGAGAATTATGAAAGTTTTTCTTGTGGAAGGGAAGAGAAGAGATGAGAGGGGAGTGCGCTTAGGAAAAGAGACGACATGCAATATACACATGCCTCCCCCCCCCCCCCCCCCCACGTGAAGGGGGCGTGAAGAGGGCGTCAAAGTGCATGAAGCACCCACGAGATCCTTGCATTATATTGCAGGGATTAACATGCACTGCAACGTGATGCGTACATTGAAATGCATGATGTTCTTGCCCTGAAAAGGGGCACACCGCATATCATGTGATGATAAAAGACAGGGCTGTTCTTTTCAAGAGATATTCTCTTCTTTTCCAGAGCGAAGCAGTAGCCCTTGGGCCAGGAGTTATCAAACTCGATTAGACTTGAAAACAGTAAAGGTTGAAACAGTGAACCCATCCATCTTTCAGAGCGAATCTTTCATCGCTTCGCTCTGAAAGATTCGCTCTGAAAGATGGATGTGACCGCTGTTTTATTACAATTCCCAAAATTCCCAATTTTCCCCCCCCCCCATTTCATTTTTCTTGTCTTTTCCAATAGAAATAAAAAATTCTCCTTCTTTCTTCACTTCATCAATCAAAAAGGTCTCACAGGTCATCCACGACATCAACAATGTAAGTTTCCCATCATCAGCCATATCCCAATGATAACGACAACATACTAACTCTTTAGGGCTAACTTGAAAACCCAAAAAAGACTCGCCGCCTCGGTTGCCGGGGTTGGCAAAAGAAAGATTTGGTTGGATCCTAATGAAACCACGGAAATCTCCCAAGCCAATTCTCGTTCTGCCATTCGGAAGTTGGTGAAGAACGGCACCATTGTCAAGAAGCCCGTGACCATCCACTCGAGATCCCACGCCAGAGCCCTTGCCGAGTCCAAGCGTGCCGGCAGACACATGGGCTACGGTAAGAGAAAAGGTACGAGAAATGCCCGTTTCCCAACCAGCGTGTTGTGGATGAGAAGATTGCGGGTCTTGAGAAGTCTCTTGGTGAAGTACAGAGACGCTGGCAAGATTGACAAGCACTTGTACCACTCGTTGTACAAGTCTGCCAAGGGTAATGCCTTCAAGCACAAGAGAGCCTTGATTGAGCATGTTATCCAAGCAAAGGCAGAAGCCCAGCGTGAAAAGGCTCTTCAAGAGGAGGCAGAAGCAAGAAGAAGTAGAAACAAGGCTGCAAGACAAAGAAGACAAGAGAGGGTGGATGCAAAGAGGGACGCTTTGATTAACTAATTCATTGAGCGAGTTCATTGAGCGAGTTCATTGAGCGAAGCGAGATGAACTTGATTGATTATTGAGTACCATCTCTCTCCATTCAGAGAAGCTAGCTTCTCTGAATGGAGAGAGATTTATGTGAATTCGACGGAATTGTTGCTGATTTGAAGTGTAGATGTTTTCTTTCTCCATGGGCAAAGGCTTCGCTCTGCTGGAGAAGGACAGATGTGAATGAAATGTAGTAGATATAGCCCACGGGAGCCCACGAGAGCCCTCTCTCTCTCTCTCTCTCCATCTCGCTTTGCTCGATGGAGAGATCTCGCGGGAGCGCCCGTAGCAGTTCCTCCGGCCACGCAGCATTTTTATTTTCCAACCAAAATCCCACCTTCATCAGAACCAACCTTCATCAGAACCAACTACAATTAGAATTAGCAACATGTCCTACTTCTTCGAACTGATGGACAAGTCCTTTGTCGACGTCAAGATCGACGCCGACGCCAAGATCAACACTGCCGACTTTCTTGCCGCCTCCAAATCCCTTGTCAAGCTCTTTGACCTTCTTGGGTCGTCCGCCTTTGCCGTTGTGCAAAGCGACATGAACGGCAACATTGCCAAGATCCACCAGTACCTCCAGGCCCACCCGCAAGAGGGCGCCACGTTGCAGGACTTGGTAGTGGCCGAGCTGCTGCAGGGCAAATCCCGCACCGCCACCCAGGGCCTCTTGTGGCTTTCGCGCGGGTTGCAGTTCACGGCCCAGTCCATGCGCGAGACCCTTGACCATCCTGAGAAGGAAATGAGCGTCACCTTCACCCTGGGCTACAACAAGACGCTTGTCAAGTACCATTCGTTTGTCGTCAAGCCGGTGTTCAAGTTGGCCATGAAGGCATGTCCGTATAGAAAGGATTTTTTCAAAAAATTGGGCGAGGACCAGGAAAGGGTGAACGAGCTGTTGAGAAGGTGGTTGGAGGCATTGGAGAGGATTGTCAAGGTGATTTTCGAGTTTTTCGAGAGGGGGAATTATGGCAAGGGGTTATAATCTTCATCGAGCGAAGCGAGATCTCTTCATCGAGCGAAGCGAGAGGGAGGGAGATTATAATCTAGAATATATACAATCTCCATTGAGCGAAGCTTGCATGTTTCATTTCCAAACCCTCTCCCTCGCTTCGCCCGTGAGAGAGTTCATCTATAGATAAGTAGAGTCCAACCACTGAAGCATGTAGACCAATGCGAATCTTTCATCGCTCCACTCGGAAAGATGAGCCAGGACAAGGACAAGGACAAGGAGAAGGAGAAGGACAACGATCGTTCATTGGCCAGCCCAGAGGAGCACCTGCTTGTAGACCCAAGGCAGGGCCAGGGCAGTGCTAGGGCAGTGCTAGGGCAGTGCTAGGGCAGTGCCAACGAACGCTCATCTTTCATCGCTCCGCTTTGAAAGACTCGCTGAAAAAAATTAAAACCTCCACGACTCCCACGACTCCCACGACTCCCTCCATTCGACCTCCCTCAATGCATTCCCCCTCCCACCTCCTCCTTTTCCTCACGGCCTGCCTCTTGGCAGGCTTCGCCCTGTCAGAGAAAGTGTCCGTCCTCGTCCAGCTTGAGGCCTCCCGCGAACAGCTTCCGTTGGGCAGCTTGGCGTACGACCTCACCACGGGGGTGTGCTCCTTCACCAAGACCCACGACGTCGCGGTTCTCCACGAGCCGCTTTGCATTGGAACGTCCCTGGGTGACCAGGCCTCCGGCGCTGTTGCCTCCGGGGCCAGCTTCACCTGCCTCTCCTACACCACCCACCTTCTTCCTGGAAAACTCATCCTACACGCCACCCTCGACAACACCCTTCTCAAGATCGACTACGTGGCCGACCCGGCGCTCCGGGACATCGAGGCCGTTGTGGAAAAGGCAGCCTTGGGCATCTACCCTGCGCCGGTGGCCCCCGTCGTGCGCAAGTCAAAGCAGGAATTGGAGCAGGAAATGTCGGAGAATAAGTCGTTTATTCAGAAGTACTGGCAGTATTTGGTGCCGGTTTTGCTTATTATGATGTTCAGTGGAAAGTGATTAACCCTGTCGACCTGTCGAGCGAAGCGAGATAGGTCGACAGTTCGATAGCTACCACTGCCAACAGTCCTACTACAATGCCATTGATATTACTACTCTACACCTTGTAGACAGCCTGCCTCTTGTGGTCAGCTCGAGCCACCCGTGCCTGCTCGCCGACCCCTTGTAGACCTTGTAGACCCGTCGACCTTGACTGTCTCGCCCTGTCTCGCCCAGTCTCGCCCTGTCTCGCCCAGTCTCGCCCAGTCTCGCTTCGCTCGACAGTGGCTCGACAGTGGCAGTGCTCACAATTCCCAGATAAAATCCCAACTCCTTTCTCCCCCCTCCCTCCCCCCATCACCAGCATGGACAACGACCACCCCAGAAAGAAGTTCAAGAGATCCTACAAGGCCTGCTGGAACTGCCGCACCCGCAAGATCAAGTGCGACCTCGGGTCCTTGGAGTTCCCCCGCAACCCGCCGTGTGCGCGGTGCATGCGAGAGCGGAAGCCTTGCCATTTTCCAGAGTCAAAGCGTGGCAAGTCGAGCGCACTGTCGAGCGCACTGTCGAGCGAAGCGAAACAGTGGTCGACAGACGGCCTGAGTGGTGACACAGCAAGCATTCAGGCCAATCAGGCCAATCAAGCGACCCAGGAGGCCGCCCCCGTCGCCCCAGGGGCGACGTCTGGCGTCTCCCCTGGGCCCCTCCCTGGGCCCCTCCCTGGACTTCGCAAGAAGAAGCCCGCCAGCTCCGTCCAAGGAACCCTCCTATTCCTTGCCAACGTTGCAGGCAACATGCCCCAGATCCCAGAGGACGACGAGCCCCCTGTGCAGCCCCCTGTACACCCCACCAAGCTCTCCGAGCTTGACTACATTGGCCCCGCCAAACTTCTTGACGAAGCAGAGACTGAGGAGCTTGTCAACTTCTTCTTCCAGTACATGCACCCGTTCTACCCGTTCATCCCCAGCGCCCTTCACAGCGCCCACAACTTGACCCAGTACCCGATCCTCTTGTTTGCCATCTTGACCATTGCCACCCGGTACAAGCCGGTGCGCAACACCCATGCCGACCTTGTTGCTGAAGAAAAGGAGATTGAAAACCGCTTGTTTGTCCACAAGCAGCTCTGGATCTACTGCCAGAAGCTCATCTCGCAGTCCCTTTGGACAGAAACGTCGCTGCGCGACATTGGCACCGTGTTTGCGTTCCTCATCTTTACCGAGTGGAACCCGCGTGCTATCCACTGGAAATGGGACGGCAATAACGATATGGCCACCGCCCGGGATATCAACGAGTCCCACCTGAGGGCGCCTCAGCAGCAGCAGCAGGATGACTCTCTTGTCGGGGTCGACGCCATGAAGCGCAGCGCCGGCATGTCCTGGATGCTCTGTGGCACCTCGGTTCGCTTGGCCCAGTCCATGGGGCTCATGGACAGCTCCCCCTGCGTGTTTGTCGCCACCCACTTGTCGGAAACCCTCACGGCCATGAACATGGACCAGCGCAGCATGCTTGCCCAGTCCTTGGCCGAGGTGGACTTGGAAGGAGATCTTGATCAAGACAACAACATTGATGGCAAATTCACCCTCCCCCAGCGGGCCAACTTGGATCTCCTCAAGATCATGGCCCTTGCGTATGAAACATTCTATTTTGAAGGCTCGTTCTCCGTCACCGAGCAAAAACAGGTGCTTGCGGCCTTGAGCATCATGACCCCGTTGCTCAACAACTGGAAAAGCAAGTACCAAACTCTTTTACAGCCCAGCCCTGCCGCCGCCACCGCCAACATCCGCGTCCTCAACAACCCCACCGCGCTCTCCACAGCCGACAAAAAGCTCCTCCACAAGACCATTCTCCAGGAAACGTTGATCTTTGACTTTGCCTACGCAAAACTATACATTTACTCGCTCTCCTTGGGCAGCAACCCGTACCTCAAGGGCGCCACCAAGACCACCCTGGCAACCCCCGAGGCTTCTTCATCCTCCACGGCTGCCTCCTCCACCAAAAAGCTCACCGAGTTGCGCAAGTCCTGCCGGCTCATGACCTTGGCCTACGACGCGGCCAAGGAGCTCGTGGAGTGCGTCGACAGGGTGCACCGCTTGAAGATGCTCCGCTTCATGCCCGTGCGCTGGGTGACGCGTGTTTTCCGCTCCGTGGCCTTCATTGTCAAGTACTACATGACCTTCCAGTACGCGGTGCGCCACGGCAACCTGGACGTTGTTGAGATCCTTGGCTTGAACATTGACTTTGCCAACATGATGCTGATGATCAAGAAAACCGGCACAAACCTCGGCGAGGCCCTGCCGGATGAGATCCACTTGTGCACGCGCTACTCCACCATCTTGCTCTTCTTGCACACCAAGATGAAGGACGCAGCCGCGAGGGCCAATCGCAGGGAGTTGAGCACTTTTGCAAAGCCAAGGACAAAGCCAAGGACAAAGACACCGCCAATGCCCCAGAGAGACGAGCCAATCGTGCACCCTGCGTCAAACGTCCGCGCGGAGCCGTTGCCCCAGGAGGAGCCGCCTTACTCGTATGATTTCTTCAATGGGAATAATGTGCAGAGTTGGCAGAGTGCCCAGGCAACGGCCCTGGTGGCGCCCCCGCTCATGGACAACACCTTGGGCTTCTCCGGTATTGACGAAATCGGTTCCATCTTCAACTTCAGCTTGGATCTCCCCGGCTTGACCTTTGCCGACACCGTCACCCAGAAGTTGGAGATGTTGCGCACGGACCCGAAAACCGGGTGGGATGCGTCGGCGCCCAGCGAGGGCTCCTAAATGTCTACAAGTTTACTCATCACATGTGCATCTTTACTGTATAATACACTTTTCATCCCTGTACCTTGCCCGCTTCAACTTGTCGTGCTTGCGCTGCTTGTGGCGGAACAAGCTCTTGGACGACTCTGCTTTGGACCCGGTCTTCTTGATGGGCTCGCCAAGGCTGTTTTTCGGGGAGATTGTCAAGGGGCTCAAAGAAACAGGCGCCGAAGGCGCCGTCGACACCGTAGGCACGGTTGGCATTTCACTCACCGCGTCCAGCAACAGCAGCAACTCGGGCCCGGGCGTGTCCTCCCCGGCACCACTCTTTGGCTTTCTTCGAAGCGAAAGGGTTCTCTTGCCCCAAAGAGATGGGTGGCGCTTCACCTTGGTTGAATGTGAAGCTGGGGATGGTGCTACTGGTGGTGCTGGCACTGGTGCTGCTTGTGCTTGTACTGCTTGTGCTTGTACTGCTTGTGCTTGCGGGGCTTGTGCTTGCGGGGCTTCCTCAGGGCTCTCCTCAAAGGAAAACACCGACGTTGCATCGTCTTCCGACTCGTCGCCCTCCGCTGACTCCTCCTCCGTGGCAAGCTGGTCCTCCGAGTCCGTAAAAGTGTCGGAAATATTCCAGCTCACGCGCTTCTGCTGCTTTGTCGTGGCAACCAAAGAGGCCGACGAAGAAGCAGCAAGCATCCAGGGGTCAACGTAGCCGTCTTTTTCCGTCTTGTATTTCCACACATAGCGCTCTTCAATGCCAATGTACTTGCTGCTGGTGGGGAGCGGGTGCGTAGAGTTATGAAACACCATCTTGTGGATAAGATCGTGCGAGGCCCGCTTGGACGACGCCGCCGCCGACTCGTGATGATGAAGAAGAAGAAGATTATCGCTTTGAACAGAGGCCCCGCCCCCGGTTCTTGTCCGGGAAAGCTTCAAGTCGTCAGTCTCCTCCTTTTCCTTCAAGCTTTCACTGATGTTTTCGCTTGCGTGGTCCTCCATATCACCCTCTTCTTCTTCTTCTTCTTGTTCCTCCTCATCCTTCCTTGCGCTCGACATCTTCTCCATTCTGTAAAACAAAATATATGGCGTTTCCTGGTCAAACGCTTTTCTGAAACTGATGGGCTTGACCCGGCCATCCGTTGCCAAATCGTCAAACAACAACCATGTTTTCCGCTCTTCATCGTCCTCTTCACCGTCCTCTTTAACAAAAGTCTCATTTCTCACCAAGGAAACATAGTGGCCACTGTTGATGGAATGACCCCTGTGGCACACTGCGCTCTCCAAAACTAATCTGAAACGGTCTTCGTCCTCTCCACTTACTTTATCATCTTCTTTTCCTTCCTCCTCCTCCTCCTCCTCCTCCTCCTCTTCCTCTTCTGCAATGAACGTGGGAAGATCAATGTAAGGCGGGATAATCACCCTGGTGGAGCTCTTGTGCGAGTTCTTGTCAAAGGTGTATCGTTTCAAACAAATGGGCAAAATGGGTCTTTTCTCAGCAAAACTCTGCTCTGTTTCCGACTGCGGCTCCAAGTCGGTGTAAAACGGGAGCAACTGCAAGAACATCCACGCAGGAAGACTCACCTCGCCGGTCTTGTTGTCGGAAAAGATGGAGAAATTCGAATTGGCTCGGCTTCTGGTGGTGATGTTGTACATTGTGCTGCTGTCCTTGGACGTTGAGTATGTTCGAGAAACCCTCAGGTCGTCAGTGGTCAGGGTGGTTTTTCTGGTGATACTGCCGTCTTCCAAAGAAGACGAGTCATAAGTGATGGTGCTGTTCGCTGCGGCGGTGGCGGCTGTTGCGGCAGTCGCATCAAAGGGGTCGATAAAATTCTCATCAATTCTTGGCGAGCTTGGCGAGCTTGGAGCATGTTCGAAATGCTCGGTGCTTGACTTTTCCAATTCGCTGTTGTTGCGCGGCAGTAGCGTGGCGATTTTGCCATCTTCCTCAACGCTTTGTAGCTGCGGGTTTGCAATGATGGTGTTTCTACGTAAGGTGTTTCTGCGCTCCAATTGTCTTTTGACGTGCACTGAGTTGTTGAAATAGTGTTCGAGACACTCTTCAAGGAGCACTGATTTCTGAACGGGTTTCTGGTATATAGGCTGAGGCTCTTTGGATTCCAAGGATTCCTTGGAGTCTTCTTTAGGATCTTCCTTGGATTCTTCTTTAGGACCCTCCTTGGGACCCTCCTTGGGATCCTGAGACTCTTTTGCATCTTGATACTCGTCCTTTTCCTCTGAACCTGCCTGCAGGTCCTCTTCTTCCTCCTCCGACGGAATGGAAACATACAACATTCTCTCCTTGGCGAACCGGTGGTCATCCTGCTCAGCTTCTTTGCCTCCGTGGGCGATATCCACCTTCAAGGTGAGCAACGGCATTTGGAGAATCTCCGTCAAGAAGATAAACAATTGGCAGCTGTCTTCCTGCTTGCGGGACAATGCCTCGTGGAAGCCGTTTTCATAAAGCGACTGGCAAAGCAAGCGAGTAATGTCCTCCGTGACCAACTGGCCCGAGCGGAGTAAACTGACATAGACCCGCAAAAGGGCTCGAAGCTTTTCCACTTTCAAGTGGCTTTGCTTGTTCAGATGCTGCTCGTCAAAGCACAAGAGCAACGGTTCAAAGCTCTCGAGCTTGGAGAACATTGCAAAGAGGAGCGAGTCCAAGTAGCACATCACGTTGCCCCAGTTGACGGCGCCCAACAACAAAGTGTCGTTTTGAGTGCTGCTGCCAACACTTGCTGCGACGAGATGGCCGCACTCGCAGAGCATAAAGAAGCACGCAAGCTCGTACGCCCTTGTGAGATCCCTATTGGAGTAGTGCGAAACCACGCAAAAGCCGAGCTCGTCTGTGCATGGCGGCGGCAGAGGACTGTGCTTGTCAAAGAGCAGCCGAAGAACCTTGATCTTGCTGGAGGAAATGACAGGCGGTGGTTTCTTGCTGTCCTTGTCCTTTTGTTCCTTCATTGCTGCCGCCCAGTATTCTTCGGTAAACACCTGGGGTTTGGGCAGCCGGCGCACCGCAAGCCCTCTGGGTCCAGGCCCGAGGGTCGCGCCGCTGGCAGAGTCCTGTGGCGGCTTTACCTGTGCAGCGAGACTCATCTTTGGTTACAAGAAACTTGTTGGGTTCCATCATTTAAACAAGAGCAGGTTTTTTTTTTTTTTTATTTTATGTATTTTTACGTTTTGTGGACCGGGGCCGACTCCACGTGATGGGTGGCCATCAGATGGGCCATCAGATGGGCCATCAAGGCCTGTCCCGCCCCTTGTTCATGTCAACCGGCGAGTACGTCACCTGGGTGATGAACTTCCCGGCATACCGGTTGATGCAGGCCACCGCCAACACGTTGTTTTTGATGCTCGTTGTGATCAAGTGGTTCAAGATCACAAAGTTGGGCACGCTCAACATGTTGTCGTCGTTGGTGGGGTTGGTGTTGGGGGTGTTTCTCGGGGAGGCCAAGACACCGGTATTGTTGAAAGGTTTTGAAATGGTTGAAGAATTGAAGTTGTTTGTTGGTGCAAGTTGGGCTGTTTGCGGGTAGCGTTTTGAGTTGAGGTCCCTGTTGTTGAGCAAGACGTTGTTGAGGTAGGGAGGCAAAGACGGTGGCTCGGGGAGCTTTTTGTGGCGCAACATCGTCAGGCTGTCCATGAGAGTGTCGTCGTAATCGTCAGTGTCCACGTACACCAGCGGGATCTCGTCCGTGTATTCCACCGGCTTGCGGGGGACCGGAGTGAGAATCGGGCGCATGAGGCGTGCTGCCCCCAACAGGATCCTCGAGTCGTTGTTGCCGCTGTTGTTGTTCGACACCGTGTACCCCTTTTCAAGCTCGCTTTGCAACGTGAGGTTGTCTGGAACCGGTCCAAAGTAGTCGTCGTTGGAGTTGCTGGACACCTTGCCAGTGTAGTGCTGGGCGGGCTTCTGGATCATAAATGGCTTGGACAGTTGCTCTTGCTCTTGCTGGCCAGCATCCTCGTTCTCGGCAAGGGCAACGTTTTGCTGGGAAACAACCTCGAACCAGTTGACGAAATTCCCGTTGGCCTCTGTGGCCTTTGGGAGGTTATTTGAGCATTTCAACTCGCCATCCACCACAAACTGGAACCGATAAATCCCAATGCGGAGAAAAAGCTGCACCGCAAACTCGTTCTCAGACACCGGGGCCAACCGTATCTTGCTTGTCCAGTCTGTGAAACTGCCAATGACAAACACCTCCCGGGCAACGCCTTTCCACTTGAGCCCCACGGGCACCATGATGCCCAAATTGCCGTCGTCGTTGTTCATGTAATCCAACAACACATTGGCCTCGATCTCGTCGTCGTCCTTGTTGATAATGTCATCATGGATCGTGTTATTATTCTTCATTTTCCCTTCCTCTTCCTCCTCCTCCTCCTCATCATCATCATCTTCCAAGTCCATCAGATGGTCGCCGCCCTCGGAGCTGCGCGCAGAAAGACTCTCGGCGTTCTCGATAAACTCGTCCTGGGGCATCTCCTGGTCCTCATCCACCATATACTTGGGGTTGAACTTGATGGGCTGGCTGTTGCTGCCAGTAACAACGTTGGACGTTGCCGTTGTTGACGCAGCCTTGCGCTTGCCCACCGCTAGCTTCTTCTTGTGGGCTCTTCTGGCGGCAGCGCCTTGCTGAGAGGCCCCGGAGAGGGCCGGTAGTGTTGTTCCTCCCCCCGCGGTGGGTCCTTCTGCAATTCCTTCTGCTCCTGCTGGTCTGCTGCCATGTCTGCCCGCCCCGATAAAGTTGGAGCTTCTGCGCGATTGCTGGCGCACGCTGCGTTTCGGCACCGCGTCGGTGTACTCGACTGGCGTGGATGGAGTGTTTCCCATGGCGATCAATACCTTGCTGATCTCTTCTGTTTGCTATTTGCTGCTGTTGCTGTCGCTGCTGTTGCTGCCGTTGGGGGGGTTTTTTGATGTCTGTCGCCTTTTTTTTTGTTCTGTTTTATCACAAAGGGTGTTACCCGCCGTGTCAATGCACCCCAGACTGTGGGCAAGTCGACCTCGAAGGCGGCCTGGAGGGGGTAAAGAGGGGCCTGGAGGGGCCCTTCGAGGAGCCAAAGAGGTGCCTTCGAGGAGGGTCTACATCGCACCGCGGCGAGAGAAATAGAAAGTCTAGTTTTAGTAAATATTGAACATTTGCGACTGCAGGTAGGACTCAAATGAAAGCCCTGCTTAGGTCTAGGCCCCATCGAGGGCCATCTTGAAGTACGGATTCACCCCGTACTTGTAGATCTGCCTTCCCAAGAAGCTCCCGCTCCCGCTGGCACTCCCACTCCCGGTCTGGCCCTTTCCCTTTTCCCTTTTCCCACCAAGAGCCATTTCAATGACCCTTTTCGCCAACGCTCGCACGGCCTTGTCGCGATGGTACACCCCCATGGCCACAAGCTCCAAGCCGAAGTTGCGTGCCCCCGTGGGGCCTCCGTTCTGTGCTTGTCCGTGGCCGTGCATTTTGCCAAGGTCCGTTTCGTGAGGAACAAGATAGGTCAACATGAGAAAGCGCTCCACCTGGGCCTCGGTGCCGTCCTTGAGGAAGGACAAGATGGCGGTGTAGACATCCCTGGCTTTCGCCACCGGGGTTGCAGGGTCCTGGAGGGCGCAGATCTGGAAGAGAAGGTCGGAGGTGGCGGCAGCGGCAGCGGCGCCTGTGCCGGCAGCGCTGGCGCCGGTTGAGGGCTTGAACATGACGTTGAAAAAATAGTCAATGGGGAGATGCCGCAGTCTGCAAGAGTAGTAGAGCGGGTAGTAAACCCGCAAGGTCTCAAGCCGCTCGCGGGGGTCTGTCCAGTAGTAGCCCTTCAGAAGGCTTGCCAACGGCGGTAGGCAGGTAGAGGAGGAAAAAAGGGCAGGGTTTACGGGCTTGATGGAGAGCTCAGGGATGGAGGACGCCTTGGAGGCGGAGCGGACTCTTTTGAAGCTGAAGCTGTTGCTCTTGGAATGCGACGACTCGGCGGTGCCCGTGGTGGTGGCAGTCATGGTGGTGCTCCCGCTGTTGTGCTTGCTGAATGAGTTGAACGTTGAAATGCTTTCATTTTGAGAGTGGCGTTGGTTTTGGTAGGAGTAGTAGCTTTCGCCGGGAATGAAGGTTTCCATGATCCCGTGGACTAGGCCTTTGGAGCTGCTCCTCTGGGCCCGCGGGCTGGCGCGAGGGGAGCCGTTCGAGGAGGTCGAGGTGGTTGTCGAGGTGGTTGTCGTCTGGGCTTCGTTAAGGGCCTCCCAGACGCACTCCTCGGAAACAAGCACCCGGAGCACCGCGTTGACGTGCTGGCGGAACACAAGCATGATGGTTTGGTCGTCGTGTTTCTCGTCAACAAGGGTGTTGAGCTTGGACATGAAATGCTGGTCCTCCCGCACGAGAAAGTCAAACGAGCTAGAAGAGTGGTCTATGAGTGTCGTTGTTGTTGTTGCTGATTCTGCTGACGCTGTTGCTGGGGAAGTGTCATCCGAGTTGAAGATATACTGGAGGGAGAAGTTCGAGCTGAAGGAGGAAATGGAGCTCGGAGACTGGAGCTCTTTTTCATACATTAGTGGGTTATGATCCAAAGGTGGCATTGAACATGACGACAACGTTGAGGACAACACCAACTCGTTGGTTTCCATGTCGTAAAGAACATCCCATAAAGCGTCATGCAGTTTGAACGTTGGGTTTGCAGTGCCCGCGATAAACCAGTCTTGCAGTTCTATAAAGTCGTATTTGCTGAGATCAAGATAGGGGAAAGCTCTTTCTAAAAAGCCTGAAATGAGCCCGCCGCCGGAGATCAATGCAATTGTGGCAAAGACAAACTCAGAAATTTCCAGGGCCGGCTTTTTGTTGCCGAGATAAAAGATTCTCTTGTGGCTGAGAAAAGCATTGATGAGAATTGTGACGGGCGGGGTGGCCCCGCCATAGATGGTCAAATCCGGATGCTTGTCCAAGTTGATGTAGGAGCCGGGGCTGATTTTCGCAGTGAGGATTGCCACAAGAAAGTTTCGCACTGAATAATCGCCCACGACGCTGGGAAGCTGTAAAAAGGGGATTCTCAACGGGATGGGGATGCTCAGGTAGTTAACAAACACCTCGAGGGTGCCGTCGTCTTTAAAATTCCATGTTTGTCCGTCGTCAGCGCGAGTCTGCTCATCGTTGAGCAGTTTCTTCTTGAACAACTTGCTAATGAAGCTTCTGTTGGAGCAGAAGGATGTCACCGGGAAGTCCATGATCGAGCTCATGAGGAATTTCTTCTCGTACAGAAGCGAGTTAGGCACTTGCTGAAGCATTAAACCCGAGGTAGAACATGAGGAGGGAAATGTGAGTGAGGTGTGCAATTCTTGGAGAAACTTGTCAAGCTGCAGAGGATCAGCAGAGTCGATTTTGAAAAACTTGTCAAGGGCCACGAGTAAGATCGGCTTGAACATTTGGAAGCACTGGTATTTGGTAGCGATTGCAAGGCCCTTGATAACGGTGTTTCGGTGCACTGACCGGTCGTATCGCACATTGACAACGTTCAAGATGTATAGCGGGCTCGAGCCGTTATTATCATCATTGCTAGACGGCGCCCCGTATTGATACTTCCCATTGGCATCACTGTAGAGTAGCACCACTGTCCAGTCCTCTTTTCTATTGTGGATCTGATCAGGCATCAAAAGCTCTGCAAAATAGGGCAAATCGCCAGGAATCGGGCCTGGGTACTGATGCCTTACCACCGGTCCCAAGTTGATGTCGAACTCTGAGGCGATCAAATAGTCAATCATGATTTGCTAGCAGCTTTCCGTTGAAGATGGAAGAAAGAAAGAAGGAGACAAATATGTCAATTTGCAGCTGAAGTTGAAATCCTGGTTTTCCAGGTTTGGTTTTATCAAATTTTCCTATTTCGACCAAACACCTAGGGTGAACGAGAGAGAGAGAGAGAGAATACACACACACACAGCGAATGGAAAGGACTGCACTAAAATGATGAGCTAGACTCCGGTGCTAAATGGGTGCTTTGGGCTAAATGGGAAAATGGGTCTAGCAGTATGGATACAACTGAGAATGGGCGTTTTGGCACTTAGCGTCTTCTTGAGACGCTTTTTGTTTTTTCAACATTTCTCACTCAAAAAATTTCGAGACGATGCGCTGTGCTGCGTGCCGGCGTCAGTATCACGTTATTGTGCATACTGCATGTTGCTGTATGTTGCTGTGTATTGATGTGTTATACTGTATATCCATGTGCTCTTGCTTGTTTCGGCGTGGATCGTGCGTCATTATCGTGATTCTCGCATACCATCATCTTGATCATGCGTACCACATACTACTTGTCTACTACCCGCCCTTTTTCTCTCAAATCACGAAATTTCAATACAACATCTAATAATACACATGGATTTACTGCCTGGGTGGATAGGCCAACTGCATCTCTCCAGAATGACCAATACAGACCAGTCTGACGCTGGGTCTCCCCCCCAGGCCACGGTCTACAAACTCCCGGACCCGCCTGTGGTGGCCACCCCAGAGCGATACTATGCCAACTACGAGCCAGACGTCCCCATTGCCATTGACTTTGGCTCTGCCACCATGAAGCTCGGGCTTGTGAGCGAAGAAACCCCTTTTTTGAACTTCCCGTCGATTGTCCTGCGGTACAGAGAGCGCCGGCTCAACAAGACATTGACTTATGTGGGCAACGACTGCTACTTGGACCCGTCGTTCCGGTCCTCCATCAAGAGCCCCTTTGACGGCCAGTTCATCACCAACTGGGACTACGCAGAGTGGGTCTTGGACTACTCGTTCACCCACTTGGGGGTCTCCTCCGAGGGCAAGGTGGACAACCCAATCATCATGACCGAGCCCTTGGCAAACATCAAATCGCAGAGAGCAAACATGTATCAGTTGATGTTCGAGGCGTACAATGCTCCAAAAGTTGCGTTTGGCGTGGCAGATTTGTTCTCCTTCCACTACAACATGCTGCAGCAGGAGAAGGGAAAGTCATCTGGGTTGATATTGGGCTGCGGCAACCAGTCCACAAACATCATCCCTGTTATTGATTCCCAGCCCTTGTTGAAATACGCCAAACGGATCAACTGGGGAGGCGAGCTGGCCAAGGAGTACTTGGGCAAATCGCTTGGCTTGAAGTACCCATTCTTCCCTTCAAAAATCATGCCAAATCATTTGAAAATGATGTTTGAAGACCACTGCTACTTCAGTGAGGACTACGCACAGGAATTGGACAGGTACATGGACTTGGACTACTTGATCACCAAAGACGTTGTGTTCGAGGCCCCGTTCACAGAAATCATCCAGCCCCAAAAGTCGGAAGAAGAGATTGCTCGCCAACAACAAAAGAAAAAAGAGCTTGGCAGGAAATTGCAAGCACAGGCTCAGAAAATGAGACTTGAAAAATTGGTTGAAAAAGAAGCAGACTACAAGTATTATAGTGAACTCAAGGAAGACTTGTTCAATCCGGAAAACAAGGTGTCCAAGAAGAAAATATGGGCAACGTTAACCCAGGCTGGGTTTGACGATGAGGCAGATTTCTTTAAATATTTGGCCGGTTTGGAAAAATCGTTGAAACGAGCCAGACGACAAGATATAGGAGCAGGAGCAGACGGCGACGACGGCGATGGAGAACAAGCAGGGGTGCCTGATTTCAGTCTTCTTGAAATCAAAGACGAAGAGTTGACGGACGAACAGATTAAAGAAAAAAAAGTGTTGAGGTTGCAAAGGGCCAATTACGAAGCGCGCAAGCGGGCCAAAGAAGAAAAAGAATTGGAAAAACAGCGCAAGCAAGAGCAAGAAATCAAAGAGCAAGCATGGAGAGACTCCGACATGAAGGGGTGGCTTGAAGACAAGCGAGCAAAGCTCAAAAAGATTGTTGACCGGAAAAACCAGCGCAAAAAGTTGAAAGCAGAGTTAAATGATCGCAAGTCGCACGCTGCCCAACTTCGAATGAAAAACATTGCCAATTTGGCGGCAGACGGGGGCGGCAATTCCAACAAAAAAATGCTGCTGATGATGATGATGCCATCATCGTCCTCATCCATGAACGACGGCCATGATGACTCTTCTTCCTCGCGCCTCAAGAGAAACGCCAAACGAGTCACCATCGACAACGATCCAAATGATACGTTTGGTGCCAACGACGACGACTGGCTGATTTATCGCGACATTTCCAAAGCAGAAGATGAGGAAGAATTGGAGATTGAAAACACCGAGTTGAAGCGGCTTGAAGATCTCTTGCTAAAATTCGACCCCAGTTTCAAACCAGAAGACGTTTTCAACTCGCAGTTCAACTGGAAAAACTCCACCATTCACAAGTTTCTCAGAGGCGCCTCGGAGTTCGACCCAGACAACCAGCATCACCAGCACCAGATCCACCTCAATGTCGAAAGAATCAGGGTTCCGGAAATATACATCCAGCCAAACATTGCTGGCATTGATCAGGCAGGCATTGTGGAGATTTCGGAAAACTTGCTTGTTCAAAGATTGCCCCAGGCAAATTTTTACAATCTCAACGAATCCCCAAGTATCCTCAATGGGGTGTTCCTAACCGGAGGTTGTTCCAAGTTGAACAATTTCCAACAAAGACTCGTGAAGGAGTTTACAAGCATTTTGCCCGTGAACACGAAATTCAAGGTTCAAAGCGCAAGGGATGCGGTAATTGATCCCTGGAGGGGAATGAAGTTGTGGTCGGCCAGCGCCCTGGCCAAAAGTGCATACGTTCTGAGGGAGGAGTATTTGGAGATGGGAAGTGATTATATAAAGGAGCACAACTTGGGCAACGTGAGGATTTGAACTCTCTACAGCAAAAAAACTCGTTAAACATTTATTATTATATAGTAGAACACCATGTATTTAATTTTCCTTTGGCATCAACTCCTTGAACCGGTTGATCGCACCAAACCCTTCGAAATACGCCGCCAAGATCCACTCAATCTTCACGTCGGTAGGCACCCTGAAATTTTTCAACTTTGGGTACAAGTCGAGGGTGATCTCAATCTGATGGACCACCAACGTGGTGTAGAAAATGGCGCCCGTGTACTTCTCCAAGAACTTCAACACCGCATTGTTCCCCAGGACGCCGAGGTACCCCTGGCACACCGTGCCGTAGAACGTTGCGGGCTTGAAGAACGCAAACAACAAGGCGTAAACCAACCCGAGCAACGTGAAATGGTACAACTTGTACGGGTAGACAATCTTCTTGATCTGGACGTGCGAGTAGCCCCTTGCTTTGGCGGCTTCCTTGGCCATTTGCACCAACCGGACGCGTGCATCCTGTGCCACGTTCGCCAACGGCGGCTCGAGCCCAATGGGCTTCTCAATCTCAAACTCCACGTCCTTTCTTCTAAAGGAGATGGTCATCAGCGCCGGCTCCAACGACTTCAACTTGATGTCCGAGATCGTCTTGTCCACCTTGACGTGGCCATAGTGTGCCAAGATGTCCTCAAGCGCGAGCTTGTGGTCCTTGTTCATGTGTGCGAGAATCTTCTGCTCCATGATGACGAGTGCTAGTTATTTCAGTAAGAAGCAATCTTCTCTTCTCCTCTTCCAGTCTGGGGGAAAATGTGCGTTTTATACATGGAGAAAAAAAATCTCAAGGAAAAAATTCCCAAGGGAGAAACAATTCCAGACGAGATTTCACTCCGAAGGAGAAGGAGAAGAAATTAGTTTGTACAGTTCTATCCACGGAAGCAGCCTCACAGTAAGTAGAATGTCGATCCGAGTGTCGAACATCCCTTCAACAGTGTCGCAGCTCGAGCTTTCTGCGCTCTTTGTCCCCTTTGGTCCGATTGCAAGGGTGTCGGTCGAGGAAAGCAAGCACAAGAAGCAGGGCCAGCAGGTCGTTGCGGATATCACGTTTGACGAGCTCGACGACGCCATCGAGGCCCGCGACAACATGAACGGATTCGAGCTCCAAGGAATGTACTTGGTCGTCACGGGCCAGGGGCTCGACGAGAACGATGGCGAGATGGACAAGCAGCCTTCCAGCTTGATCTCCGCCTTGAAGGCAAAGACCGCCATTTGGGACGACGACAACGCAGCAGTAAAGAGTCTATTGGGGTTGTCTAGCAGTTCTCTTCAACGGGCATTGAAGCACTAAGCACTTGTCATGATTACGATTCAGCCTCGTCTGAAGCTGCTAGATTGATTTTAACTGATAAGAAAAAAAAAAATTAAAATATACAAATATTAATCTGGACAGATCATCAGACGAAGATCCCGCCCCAGCTTGTTTCATGTTATCATTGGCTTGGGCTCTATTTGTGTGGTGCCGAGCGTTACAGCCCGTGCTCTCTATAGATCTTGAATATTTTGGGCTTCTCAACTTGTACAACGAGCTAGACGACTACGAGGAAACGTTTCTTGATAATGAAGAGTGGCTGTTGTTCCCCACACACGTGGGGTATTTGGGCCCCGTTGCCACGGGGCTGGCTCCGTTCTTGGCTCAGACAGATGACCAGCCGTGCAGGACCGGCACCCCAGAGGGGTTGCAGCATTATAGAAAGCCCCTGCCGATCGAGGACTGGGCCCAGAGCTCAGACCACACGGCGCAGTCCGAGTCGATTCAGCACTTGTTTGCCACGATATCGCCGTACCGTGCCAGTCAGGAACAAGAAGGATGGGGGGTTTTCGAGTACGCGTTGCCCCTGCAGTGCAGAATCACTCAAGTGCACTTGCTCTCCAGACATGGTGCCCGGTACCCGCTCAGCATGGACCGGTCCCGAACAATCAACCGCACCTTGAGCAAGGCCAACATCGAGGCCAAAATCCAGCGATTTGTGGGCCAGTTGGAGTTCTTGCACGATTGGGAATACACCTTGGGGAAGTCGATCTTGACCCCCTTGGGCAACCAACAGTTGTTTGACAAAGGCGTGAATTTCTACTATCGATACGGGGCTCTCTACAACGAGAGCTCGGAGCTTGTGGTGAGATCGACAACCCAGTCCCGCATGACCAACAGCGCATTGTACTTCTTGAATGGGTTTTTCGGGCTTGATTGGCAGCGCCATGCAAGGTTGGAGTTGATTATCGAGCACCTGGGATTTAACAATACGTTGTCGCCGTCGCGGTCGTGTCCCCACATTAGCGCGAACCGGAAATCCAACAAGCACGAGCAGTTGAAGATATCGCACTATGTGCGGAGTTATTTGGCCAACGCAGTGGACAGATTGAACAAGCAGGTAGTGATGCGTCACAAAAAAGAAGGATCCTCTTCTCTGTTTTTCAACTATTCCGACTTGCTTCGGCTCCAGGAGTTGTGCTCGTACGAAATGAGCAGCTTGGGGTACTCAAAGTTTTGCACCCTTTTCACCCAGTCCGAGTGGGAAGACTATGCGTACATTCGTGACTGGAGCTACTACAACTACTTGCTCGCGCCTAACACCAACGCGTCCAAGGCATTGGGCATTGGCTGGGTGGAAGAATTTGCTAGTCGTCTTAAAAGAAGCTATGTGAACGCATCTAGACAAACAACTCAGAACATGACATTGGACACCAACGAAACTTTTTTCCCAACAAGCCAGCCTTTGTACTTTGACTTTTCCCACGATACAACCATGGTGAACATCATGCATGCGTTGGGGTTGGATTTCAACACGAACTTCACGGGTGCTGGGCCAGAGACTGACAGACAGAATAGCAGCTACTTCAGGGTCTCGAAGGTCATCCCGTTTGCTGCCCAGATCACCTTTGAGGTGATTGAGTGTGATGCCGCGGTGCCGGCAGACCGCCATGCTGAAACGGCGGACGGTACAACGCGGGAAAAGTACATACACATGCTCTTGAACGACCACACGATTCCGTTGGACAAGCTGATTCCGAAGTTTTGTGTGGAGCAAAGGGTGGACGGGTGGTGCAAGTTCGAGCTGTTCCTTGAGCATTTGGATAACGTGTGGGAAGAGGACTTGATGGGTGGAAAGGTGTTCCAGGATGTGTGTTTCAACTAGAAATTTTTATTGCGGATTGACGTAATTGGCGAGTTATCAATATTCTGTAAGACACATGTCTGTAAGACATGTTTTGAACACCCTCAGAAGAGCCGGTCAAAGAAAAAAAAACATTCAAAACTCTGCCCTCAGGTAACTTGATGATCGCAAAAATAGTTTTAATGAAAGATAGAGATCCCGTCTATCTCCTACATATGCTTTGAAGCTCGGGGATCTGCTTGAAGCCTTAGTTTCCCGTGATATGACCGAAAAATGGTTATGATCCCCTGGGCCTATTTTGTTACCCGGCCGAGCTGATCCAAATGTAATCTATTAGCAAAAAAACTTTCGAAGAGCAAGATTGGCCGCGTGGTCTAGTGGTATGATTCTCGCTTTGGGTAGCGATTCCGAGTTAACTTGGAAATTCACAACATACGCAAGTATGCGAGAGGTCCGGGGTTCAATTCCCTGCTCGGCCCTTTTTTTTTACTTCATTGGTGCCTGCCCATTATACAGCACCAATGCGATGAGGCTTCCTAATTACATTGTAGCAGTGAGTGACTCTAAACTCTATCGATATTATTATACAAGGTGGTGCTGGTGGTGCTGGTGCGGTCAAACTGGCGACGACAGACTTTTGGCAAAGTACTTGGAACGGATCGTTTCCAACGTTTGCAAGTCCAGAGGATCCAAGCTAAAAGGAACAAGCACTTTTTCCGGTGTGATCTGGATAGTTTCGGTCAAATGCTCCTTGGGTGTAAGAGCTGGTGGTGGCAGAGGGCTCCACCAGTACGCTGGGTACTTCCTGATGACGTTGTTCACGATCAACGCCACACATATGATAAGTAGCGACGATATGATGTGCACCGGGAGGTACCACCAGCTCATTTTGCGGATTTGTTCGTCCACGGCCGGGAGCAAGCTCGAGGCCCCCGCAGGCGGATGAACAATGTTCAACATCGACATCACAACGCTGGAAACCCCTACACTCAACGCACCTGCCGCCCAGTAGTTGTCTCTTCCGCGCGAGGACAAGGAGAAGAGCTTGGTGATACACACCCCGATCAACGAGCTGAAAAAGTGGCCAAATAGGATGTTGCGCGGCTGTGCAAGCGGGGCCTGGATGGAGTTGAAACACAAGATGGCAGTGGCCCCGTAACTTGCAATGATCATAGGAGCACTGTGATGGTCAGTGAACACATTGCTGCTCTTAAAAAGCCCTTCCAAAAGCGCAATCCCGCAAAAGGAACCCACAAGAACGTCGAGCCATATCCAGTAATCTGCAACTTTTGTCAAATCTGGGGATTTCTTGGCACCCAAAAAATGGCGAAACGGCTGGGGAAGCCTTCCTGTTTTCGAGGACGGGATGTACTTGTTCAAGTACTTGTCAATCGTGAACTTGAATGTCATTGTCACTGACTGAAGTTTGTCAAGAGTTTTCAGCTTTGCCTGTTTATTGTTTATATACATCACGATGTTCGGGAAAAAATTCAACCGGAGGCTTCTCCATGCGGGCCACGCCGGCGCTCACCCGGTTATCGCAGCACCGCCAAGTGGACCCTACAACAGTTGGAGGGTGGGCTTCCAGGTTGGACTCTGTGTTCCCTTGGACGGATGTTCTGGCCAAGGCGTCCAGGCAATCGACCTCAAAAGTGAGTGCCGGCTTTAAGGTGGAAGAAGATCGGCCAAACCCACTCAATTGAAGCCGCAAAAGAGAATCGGTTCAACGTACCATTCAACCACGCACTCACTGACTCGCTCGCTCACCCACCCAATCATGAGTCCACCACTTCCCTAACTGTAGCCGCCCCACCTCTTACCACCTCTTACCTCGTGGTGGTCCTTGTAGATATTGGTCCCTTACCCGGTCCTCGCGCCCTCTAACAAAAAATCAAAGGCGAAAAATTTCAAAATAACAAAACAAACAGGAACAAACAAGAGAACCCCCATCAAGAGTTGAGGGATCCCATTCACGAAATCATGGCGACTACTACTGTGCAGAACGGACAGGCTCTGTCCTCCCCTGCGTGGAACCAACCGTCGTACCCAAGTTTCAGAAGCACCTCAATAGAACCGCAAATCACCCCGATTTACGAGATAAACTCTACAATCTTGGGGGTTTCCAGGTTGAACTCCGTCAACTTGGCCTCCAAGTATGTGCAAAGCATCTTGGAGTATGATTCGTCCACCCCCATATTGGACGAGCACACCCACTTGTCCAGCCCCGTGAACTATTTCTACAACCGCAACATCAACGGGTTGGGGCCTTTTAACTCGTTTGAAAAAATATCCATGGCCTCATTTCCCGATCAAGTGTTGCTTATGTTGCAACAGGATCTCAACAAGACAAACTTGAATCTTGGCTTGTTTCCTGAAATCAATCGCGCTTGGATCATCAATGGCAACAAAATCATCTTCTGGGACTACACAAGCGGCGATGACTACAGAGTGCTTGACGATCTCCCAGGCGACATTATTACCATCAAATTGGTGAAACCCAAGCCAAACCATTTCCACGAGTCCATAAAAATGTTGATGCTCGTGTCAACCATGCAGAACTCTATCCACATCATTGGCATTGGCTTTGACAAGGAAAACAACCTTATTGTTTCAGATCCTGAATTGTCTGTGAGCGTGAATTCTTTGTACCCAGACAATTTCATTTGTTTCGAGAAAACTGGGCAGATATTTTTCACTGGCCGCAATGATGATGTGAATTTGTGGGAATTGACATATCTGGTTGAAAACAAGTGGTTTGATAAAAGATGCAACAAAAGATGCTTGACAAGATCTAGTCTCTCTTACATTTTACCTTTCAATTCATTCTTAACAAACGACAGCTCGCTGGAAACCATACAATCAATGACGATAGATGAAACGAGAGACATTTTGTACACGTTGTCGTCAAAATCAATAATCAGAGCCTACACCATAACAAAAGACGGGTTGGAAGGTCCATTTGTGTTGACAACTGGGAAGATATTGTCTGATTTGAGCACTACTGGGTGCAAAGGCGCCAAATTGTTGGACAAGAGAAGTTTCAAAATCGTTAGCATCAATGTGGTTACAAGAAACGAAAATGAAAACTTGTTTATGGTTGCAATCACACATTTCGGTTGCAGAATCTATTTCAATGGTGCCTTGGATAATGGAAGAGTGGTTGCTCTCAGGTTCATCAACATCAAATTCCCACCTTCAAAGTTATCTGTAAATGAAATTCGGGCAAAATTAGCAGAGCAAAGAGAAAGATTAACAAATTCAAATTCAAATGCAAATGCAAACACGACCACCAACACTGCTGCTACTACTACCACATCTAACTTAACTTCATCATTCAACTTTCCAAACGCCAACACATATTCAACTGGGTTGTTCAGACCTGGGATGGCGAGCTCAGTCAACAACAAAAGCAAGCCTCAGAGTTTGCACAGTTATCAAAAGGAATCACCAGTGCTTGCCACCACCACATCCAAAAGTAAAATCATATCTCCAGGTATCTTTATCAGCGTTGTGCAAAAGAAAGCCGACCCAGAAAATAACAGCTTGTTTGTTTCAATGCCTGATTATGGGGTTTTGAACCACTACCACGAATACATGGAAAACGCCACTTTTTATGAAAGTTATGGTATCATATACGATGTGCGTCAATTGACCCCAAGTTTCCACGCAACAAACACTCCTAACGGGTACGCCAACTATTTAGCCTGTCAATATTCCTCAGTGCCGTTGCATTTTGCAGTGTTGACCAACAAGGGTGTCATCGTTTACCGACAAAGAACCCCTTCGCTGATATTCACCTCCTTTGGTGAGGAGTTGGTGCCTTTTGTCGAGCGTTATGGTTTGCAAGAGGCCTGTTCAACCGCACTTGGGGTGATGTGCAGTGATAATTACAGCGGGGCTGCCAAGACCATTGCTTTCAATTTCTTTGTGGGGGCCTCGCATAATTTCGACAACAAGCCAACCTACTCCAAGAGATTAACTCTGCTTGGATCTTCTGTGGCAGTGGCATCGGCATCCACCTTATCCACAACATCTTCTTCCTCGTCCCAGGCTCTCAATACTTCTTCCTCTTCCTCTGGTCAGAAACCCACTGGCGCAGCGGCGGCAGCAGCAGCACAACTCTTGGACTACTCTTTTGAGAATGTGAAGCTCAGTCCACGGTTCTATGGTATCGTCATGGTGATCTCAAGAATCTTTAGGGACATTTGGACAAAACGGGTTTTCGTTGTGGACAAAAGAGCGGTCTTGCCCAATGGCAACACGAATGAGAAATATTTGAAGGAAAGCAACCAATATCTTTCGGGAATCAACGTTGACAAGGTTCAGCTCATTGGACTCTTGAACTCGCTTGTCTTGTTGATCAAGTTTTTTGACGAGTACGGGAATCGCATTCCTTACTTTGCTGACTCGTTGGATTCACGCTCTTCATCAACTTCATCATCAGCATCCACACAAGCCCACAGGGGTATTTCCAAAGAGGAAGAAACTGCTATCCGAGGAGAACATCTTGCATTGAAGTCTGTCTATGATTTTTTGAAAATTATGAGAGAAGCTTTTTCATTTTTGTTGATTTTGTTTGATGAAAGTTTGATCATCACGTCTGAAAACACTTCGTCATCGTCTTCTTCAGTTCCTGGGTCTGGATCTTCTTCTTCTCCTTCTTCTTCTTCTTCTTCTTCCTCCTCTGCTCCATCTTCCTCTAGCAGTGGGTTGGCATTCAATGACACCATTAAATTCATATCGTTGTCGACTCAGAAAAACTTGGGCAAATTGAAATTCAACGACTTGTTCACCCTTGCGGGCGATACAAGAGAGATTGTCAAGGACGTGTTCACTTCGATTGTCAACAAAAATATAACCCGTGGGGTCTCTGTGGACTACTTGGCCGACAGTCTACAAAAACACTGCAGTTCGTTTTGCTCAGCAAGCGATGTGATTATCTTTAGAGCGTTTGAGCACTTGCGGAAGGCAAACTCGGTGGGCAACAAGGACAAAGACGTGAAGTTGCAAGAGTTGGCGATGGCGGTGAAGTTGTTGAAGAAAGTTGGCGAGTCTCTTAGTTTGGAAAGCTTGCGGGAAGCGGCGGGGATCATGGTGAAGTTGGACTATTATCCCGAGGTGATTGAGCTTGTGTTGGCAGTTGCAAGTTGTTTTGCCGACACGAGCACGGGGCTTGCAATCACGGGTGAAGCAGCCGGTGTCGAAGCAGCACAACCCATTCGCAATGATAATGATGATAGCAGCAACGCCATGATGAGATCCAGATACTACCATCTGGCCAAAGTCGAGCGGTACAGCATTGTGTTTGACATTTTGTACGAGATTGACATCAAGTCCATTGAAAGCTACGAGGAGGTCAAACGAAGCGCTGCTGCTGCTGCCCACTTGAACAACAACAGTCCACACGATGCCCTTGCTTTGGAAAGCACCAAATTGAGAGACGAAAGCTACGCGCTTTGCTTCAACTACAATGATAAGATGTTCCATTACGAGTTCTACGACTGGTTCATCAAGCAAGGGCGGGAGAAGAAATTGTTGGACATTGACACCCCTTTTATCCTTGGCTATTTGAAAGAGCGGTCTGTCAACAGTGCAGAGATTTCATCGTTGCTTTCCAAATTTTACTCTAAGAGACTGTGTTATTTTGAGGCTGCTCTGGTGTTTTACAAGCTTGCGATCAGCGACTTTGCCTTGAGCTTGAACACCAGGGTTGAGTACTTGGCCAAGGCCAGTGGGTTTTGCAACTGTGTAGAGCAGTTCAATCTCCGCCAGCAGACGTTTGAGTTGTTGAACAACATCCAGAACTTTTTGGATGTTGCGGGCATCCAGTTGGAGTTGATTGACCGGATCCAGGCCGACGATGCCGGGTTGACCAGCGAGCAGAAGCAGGAGAATATTGAGGTGTTGAACAAGAAGATCTTGGATATCAGTTACTTGTACAATGAGTTTGCAGACCCGTTGGGGTACGACGACTTGTGCTTGATCATATTCAAGGAAAGCGACTACCGCAACGCAGAGGAGATTGGCAGAAGATGGGACGCGGTGATGCTGCAGGGCAGTGGTGACAAGGACAATGTTGATCAAGAGCTTTACTTGACAAACGTCTCCAACATCATGATCAAGATCGGGAGAAGGGTCCACACCAGCGAGCATGTGTTCCCGATATACATGCTCACCGAGAAGCTTCTTGGAATTGCCCAGAGCAGAGTGTCGTCGGCCCTTCCAAGGGGCTTTGTCGTGGACATCTTCATCAAGTCCGGGGTGTCGTTCAGCAAGTTGCATTACATTTTCAGCGATATCATCGAGACTGATGGGTCGAAATACAAGCAGGCCCTCAACCTGGAGATGTTGTACTTGATTGAAAGCTGGTGGGAGAATGACTCCAGATTGAGGGAGTTGATTCTGCAAAGCGAGATCAAGGGCTTGGGTTCGTATTCCGTTGCAACTGATCCGATAAAAAGGGTGAATGAGAGTTTATAGATTTATAATAAACCTTTTTTCTTTATTTTTCAATTTCATCATCACCACCTCATTAACCGTCAATATTCACATTTCATTCGTGATACGTATCCATACAAACTATTTATCTTTGAGGGCAACTTCAGGTCTCCTTCTCATGTCAGGACTTTGTGCACCCATCAGACTGTGTTCCCTGGCTATTATTAAGCAAGAAGTTGTTCCATCTTCTCTGGCAACATTCAAAGCAGCAGTCCAGACAACTCTTCTCAAAATTTATAGCAATCAAGCGTTAAAGTGTATATATATACAATACATTACGCTCGGCAAAAGAATGGAAATTTCTGAAAAATGGGTCTTGGCTAAGTAACATGACTCGCCTCACCAGGTCCTTGTTGATGGAGTTGCCAATGGAGGTGCAACTAAAATGTCTAAACTACGTCTTCTACGAACACATTTGGGCTCATCTCGCTTTGGAAAGATTGAGGCTGCTTGCTCCCTTGTTTCCTCGCAATGCAATTGATGCAATTGTTTTCGCGCGCGTTGAGGTCACATACGCTGAACAATGTGAGGGTATACATGTTACAGAAACAGGTAAGGCTTATGCCACCAAGAGACGAGAAAATTGCACCGCCATCTATTTGAGCCCCTGTGATGAATTGGAAGGGTTGCGCTCTATTGGTAATTATGTTGTTAATTTGACTTTGGATGATTTATCGTTCAGGTAGGAAAGTGAGTTTTGCGGTACAAGATATCTGATGTCCGAGTTATTTCCAAACTTGAAACATCTTGAATTTGATTGTGAATTGTTTGAATATATTGAACTTGATGGAGTTAACGAGCAGTTTCTACTGCTTTCGCTACGACATCAATTCAAGACTGCTAAACGACGCAATGAATTCTTTTGTATTAGGTTTGATAAAGTGACCGAGCTCAAAGTGGCCGAGTACTTCGTGAAAAAGGAAGAAGACTGGCATCTCTTCAATACCGCGATGTACCCACAGTTGGAAGCGTTCACAAATCGTATGACGTGTCTGTCATCGGGAGAATCTTTTACCCAGCCACTTGAAAGGTATTGAGGTCAAGATAGAATATCATTACAAAATTTGAGATTTTTACGTTTTGCTCATCATGATTGTTTTGGCGGAAGTGAAGTCACCTGAAGAGTATTGAAAGACTAACAGAGTTCTTAGCAGGAGATGCAAGTCCATTCTTGCAAGCACTTGAGATGGCTTTTTCTCGTATGGGATGGAATGCTTTTCAACGTGAAGTTGAATTGAATCCTCCTGCTATGGTGTCTCCCGAACGTCAAGAAAGATTCCAGCTTATTTCATTGGAGGGCTGGCATTTGAAAGATTTCCGATTCTTGACGAGCTATGCTAATTTGAAATCCTTAGTGTTGAGATACAACAAAATAGCGGATATCTCTAGTCTTGTGGAATTTCCAAGCCTCGAAAATGTGTGTCTAGTGCTGAATCGAATAACGGACATTCTGATTTATTGCTGAATTACCACGTCTAAAGCACCTTGACGTCTCGTGCAACAAGTTGCAAACCTTCCCAGAATGTCTCAGTAAGAAAAATAGTTGCACTGAGGGAAATGGAATGCCTTTATCTTTGAAAGTTTTGGTGCTTTCTAAAAACAAAATACAAGAGGTGCCCACCTTCAAGAAGTTGGACTGCCTTGAAGATCTAGATTTGAGGGGAAACATAATCCTGAGGGTTGCAGTGAATTGGAATCTTCCTTCATTGAAGAGCTTGTGTTTATATCATAACTTTTTGACAGATACAAAGGGTATCGCAAGCCTCAAAAATCTTAGCAGGTTGGATTTGAGCTACAACAGGATTGTTGATATTACAGAAATAACGAAGTTGCCAAATTTAGATGCAGTGTTTTTGAAAGAGAATCTAATAGAAAAGCTTCCCTGTTCATTGAAAAATTTGACGCTGTTGAAATTCATTTCTTTGGTACTGGAGAAATACAACATATAGGGTTGGAGGGTGCCCCAGACACGGCTTATACTTCTCATATCGTTGGTGTGAGTGCTCATCTAAGTTCATTGCCCAGGTACAGTGATCAGAAGGTAGTTTATCAAAAATGGATTCAACGGAGCACTGAAGATTCAACTGTTTGACCGGAGAGAAGAAAATCAGTAATTCGGGGCGCCTTTGTTGTCGGTAGGTTTCTTTGAACTGGAACTTGTACCATTACCATATCCAGATAAAAACAACTGACATTGGGTGACTGATCGAAAAACTTGAAAAATTAACTGACCTGCATGTTCAGTAATGGTGCATTTTACCCTTTATTTTTTTGCAGACAACAATAGAAAATAAGGGAATTAAGGGCTCCTGAATAAGTGATCCACACTGATGTTGGTATTCGAAAAGATGACAGAAAGGTATAAAAACTCGGTGTGCTCCCCTAAATTTCCTCCCAAGGTTTCTTGTCTGTGCTTTCATCATTAGCATTCTCTTTTACATTTCAAAGAATCCAGAAATATTTATGAGAAAGTCAAAAATGAGTGCAGGCAACCCTAAGAGCTCCTTAGGTGTCGGTAATACCGATACCGCTAAGGACCCGGTCTCCAAAGAACTTGCTAAAATGTATGAATGTTACGATTTTCGGGCGGACATAGATGAAAAAGACACAAGTACTCCTGAAGACATGATCCCTTATCTTAAAGAACCGGGACCAGCAACCGCGTCATTCCCGAGCACTAATTTTACTGAGGAAGATGTCATCCAAGCCTTTATGAAAAAATTTGACGACATGATCAAAAGGATCGATACTAAAATGGTCACAGTTAAGTCGGCAGCCGAGAGAACTGTCGAAGGTTCGAGACCTGACTTGTTTTACTTCTTTGAACATGACAAAAAATCTGCAAAAAATTGCTACTTTTATCGAGTTTAAAAAAGACTTCGGTGAAAATATGAGGACTAGCCGTAAAGGGCAAAAGAAGTTACAATTCTTGCAGCAAATTTTGAGATATGGACTCAAAACGTTTGTCAACTTGTTTTGCTGCGTTGATAAAACCATGTTTCGAGCTCAGCTTCATCAACCAGAAGAAATCCTTTGAAGAATTCCTCAATGAAAAGTTTGAAAACAGTAAAGATAGAGACTCTACCATTGAAACATTGATTGAAAACTCACAAGCCAATAGTCCAGATTTTCTCCATATCAAGTATTTTGGTGTTGCGTGGAATTCTGATCAAGGTGCAATAGATGTGCTTAAATTTATGAAATACATCTTTCTCACTAGATTCGAAAGTTTCAGGAAATTTCACGACCGTGCAAGAGGTACTACTGGAAGCGGAGGCAATGATTCCCAAGGTTTTGATCACAACAAACAAGAGGAGGAAAAAGAAGAAGATCGTCAGAATCTGGAGATCGGGGGACTAGCTCCAGACCAAGACCAAACTGATTTGCCGAGCTCTTGTGGTCAAAACAAAGGAATGCTAGCCTTCACTCTTGCCCCCCTTCTTATTTTTTTTTACCCCGTGTTGAAATCCGTAGCTTAACCTTTCAGCTATTGGGTCCTCCAAGGATCACTGGTTAAGCTACTATTATTATCTTATTTTTTTATTATCATCTAAGTAGTGAGCATTCTATAACGAGCTGTAAAGAGCTTCTCTTGAGAAATGGATTCCTTAAAGTGGTATCATGTTGTACTGAGGAAAAAGATTCAAAAGTGTCCCCAAGTTGATGCAGACAAAGAAGTATCCATAAAGTTAGTTTGATGCAGTGACATTTTTGGATATGATTGATGGTTCAGTTGTCAAGGCTGGGCTTTCTGCGGTGAGCGATGTCGAATCTAGATTCAAACCTTCCATATAGGGAACTTCAGTGCATATAATGAACAGTGCCATCATTGTTGCTTTTATGTCTCCCAAGTTGTCTCTTCTTTTCAGCTGGACTCTTCTGATTGAAAGAGGTGAGAAAAATCGTATGTCCGATGCTATGATGGCATATAACGGCGCTTTGCTGGAATGCCATCTTTCAGGATGACTGCAAACAGCGCCAGATGGCTACTTTCTCAAGTTCTGGGAAACACACTGCCTGAAAGCAGTGAACTCTGTCACGCAGGCGTCCATGGATATGTTCTGATAGTTTTTCAACACGCATTCGGCGTATGCTTCGCTCTGGGGAGAATTAGTAGAGGCGCTAGGTATTCGGCTTGACAGAATGGACACATACCGCAGGCGCACACTTTGCCGAGGCGGCAAACACTCTTTGCAAGGGTCTTTTGGCAGCAGACATGTTAACTTCTTCTTCTTCTCTTCTTCTCTTCTTCTCTTCTTCTCTTCTTCGTCTTTGTCTTCCAAATTTTTTTTTTTTTGGTGGCGAGAAAAGCGATGCACCCGTCGTGCTGGTGCCTCCCGCCCAGAAATGTATAAAAACAAAAAAAAGGCCCCCCCCGTCCTCCCTTGAATTTGCCTCCCTGAGTGGTGTCACAAATCATCATCAACAACAACAACATCATCATCATCAAGCATCTCAATACACAATCCCCCTCCTTCAAAGTTACATCTTGAGTTCAAATATGAGATCACAATTCAAAGACGAGCATTCTCTCGGTGAGTAATCAAACTACCTCGTTGAGCAACGTTTTACATCCTTTATGATGTATTATATTATAAAGGGTTTTTTATTGTTTCTCTTTTGTAATACTAACACCGAAGCCACAGAGAAGAGAAAGGTGGAGGCTATGAGAATCCTCAAGAAGTTCCCAGATAGAATCCCTGTGATTTGCGAGAAGGTTGAGAAATCCGACATCCAGGAGATTGACAAGAGAAAATACTTGGTGCCAGCAGACTTGACGGTTGGCCAGTTTGTCTATGTCATCCGCAAGAGAATCCAGTTACCTCCTGAGAAGGCCATCTTCATCTTCATCAAGGACATTTTGCCTCCTACTGCGGCGTTGATGTCGAATATCTACAATGAGCACAAGGATGAGGATGGCTTTTTGTACGTGTTGTACTCGGGGGAAAACACCTTTGGCGAAGCCCAGCCGGAGCTTGGCCTGGACTGGTTTCAGTTGGCTTGAGTTTCAGTTGGCTTGAGTGTCAGTTGGCTTGAGCATGAGAACGCCTCCTCCCACGGCCCGGGCTGATTTTTTACAATTATAAATGCTTTATATTTATCTAGGAAATGGAAAAACACGAACTTGGCACATGTAAGTTGGCGGGATGTAAGTTGGGAAGCTGATAAAAGTTCGAGGGCTAATCAAGCTCAGCTATTTGGAGAGCTATGATGATGACGATGACGATGAGTTGCGGATGCGATGAGGACCGGGGCTCCAAACCGGCTAGATAAGATTTGCCGATAAGGTTTTCGGCAAGAGAACCGGCCTGGGTGGAGAACGCGTTCCGGACACTTCTACTGCTTTTAAACACCGTGTAAGAAGGGAATCACGTATTTACATGCTATGTGATTTTACAATATGAATGAGGAAAGTATGTTTTTGATTACATTGGCTGAGCTAAATAAAGCTCATATTCACTTCTTCGCTTCGCTCAGAAGGTTGGGCTAAAGCAAAGAAAGACTCAAGCATACTCCTTGGTCAATCTCTTCCCAACAGCCTGGATAAACTCCTCGGTGGTGACATAAGCCAGTCTAGCGGTTTCGCCTCTGGTCAAGGCCAAATCCTTGGTCATGATCCCGTCAATGGAAACAGTCTCCAAAGTGGCCTTTTCCAAAGTTTCGCCAAACTTGACAACGTCTGGGGTGCCATCTAACTTCCCTCTTTGGATAATCCCTCTGGACCAAGCAAAGATAGAAGCAATGGAGTTGGTGGAGGTTTCCTCGCCCATTTGGTATCTTCTGTAATGTCTGGTAACAGTCCCGTGAGCAGCCTCGGCTTCAAAAGCTTTGCCATCAGGGGTCATCAACACCGAGGTCATCAACCCCAAGGAACCAAACCCTTGGGCAACAATGTCGGATTGAACATCACCATCGTAATTCTTCATGGCTATTATATACCCACCTTTGGACTTGATCATTTGGGCAACCATGTCATCGATAAGACGATGTTCGTACCAAATCCCGGCTTCATCAAAAAGCTTCTTGTACTTTGAGGCATACAACCCTTCAAAAATGTCCTTGAATCTACCATCGTACTTTTTCAAAATGGTGTTTTTCGTTGAGGAAAACAAGTTCAACTTACGGTCAAGCGCCAACTTGAACGAAGACTCGGCAAAGTCGGTGATCGACTTGTCGGTGTTGTACATGGCAAGCGCAACCCCGGCCCCATCGTAGTGGTACACCGGGATCTCAACCGGCTTGGCACCTTCTTCAGCTGGGGTGTAAACAAGCTTCAAGTCACCGGCCCCTGGAATAATAACATCAGTGGCCTTGTATTGGTCACCAAATGCATGTCTCCCAATGATGATTGGCTTTTCCCAGGTTGGAACAATTCTTGGAATGTTGTCAATGACAATCGGCTCTCTGAAAACAGTGCCCCCCAAAATGTTTCTGATGGTCCCGTTTGGAGACAACCACATCTTCTTCAAGTGGAATTCCTTAACACGGGCCTCGTCAGGGGTGATGGTGGCACACTTGACACCAACACCGTATTTCAAAATCGCAGCTGCACTGTCGGTGGTGACCTTGTCGTCGGTCTTGTCTCTGTATTCCATGCCCAAATCATAGTACTTGAGGTCGACGTCAAGGAATGGGAGAATAAGAAGCTCCTTGATGAGTTTCCAGATGATTCCTAAACATGTTAGTAAGAAATGCCATAGAAGGGCCACCCATATTAACTTGCTGACTAATCAAAAATAGTTGGTCCATCATTCGTTGTGTTGCCCACAATCCATTGAATCAGAATCTGATAGTGGTCAAGCTTGAGCATATAACTGAGCATATAGCTGAGCATATAACTGAGCATATAACTGAACACTCGCCCAGCTCGCCCAGCTTTGCTCATTTTTCAATACATACTAGTCATCTCATCACCGTCCAAATCCACAATAGGATTCTTGACCTTAATTTTCTCAAATTTTCCCGTGCTCATTGTTGCTCTTTCTAATTGCCTTCTTTACAAACTCGTATTTTTCGTTACAAGAATACTGTTGAATGTTCAAAGTTGAATTTTTATTCAATTTGGGATTTTTTTTCTTTTGTAATATTATTTATAATGTTTTTTGGGGGGGGAGCTTCCAGCCAAGGGAGCTCCAGCCGCCCCGGGGCGATCCTGGGGCGGGCCGTCCCCGGTTGCGGTTCTCTCCCGCCAGAACCACGGCGGGACGCCGGCGGGAGGCGCCGGCGCCGACCGTGGAGGCAGGGCAACCCCCAAAAACAGCCACCAGGGCAACCCAACCACCAGGGTCCGCGGCCCGGGGGTTGCCGAAATTCACTGGCCGCTTCCTGAGCGAAGCGAGGCCAGTGGGTTGGCCAGTGTAGTGGCTGTTAGGTATGCTGTTATTCCGGCTGTTGGGCAGGCCAACTAGCCGGCAACTCGATTGACCAGCATCCACAGCGTTACATCGCGTCGCATCGCGAGGAGTAGTTTGCAGAACGTGCGAGCTGTCAGAAACTACATTAGCGCAGACGAGCTGAGCACTTGCTGGGAACTTGGCACCACTCAGCTAGTGCTCAGCTCAGCTAGTTCTTTCAAGTCCTCCACCGACCCATCAAAATACTCCGCCATATACCTCAACTCCAAGTCGTGTGGCTCCGGCCCCACAATCACCAACGAGTGCAACGGCTCGCCGGCGTCGTACTCACTCAACTGCTCAAGGGTGGCCACTTTGAAGCTCTGGGTGGGCGACCCCAACCGGCTAACCGCCACGCATAGCGTGTTCCGGCCATAAGCCTTTTCCTGGCGAGTGTCCTCCACCTCGATCAACTGCAGGGCAGCCGTGCTGATGCTCATGTATCTTGGCGGCTCGTATATATTGTTGCCCCTCATCAAGTTCTCGACGCTTTGCTCCTTCACCTTGATGTCCAACAACACCAACGTGTGCAACCCGATCTTCCGGTTCTCGAGAATCCGGTCGTAAAAAGAGTCCGGCTTCCAGCTGTCGGTGAAGAACACCAACGACACCGTTTGCCCGTAGTTGTACAACTGCAACCCGCAGGCGCCAACCGCGTTCATCACCGACGCGTTGTGGATGCTCTCCACCTTGATGCCCAATTCCCTTGCCCGGATCACTAAGTCGGTGTGGGTGGTGGCCCCAAACACATCGCCCACCACCAAAAAGCCAACATCCTTGACATCGGCGTCCTTCAAGATCTCGTCAGACTTACTCTCCACCATCTCACGGTCTGCCAAGATCACTTGCTGTCCATAAAACGTCTCCAAGTCCTCCTGGCTGGCAGACATCAAGATCGAGGTGTAATGCTCCAAATACACTCGCTCACATTTCTTCACCGCCTCCAACCCGCGCACCGTGATGTCCTTCACAGAGGAAAGTCCAAGGCCAATAAGATATAACATGGGTACTATGGGGTTGATGTTGATGGGGTTTAAATGGTTTTAAAATTTTCATTATGATATTAAAATTATGGAATGTGTACCAAGGGGGTGGGTCGAAACAGCGGAGTAGCTGATCTGATCTCTGCTGATCTGATCTCCAGCTAATTTGCAAGCGAGCACTCATCTGATTCAGGGCAAGCCACGACTAGGCCCACAAAAAGCTAGCGAATAAATCAGACTGACATCTTAAGAATTGAGGTCGTTACTCAATCGAAGCAATTAGCGGCCCATTCTTAAGTTTCCTTACAACCTCAAATCATTCCCTCCGTTCGTGATTTGCCCACTAATACGTTCCTCACAACCTCAAATCACTCACTCCGTTCGTGATTTGGGTTGTGCTGTCCTCGAAAACCCCCCGTATCTCCTCCAACGTCCCCCGTGCCTGCTCCCTCGTCAACAAATCCCCGTCTGTCTCGACCACCTGCCCCAACTGGAACAACACCTTCTTCCCGTACCCCAGGGGAAACTCCCTCAACTCGATCCCAGAGCACACAATGCCGTGCATCAACTTGATGGCCCCGCGGCGCATCGCCACCTCTTCTTTTGAATCGCCCCGCTCAAACGTCAATACCCCCACCACCAAGTCCAACAGCTCTTGCAACTTCTCCCTCATCCCGTTCAAATTCGCTCTGAAACACGATTCGATGATCGACAACGCAGAGCACCGCAACGCCATGGTGTCCCGCGCAGGCTGTTTCCCGGCCTCGACCCTTACGATGGCCATCATCCGCTCAACAATGAGCCGCGTCATCTCTATGGGGAAGAGCAAGGACGAGTGGCGATTGCCCATCGAGGCGTACACGGGGTCCACATCGTGCTTGAGGATCACATTGTTAATCACCTCGTCCATCTTCAACCGGGTGTCCATGTCGTCTCCCAGAAAATCCAAAAGAATGGGCAACACCGTTGTCACGTTTTGCTCCGCCAACTCGCTAAGACACTTGATGCAGCTCAAGTAGACAAACGGGTCCGGGTTGCTCATTTGCTTGATGAAGATCTTCTTGATTGCCTCTTCTGTCGACACCGTCTTGGTTCCTCGCTTGAGCATGCTGCAGATGGCGGTCAACCCGTGCACTTTCAAAGGCACGGAGTTGTTGTCGTTGACGTGCTTCATGGCCTTGTCAAACTCCTTCATGTCGGCTTCGAACTTCTCCTGTGCTTGGTTGAGCTTCACGGCAAGTGGGTTCGCCGTGTGTTGGGCCTTGGCTTCCTTCAATTTCGCCAACTGTTTCGGCAACTCTGTGCCGCCTAGATTGTGCTTCGACACAAGCGAGTCGAGCTTGGAAATCACCGCGTTGTCCAATAACTTGTGCGAGCTAGTGTTGGCAAGAATGGAGGTAAGTATGTCAATGACCAACTCCAAAGAACTATCTTCTTCTCCTTCTTCTTCATCATCAGAATCACCTTCATCCTCACCTTCATCCCCACCTTCCTCCTTTTGTGAAAGAACCACTTCGAGAATATCCAACATCTCCAAAAGACTCTGGCTATTGATCTGCTCCTCGAATTTCACAGACATGCTCTGCAACACCCGCAAATTCACATATGTTTTCATGTCCTCCATTGGATCGTTTTTCTCTTTCAATAGCCACTTGTGCAAAATAACCAAGAATATCCGATGGATCACCTTCTCGTCCAGCGACAAATTCATGAGCTCGATGAACAGATCAACGGAAACATTCACCAACTCAAAGAACTTCTCCTTGGCAAACTGCGAGTTTTTCAACTGCTTTTGTGCAAAAGAACAGCGCTTTACACAGACAGTTTGCGCGGTAGAGTTGCTGCTGCTCTGCTCAACAAATTGCACCGCAAACTCCCACTCAAAGTTGCTCAACCCAATGACCAAGTTGTCCAACAAGGATTCAAACGTGGAAACCACGTTTTGCGCCAGCGCCACCTGCACATACAACTTGAACAACTCGTCCAAAAGCTGCTGGTTGTGCGAGAGCTTGGCCTGCTTCAAGAAAAGCTGGTAGTTCCAAAAAGATGTCATGATGACGCCATTGCCAAACAAGTCGTCGAGCATTTCCACCAGTGAATGGTACTTCAAAATGGAAAACACTGCGTTTATGGCATTGTCAAAGTCTGGTCCACTTATTACAACGTCTTCCTCCTTGTCGCCCCCCACCCCGGAGCACACGTCCCATATCTTTTTAAAGAAGAAGTCCTCGGCAATTCGCAGGTTCTTTGCAAACAACGCCTCAAGAAAGCTAACACACACGGAGGTCATGATGGGCCGGTTGGGCAACGCCAAAAGAAGAAGCACCTGCAGGGAAACGTTTGCAAAATACTCAACGGTGGGAATCTTGGGGCTCTTCCCAAGAAGAATCTTGTTGACATGGTTTACCTTTTCGACGCTGACTTGTTCGTGGTATCGCATCCCCGTAAGGAACTCAATCAAGGACGCCACCCCCAGCAGGGCCCGGCGCATAACCAAGCTGGATATCTTGTCGACGCAGAGCTGCCTGAACCAGCCGGCGGCGCTTGTCTCGGAGATCATGAGGGTGTAGTACTCAAACAACTCGTAGGTGGTGGACATGTCCTCGACTTTGTAAAACAAGTCCTCGTTCGATGCCAGTGCTAGCTTCGGGTGGTAAACGAGGTACATCACCCCGGTGAGGAAATCGCTGTACCCAACCCCTTTGATCAACAAGTCCCTCACGTCGGTTTCCTCGGAAAACACCGCCCAGAGCTTGTTGATGATCAACGCGAGGAACTGCACCGCCGCAGCCCAGTCTTTTATCTTGGGGCTTTTCTTAATTCTGCTCCTGTTTTTAAGCTGCCGCTTGTCAAGAGAGAGCCCAATGTTCGAAGGAAGGCACACGTAGATCCCTTCAACGACAATGGTGTTGATCAACGTGCCAAACGTCGACATATCATGGAGGGAGATCATGATGGTGGCCCCGTTGCCTTGCGACTTTTTCGAGCTCGCGGCGCAGTCCTTGATGCGGATCAATCTGTCAAGAAGCTGGTCAACAACATAGATTCTGCGCTTGAGGTCCTCGTCCTCTATGGGGGTGGCCTTCAATTCAGGTTCGAAAACCGGGGGGCACTCAACGGGAACATCGTCGTCTTGCACGTCCACGAGTTTGGAATACAATGCGTCGATCGACGGATCTTTGAAGAGGTCATCTAGCTGGGCAAACAAGCGGTCCAACGGCGTGTCCGCGACAAACTGAGGCGCTACCAATCCTTTGAGTTTGGCCATGATGGGGTTAAATCTGAGATGTTGTTACATTGAAAAAAAAAAAAAAATTACGATTATCGCTACAGATGGTCTAATGCACAGTATATAATATTAAAAGTCCTGGTGAATCCGCTGTATATGATTAGCTAAGGTCTAGTTGGAAGGGTTGAAAGTTGATGTTGACGTGATTTTTCCAATGCACGCTCATGCCACAATGTCCCTGAACAAATCGTCATCCTCATCACTCTCATTCCCCAAGGTTGACTCACTCTTCATATGGGTGTTTCTGCCACCCGGCACCACAAGCCCGCTGGTTCTGCTAATGACACTCGAGTTGTCTGGATTGGTGACCCTCAAGCCACTATGTAGCGGAGGAGGTGGTGGCGGGGGCGCGGTGGCAGTCATCACTGCTGCTGGATCGTTAAAATTGAACTCATCTTCATCGTCATTGTCGTAATTCTCATTATTATTGTTATTATCATCATCATCGTAATCGTTGAAAGTGTTGTGTTCTCTAATCACTTGCGAACTTGGCGACCCAAACTGGGTGGCCAATGGGGACGTGGCTCGCACTGCCGCATCATCAGAGTAATTGAGTCTGCTGGATGGGTTGCGCGAGAAATTTGAACCGGCCCCTGAAATGGTTGTAGAGTGGTGAAGATTCCCATCACCAGTGGACCCCAAAAGCGGACCTGCGGCACCACTGCCCCCGTTGAGGGAGTCCAAATCGTCAGCCAAATTGTCGGTTAAACTGCTAAATCTCTTCTTTTCAGGCCCCAACAATGAGGTGTTTGCTGCTGCAGCAACGGTTGCGGCGGCGATTGCTGAATGCTGGGCCTTTTCCAAGTCTCTTGATTTCTTGCGCTGTCTCCAAATGAAAAACAACACAGCCAAAAAGATGGCAAACGCCGCCACCACCCCAATGACAATCCCGGCAATTGCTCCCCCCAGAAGAGAAGTTGTTTTTGGTTGCTTCCTCTGGTTGGAAGAGGCATTATTGGGGGAGCTGTTGGCAACTGCGGTTTCTGTGACATAGACATTGGAGTAGCTTGCAGTGGTTTTGATCACCACGGCCGATGTTATTGTTTTCCCGTTGTTGGTGCTGTATGAGAGCGATGTTGTTGTGAAGGAGGAGTAACTCATTGTGGAGACTGTAGAAGATGAACTTGAAACGGAGGTGGAAGTGGGGGAACTTGTAGCGAAGGAGGAAGAGGAGGCGGTGGAAGAGGATGAGGATGAGAAAAAAAATGATGACGAAGACGAGGACAGGGCAGCAGTGGATGATGGGGTCGAGGTTGATCTTAGCAAGGACCCTGATGAAAACAGAAATTCAGCAGAAGAACTGTCGTTGTCATCGTCATCGTCATTGCCTGAGGTGAACACGGAGTAATACTCAGAACCACCACATTTATCCTGTGGGTAGCCCGAGCAGTCTGTGTCACAGCTTGAATCCGACACTGAAGACCCCGAAGGCTTTGAGTTGGTGCACAAGCATGTGTCACCGTTGATCAAGGCCGCATAGCTGTAATCTGAGCATTGGTTCTCACAGTAGCCTGTACTCTGATAGAGAAACGACAGGCCCAGCCCGCCCAAGGCGGCCTGCGAGTAGCAGCCAAGGTATGTGAAGGTGGCGGCCATGGCCTTGCCAAGCACCAAGAGATGGATCGATGGTCTCATCTTGATAGATATGTTTGTTGTTGTTCTCTTTTTGCTAAAAATAATTGATAAAAAGGGAGCGTGTTTTTCAGGTTTGCATCTTTCTTGAAACAATGACGGCGATGGACCCAGTGGTTGTTGATGCAAGCCGGTGGAGGTGTAGCAGTAGAAATGAACGAAAATGGGTATCAAATGATGTGGGCAGGAACAATCCAGGAGAAACCAGAGAAAGGAAAGAATTTTTTTCCTTCTTTTAATTTTTCCTTCTTTTGGGCTTTTTTAGTGGCAGTTTTTCCATTTTCGGTGATCTGCGCAGCGTCCCAAACGGGAAAGCGGCGCAAAGCCCCCGGCACTGCGGTGCCCCAGGTGGCCAACTGCCCAACAGGTCTCAGGACATCTCCTTGGAGCGGCCCTTCCACCAGCCCAAGTGGCTGCTGATCCACTTGCCGTTGCTTTTGCTCGTCCTGCTCTTCTTCTTGCTCTTCTTGTGCATTTTTTTCTGGGGAAGCGGGCAGATTTCTTGTTGTTGTTGTTGTGGTGGCTGAACGTCGTCCCGTTCCTCCTTATTGCTGGTGAGACTGCTGATGGTGTCAATGTGCAAGTCCGTAAATTCCAGCAGGGTCTCGATGTCGTGGTCCTCGGTGGAGACTGCTCTGCGTAGTGGTGATTGAACAAACGTAAAGTGTTGGCAATGGCATGGGTCTTTCATATCAATGTGGGGTTTCGCCCGACACACCAAGCACCGCAATCTTCGATCGTCGATCATTCCTTTGAACTGGCCCTTCTTGATGAGCCGCAATGGGAGCTCCACCTCGAGGTTCCGGCGGGACACTGACGATGCGTGTCTCCTTTTTCTTTTGTGGCATGGAACAAGTGGGCTGCTGTACCGGTAGGCCTCAATGATAGCGTTTTCGTCTTCCTCCTCCTCTTCTTCTTCTTCTTCTTCCCCCTTATCTTGAGGCAAGTCGTTCTCTTTTTCCTTTTGCTCCTCCTCTTCTTCATCCTTCACGGGTTCGAGGGTGCCGCTTGTTTCGCCAAGGTTAGGTTCTTTGTAGGTTACCATCTTGGGTCGGTAGTGGTTGGGGCTGACTAGCTTGATGCTGTTCAACATTTTGTCTGGGGCTGGTTTAGGGGTCTATTTGTGGGCTGGTTTTCCTTCCTCTGGAAGTTTTGAAATGGCACAAATGAAAATATGCACGAGCGAGTGCAACTTTAAACGCTGGAAAACTTGCGAGAACTTCACACTACGAGAACTGCATAAAACTGTAGAGAGGAGTTTAAGCCTATGTAATTATTGTGCCAGTGAACAGATGTTCATCCTTCTACTCAGACCCCCTGCGGGGCGGCTCGTGGGGTGGCCTCAGGGGACCCCTGGGGGGCCCCAGGAGTCCTTACTTTGAACTTCAAGGGAACTGTCTTTGTCAAAGTGTATGGCTTTCTGCAAAGCGCGCACACCGCATTGGCCTTGCTGTTTGTCCGCGAGTGGCCAAACGCCGCAAACAAACAGCCAAAACAGTACATGTGCCCGCAGGGCAAGGCGATGGTCTTCTCAGGCGGATCAAAACAAATGGGGCACTCGTATAGCAGAAGCGACTTGTTGCTTGTGATTGAGTGTTTGTCCGGTATCTTCAAGCTGATGATCTCTATATCTTGATCGTTCCCGTTCCCACTGGCGGGCTTGTTTTTCCCTGAGTCTGATCTGGTTTCGTCTTCCTCATCAGAGCTTACTATGACAACGCTTCGATTCTTGGGGAGCGCCGGCACTCTGCTTTCCTCTGCCTCTTCTCCGTCCTCATTAGATTCCTCATCCTCAACGTAATCAGTGTCTTCGTAGTCCTCGTCCTCCTCGTCGGCATCGCTGGCAACAAAGAGCGAATTTCTCGGAGGTCTTGGCCTGTTGCGAGGTTTGCCAACCCTGTGTACTCTGTTGTTCTTAGCAACAGCCCCGCCGAAGAGCCTGCTCCTCTGCGAATTTGCGGTTTTCTTCGAGCCTCTTGCTCTGCTCTTACTTCCGGGCATGAGTAATTGTGTTGCAGTGATATGTCTTGCTGAGTGATAGTTGTTCTTTCTCTTCATTGATTGATTGATTGATTGATTGGATGACGGCATCTTGCCCCATGCGGCCCCTCGCTCGCAACCGCTCTTCTAGGTGTTGGGTTGTTTCTGATTCTGGTGTTGGGGTGTATATTTTCTATGTTTTTCACGTGCTTTCATTTAGGGCTTTTAAAGACGATGGCGTGATCAGGCATATGTTTTCTTTTCGCCCCGATGATGAAAGACCAAAAAAAAAACGAAGACGGGAAAAAAATTGAAATTCAGAAAAAATGATAAAAAAATTGAAAAGGAGCGACAGAAGAACCCGTTCAGACAGATAGAAGAAACCCATCGTTAATATACACAATGTCTGGTGCTTCAGGAAACAAATACCGTATTTCTGTATGTTGGATTTGAACGTTGGATAGAAACGGGAAGACAAGGGAGGAAGACAAGGGAAGAATGGGATCATGTTACAGGTATTTCACGAGTACTGCCAAATTTTACCACGAAATTAAGTAAAGTCAATTATCACCAGAGAAGACCCAAAGAAAAAGTCGAGATTATCCAGAGATCTCAGACCATGTTGAACGAATCCTTTTTCAATGAAAATGTCTCCTTCCCCCATCTCCATTTGATGATTTTCCAGGTTGAACCAATTACTAACATGATTTAGCTCGGTTTGCCAGTTGGTGCCGTTCTTAACTGCTGTGACAACAGCGGTGCTAGAAACTTGTACGTGATTGCCGTCAAAGGTGCCGGTGCAAGATTGAATAGATTGCCAGCCGCCTCTCTTGGTGACATGGTCATTGCCACTGTGAAGAAAGGTAAGCCAGAATTGAGAAAGAAAGTTCTTCAAGCCATTGTTGTGAGACAATCCAAGCCATGGAGAAGAAAGGACGGTGTCTTCCTTTATTTCGAAGACAACGCCGGGGTTATTGTCAATCCAAAGGGTGAAATGAAAGGTTCTGCCATCACCGGTCCTGTTGGGAAAGAGTGTGCTGACTTGTGGCCTCGTATTGCTTCTGCTTCTGGTGTGGTTGTCTAAAGATTGAAGTTAATAAATTGAATTCTCATGTGTCAGGGTTGTATCAGGTAGCTTCTAGTTTATCTTCTAGCTTAGCTTCTAGCTTTTGAAGAGCTCAATGTAAGGTAAAATCACGTGACTTCTTGATTATAAGTCAGTTCAACATTATCGGTACAACATAAACTGTAGCATTTAACACCCTGCAATGCTCGTGAACTCTTGCTTGAAAAGGTCTCTTGGTAGGGCCTTTTTGAGGAAACCATCCCTGGCTTTACACTATTCCCTCGACCACTACCAGCTCAAGTGCGGGCTTGAAATCCATTGCCAGCTCAAAAGCACAAAAAAGCTTTTCAGCAACTCGAACCACACGTTCAACGAGCCTGCCAACACCGAGGTGTCCTACTTCGATGCAGGTCTTCCCGGAACCCAGCCCTTGATCAACCCCGAGGCGATTCTTCTAGGCTTGATTGCAGGAGTGGCCATGAACTCAAGCATCAATCTCCACTCCAAATTCGACAGAAAACACTATTTCTACGGCGACCAGCCCTTGGGGTACCAGATCACCCAAAAGTACAGCCCGCTATGCAAGGGCGGCCACATGACGTTATACAAGAAGTTTGACGACATTGACGAGGCCGAGAAAACCATCACCCTTGACCAAATCCAACTTGAGCAGGACACGGGCAAGCTGGTCCATGTTGCCGCGGGCATTTCCACCAGCAGCGGGCTCCGCAACACCAACTACTCCAAGATCGATCTCAACAGGGCCGGCTTGCCCTTGATCGAGGTGGTGACAAACCCGGACTTTGAGAACTTGAAGCAGGTGAAGAGCTTTGTTCGCAAGTTCCAGACCCTTGTCAAGTACTTGAACATCTCCTCTGGTGACTTGGAAACCGGGGCCATGAGAGTTGACGTCAACGTGTCCGTTAACGGGGGTCACCGTGTGGAGATCAAGAACTTGTCCCTGAGCACTGCCATCATCAATGCTTTGAAATACGAATACAAGCGGCAAGTTTCGGAGCTACAAAGGGGGAACACAATCTCTCAGGAAACCAGAAGCTGGGATGGTGCAAAGACCGCTCGGCAAAGAGACAAGGAAGAAGCAGTTGACTACCGCTACATGCCAGACCCCGAGCTTTTCCCTATTTTTCTTGACAAGGACATTTTCAGCCAAGTGAAGCTGAAATTTGTGGCAACTTTGCCCGACGACGTCATTCACAAGCTCACCGCTGCGCCGTACAAGCTCAGAGTGAAGGACGCAAAGCTTTTATTGAGCGACACCTACCCGGGCTTGCTCGACTACTATCTAGCGGTTTTCGAGGCCACAAAGGGCACGGTTCCCAGCAAGGTTCCAGGCAACTTCATCCTCCATGAGCTTTTGGGAGAGCTTGGGAAATTGAACCTTGTCGATCTCAGTTTCCATCCGGGGCTTGCGGTCGTCCCCGTTGAACAGCTCTGCGAGCTTTTGAGGCTCGTTTACGCCACAGACAAGAAATTGACCACTGCCACGGGGAAGTTGTTGCTCGGGTACATGGTCCAAAACAGCAGCGCCGTGCAAGGGAAGTCGGTTCTCCTGTTGGCCCAGGAGTTTGAACTCACGGCCGCAGAGGACGTTCAGCAGCTGCACCGAGAGATTCAGGAGTTGGTCGGCTCGGTGATGCAGGAGTTCCCGGAGATTGTGGAGAACTTGCGGGCGGGAAAGAAGTTGGGGTCGTTGCAGTATTTGGTAGGTCAGGCAATGAGGGCTACCCAGGGAAGGGTTCATGCGGGGGTGTTTGAGGAGGAGTTCAAGAGGCAGATCTTAGGCGAACTGCAACGGAGCGAAGCGAAGTTACAGTGAGCCATTTTGTTGATTTCCTTCAAAAAGATACTTTAGGCAAGCTGGCATTTTCAATGATTTTGTTAATTTCCTCCAAAGAGGAAGACATCTTCTCCTGCAAACTCCTTGCACAATGAGGCCGATCTGTTAACTCATCGAGTCAGTAACCAGTAAATAACCATGTACATAGTTGTGAGTGCCATCTGGAGCCCGCTGATCCCGAAATTACCCCATGATTGAAAAATGTAGGCTGAAAAAAAAAAAAAAAAAATCTTCAACTTTAGACTGTCTATATATCAGCAGCACACCATGAAAGACGCAGAAGTTGAGCCTCTGGAGGCAGTGGAAGCACCACAGGCTGAACAACTTGTAGAAGAAACGGCTGAGTTGAGCGTGGACCCGCAACAGCAGCAGCTGAAGAAGAAGAAGAAGAAGAAGAAGAAGAGCAAGAAGAAACCAATCGGCCCCATCAGCGAGATTTTCCCAGATGAAAAGTACCCAGAAGGAGAGATCATGGAGTACAAGGACACCAACAGTTACAGGACGACAAGCGAGGAGAAGCGATACTTGGACCGGCAGCTCTCGGAGACGAAGTGGAACGACTTCCGCAAAGGTGCCGAGGTGCACCGTCGGGTGAGACAGCACGCAAGAACCCACATACAGCCGGGGATGACAATGACCCAGGTGGCCAACACCATCGAGGACGCCATCCGGGGGTACATTGGGCCTGCGCACACCAAGGTGGCCGGAATTGGGTTCCCCACGGGGCTCTCGTTGAACCACGTTGCGGCCCACTACACCCCCAACATGGGGGACCTGGTGGTGTTGCAGCACGACGACGTGATGAAAGTGGACATTGGGGTGCATGTGAACGGGCGTATTGTGGACTGTGCGTTCACCCACACGTTCAGCCACAAGTTTGACGGGTTGTTGAACGCGGTGAAGGCCGCCACCAACACCGGGATCAAGGAAGCGGGCATCGACGTGAGGTTGTGCGACATTGGCGAGGCCATCCAGGAAGTGATGGAGAGCCACGAGGTCGAGCTCGACGGCCAGGTCCACCCGGTCAAGTGTATCAGAAACTTGAACGGGCACAACATTGGCGACTTCCGCATCCACGGCGGGAAAACCGTGCCGATTGTGAAGAACACCGACACCACCAAAATGGAGGAAGGCGAGGTGTTTGCCATTGAAACGTTTGGGTCGATCAACGGGTGGGGCATGGTCTTGGACGAGGGCGAGTGCTCCCACTACGCGTTGGATCCGGCAGCAGACGCCTCGAAGGTGACGCTGGGGTCTGCCCGCGAGCTCTTGAAGTCCATTGACAGGAACTTTGGCACCTTGCCGTTTTGTCGCCGGTACCTTGACCGCGCAGGCGAGGAAAAATACTTGTTTGCCTTGAACAACTTGGTCAAGAACGGCGTCGTCAACGACTACCCGCCGTTGGTCGAGAAGAAGGGGGCCTACACCGCCCAGTACGAGCACACCATTCTTCTTCGTCCAACCGTGAAGGAGGTGGTTTCCCGGGGGGAGGACTACTGAGTGCGCTGAGAGAAAATAAATATATCTCTTGGTACGATTTCTAAAATGTAAGCTAAGCTTTGATGAAGGGCAGACCAGACCAGACCAGACCAGCATGGACCGCTTTGAAACCCTTCTTCCGGATTTGCCAACCGCTTCCGGCGAAGAGGTGAGCGTACCCGCTCTGTCCTTGTCCTTGCCCCGGGCCACGGTGGTGCAGAAGATCGAGGTGTTGGACTGGCACCACGCGCACGAGACAAGGTCGCAGCAGCGAACAGTGGCGCACTTTCAGAACTTGAACCAGTTCAGCATCACAAAGTCGTCCCTCAGCCGGTGGTTAAAAGAGGAGGACAAGCTTCGGCATTGCTGCAACAGCATGAGGTTTGAGTTGGGCCGCAGTGCGCGCAAGACCCAGCCCAAGCTCAGGCACCCCGAGGTGAACCGTGCGTTGGACATGTACTACGAGCAATGCTTGCACGAGGACACATTGGACATGGTCACGGAGCAAGCGTTGTTTCTGAAGCACGAGCAGTACTTGGGGATGATTTTCTCGGATAATGACGACGACGACAACGCCGCCGCCGCCGCGGGCCGCAAAAGCAACGGCTGGATGCACCACTTCAAGAAGAAGAATCAGCACAAGAAGCAGTTCATTGCCGAGTTTTTCAGCAAGAACCGCGATATCTTCAAAACAACCCACTTGCAGGCGGAGAAATTGCGCATTCAGAGCAGCTTGAGGCATTACAATAGAAGAGACGTTTACCATTTTGATGAGTTGCAAGTGAGCTCGGACTTGCCAGGGAGGAAGCTCTTTGAGGGTGGTGCTTTGGCCATCAAGGAAGTGACGGTCGGGTTGCTTGTGAACGCAGATGGAAGCGACTTGCCTGATCCGTTGATTGTCACCACCACTGCCTTTGGGTACAACAACCCATCGGGGTGCATCACCTCAGGCATCTTCCACGATTTCGTATCCAGGTGGGATGCCCAAATTGACAACGATTCCCCGCAGCGACAGATTGCAGTGTTGTTGGATACCCATTATGCACACATCATCCCAACAAATAACCTCAAGCATATCCGGCTACTCTATTTTAGTCCGAACTTTGTCTCAAACCTTTCGTACCCGACCGAGCTCTTCCACTCCAACATCGCGGGGCTAACCCAGGTCTTTGATTTGCCAACTAGCAGCCACGGGCTCAAGTACAAGACCAAGTTTGTGCCGTTGTTGCCCAGCACCGCCAAGAAAGTGGGCAATGCGGAAACACACCCCATCAACTTGGGCATTTCGCGCATCTTCAAGTGCTGTTTCAAGTTGAGGTTGTACGACAATTATCTCTTCCAGCTCATCAACGAGGATTTTCCAGGAAGGGCGCTTCTGCAGATCATCAACGACACTGATGAGGAGGACTTGATTTATTTCATAACGGAAAGCTGGGATATTTTCAAAAAGGAATGCATTTCAGCCCAACAGGGGCAGAATCTCACCACCGGCTTAAGAAGTAGCAGTGAGGAAGAGGAAGAGGAGGAGGAAAGGGGAAAACTTGACGGCAATATTGTGGCAAAATGTTTTGAGCACAGTGGGGTTTTGCCCATATACAACAACGAAGGGGTCCCAATTGCCTTGAACACGTCCACACACAGTAAACACACTCTCAAGGGACTTTCAGACCACTACCGGGAGCACAAGTTGCTCAGGACATTGAAAGTGTTTGAAGCAAAGAGATTGATTTCTCTTGAGAAACCCAAGCCTTTTTTTCATTTGACAACGGGCCAGACGTCCTCGGACTTTGTCCCCATGAAGATGAACGACATCATCTTCCCGTTGCGGGAATTTGTCGTGAACAGGCACATGACGGACGAGGAGATCCTCTTGAGAGCGAAGCTCGAGACGAATTCGGGAGATAAAGAAACATACCAAGAACAAGGCGGATCTGGGGCGCAACAAGTGGTGGCAATTGCAAGTTTCTTGAACAAACAAGTGAAGCCGTTCTTGAAAAACAACAAGGACTTTGGGAAATCGAAAGAGCTCTTCAGGGCTTTCATGCTCACGTTTGCGCTGGATGCGAATGAACTTTTGATGAACACAGGGAAGTTGTTGAGCGTTGATAAGGACTTTGAGTTCACAGAGGAGCTCATGGTGGAGGCAGACTTTATGGGCAGCGATGTTGACAAGGGCTACGACGCAGCAAAGAGAGGATATTCTGAGATAATGAGTTACGACCAGATCACCAAGAGGGCGAAGCGGGGGTGATCAAGTGTACGATATGTATTTTAATTTTAATTGAGAGCGTAATATATGGACCGCGTTTCCAAGATGATGAGTATATGTAGAGGGGTCCCACAAAGCGCTCAAAGCGCATAAAACGCGTAAAGCACTTCTAGGAGTCAACAAGAGGGCTTCTGTGTCGTTGAAGGGGATATAATAGTTAACAAGATAAATCGGAGAGAATTTATGTACTGAAAATTGTACAATGTTTAAGATTTGGTCAGATGTTACATAATGTTGAAGATTTAGGGAAATTTTTGTTGATAGGCATCATCCAGAAGCATATGGCCATGGACTTGTTCCAGGATGACATAGAATGTTCTATCATGGTCTAAAGCATGACTTGATGTGATCACAGGTATTAATATACCTGGCATCCTCCTCAAGTCTGATGGTCGAACACCTAAGGAGAATAACGAATCATAGATTCATACACAAAATAATATACAAAGTATATAGCTGTACATTAGAGATACACGTAACAACAACTACAACTACAATTACGCAATGAGAAGATTAGCTCTAATACCTCAATTGCTAATCAACATTTTCCAGCAGTAAGTTGTGCACTGACCTGTTCCTGTCGATCCTGTATGGATGGCCCAATATGTTATCATTGACGCTCAACTGAACGCCAAAACTTACAATCAAACTTTATACTAATATACATTAACCTCAAAGATTAAAATAAAAAAAAAGGAGCCCCATACCATGTGAATCTAAACAAAAATCAATAAAATCATCAAAAAGAATTAAGCAGAAGAGTACTTGGTCACGGCACGAGTACCTTCGGAAACAGCATGCTTGGCCAATTCACCAGGCAAGATCAATCTCACAGCAGTTTGGATTTCTCTAGCAGAGATGGTGGATTTCTTGTTGTAAGCAGCCAACTTGGAAGCCTCAGAAGCAATTCTTTCAAAGATATCGCTGACAAAGGAGTTCATGATGGAGATGGCCTTCTTGGAAATACCGGTATCTGGGTGGGTTTGCTTCAAGACCTTGTAGATATAAGTGTTGTAAGACTCTTTTCTGGCCTTGTTCTTCTTCTTACCGTCGCCGGCAGCTGGAGCGGTTTTTTTGGCAGCAGGCTTCTTGGAAGCTGGGGCTTTGGAGGCAGGTTTCTTTTCAGCTTTTGGGGCCATTGTGAGAGATAGATAGATAAATAGATAGAGATAGTTAAGGAAGAAGAAAAAAAGTTTAAGAAGAATGGAAAAGCAGCAGACGCCTGGTGGAGTATTTATAAAGCATTGGGCAAGAGCAAAAATCGCGTTTCCCAAAGAGGAAATGCCCTCTGACATGGCCATAGAAAAAAATGTTTTTTTCGCACCATCACATATACGCATGCTTTTTGGGCACTATGAGACGTTTAAAGCCGTTCCAGAGATACTGCCATGAAAAACGCAAATCGCCAGAACGGATACTCCCCAAAACGGGCAGGCCCCGAAATATTCTTTAGTTTTTACTATTTAACCAGCAGCCATTTCCCTTCAAGACCCAGAATTTTGTTGTTGTGCAAACATTCATCTCTTTCTCTAATCTTGAGTATTTATCTCTTCTCTTTTCAACTAAATTATCAATAAATACAATGTCCGGTGGTAAAGGTGGTAAAGCCAGCTCTTCCAAAGCTTCCCAAACTAGATCTGCCAAGGCAGGCTTGACCTTCCCAGTGGGTAGAGTCCACAGATTGCTCAGAAAGGGCAACTACGCCCAAAGAGTCGGTTCTGGTGCCCCAGTTTACTTGACCGCAGTGTTGGAGTATTTGGCTGCCGAAATCTTGGAGTTGGCCGGTAACGCTGCCAGAGACAACAAAAAGACCAGAATTATCCCAAGACACTTGCAGTTGGCCATCAGAAACGATGAAGAGTTGAACAAATTGTTGGGCCACGTCACCATTGCCGAAGGTGGTGTCTTGCCAAACATTCACCAAACCTTGTTGCCAAAGAAGTCCTCCAAGCCAAAAGCTTCTCAGGAGTTGTGATTGGACAGGTTTTGCTTTTGTTTTCTTGTTATGTTTATATATTTCCTGGTTATTTATGTATATGAATGTATTGTATAATAGATTTTGGGTAATTTGAACCTGTAGCAACTCACTGAGCGGAGCGAAGGGAGTATGAATTATGTAAGTTCATCTTCAATAAAGCTTTGTAACTCCTAGTTGAAGAACGTTCATCTTTCATCGCTTCGCTCTGAAAGATTCGCTCTGGGTTGATTCTCCGCGCGCTCCCCTAACAAAAAAGAGGTTTTGCAAAAAAATTTTGTCCCAACAAGAGAACAGAAGAGAACAGAAGAAGAGACTATACAGCTTCAGATGTTCCAGCCGGTACGGAGTTCTCTTAGAAAGCGTGTTGCTGGGGTGTTCATCCACCCCTTTGTGAGATTCAACCATCAGTCGAGTTCGAACGACGGTGTTCTCGAACTCATGAAGAAAACCCTTGACAATAAATCGAGCACCGCCAGTGAGACCGGCAGTGGCACCACTTCTGGCAAGCAAAAGTATCTTGAGCAGTTCTCCTTCAGTGCATCCATAGGCCAGAGAACAAACGACAATGGCAGCAGCAGATTCAAAGGGTTCAAGACAGGCGAGCTGGCCGACAGTTTCAAAGCATTGCTCCCGAAGATTCCCAGCCACGCCAGCAAAAATGCAATCTCCGTGGCGGTGCGGGGGCCCAACACTCTTGCCAGCGACTTGAGCAAGTTCAACTCGTTGATAAGATCAAACAGGGTGATGCAGGACAAAAGAGACCAGAGATTTTACATCCGACCAGGGCAAAAGAGACGTATGGCCAGATCGGACAAGCATAGAAGACAGTTCAAGGAGGGGTTCAAGCATCTTATTGGGATGATCAAGGATGTGAGAAGAAAGGGATATTAACTTGGCTCACTGAGCGAAGCGAAGGGAGTCGGTTGAATAATTGGATTATTGAATAATTGCATCATTGGATTCTTGTACCGATTCTTGGATTCTCCCTGCACCATTACTGCATTAGGCGAGGACAAGGGCAATTCTTGGACTACACCTGTATCTACTCCCCATATTTATCAAGGGAGTAGATATACTCTTCAATCGCACTTCACTATTTATTGTATATACCAAGGGAAACCCACCCACACACCAGCTGCAAAACTGTAGTAAAAAAATGAGCCCAAGCAAAGCTTTCAGTATTCCGCAGTGCAACAACTCTGTAACATGAGTCTGGTTTCCGCGTCTATCAACCTCTTGAACACCATTGTTGGTGCGGGTCTTCTTGCGATGCCCTTTGGGATCCGGGCCAATGGGCTTACCATGGGAATTGCCGTGATTGTCTTTTCGGCAGTTTGCTCGATGTTTGGACTTTATCTCCAGGGCAAGTGTGCCAAGTATGCGCGACCCGGGACGGCGTCGTTCTTTGCGTTGAGCCAGTTGACGTACCCGTCACTTTCGATTCTCTTTGATTTGGGGATTGCCATCAAGTGCTTTGGGGTTGGGGTGTCGTATCTAGTTGTGATTGGAGACTTGATGCCCAAGATTATTGATTCTGTGTTGAGCGAAGCAACGTTGCAGGACCACCGGTTTCTTTTGGCACGGAACTTCTGGATCACCATAGTCATGGTGTTTGTTGTTGCCCCGTTGTCCTTTCTTAGAAAGCTCGACAGTCTTCGATATGCCCTGATGGTGGCGTTGACCTCGGTGGCGTACTTGGCGGTGTTGGTGCTTGAGCATTTTTTCAAAGGGGACATTCCCGGGCTGGTGAAGGGCGATGTAAGATTGCTTCGACCATTGAGTGCGTCTGCGGTGATGTCGGCGTTCCCGTTGTTTGTGTTTGCCTACACTTGCCATCAGAACATGTTCAGTTTGTTGAACGAATTGAAGGACAAGTCTTCACAAAATGTTGAGAAAGTCATTGTTGCTGCCATTGGCACCGCCATGGTGTTGTACATCTTTGTGGGCTCCACCGGGTACTTGACCTTTGGTGACAATGTCCAGGGCAACATCATTGTGATGTACCCAGCCTCGGTGTCGTCGACCGTGGGGCGCATAGCCATTGTGGTGTTGGTGACCTTGAGCTTCCCGTTGCAGTGCCACCCAGCCAGAAACTCAATTAACCACATTATTCATTACATCCAAGTGCGGAAGATTGAGATTGAATCGCGGGCCAACTCGTTCAGTCTGCGTATCCAACGCAGTGCCTCTGGGATTTTCAGGGCTTTTTCCTCATCATCGAGTTTGCAGCAGCAGCAGCAGCAGCAGCATCAAGGGAGAAATAATTACCACAGCACCACGACCTCCGAGCCGTTCTTGGCGGGAGGTAACGATAATATCTCCTCGGTGATTGATGAGGATGACTCGGTGTTGACACTGAATAAGCCGGCCCTAGCGGTCCTGGCGGTCCTGGCGGCCCAGGTATCACTCCCCACGGGGAAGTTTATTGTCTTGACCTGCGGTGTCGTGGTAGCGTCGTATCTCGTGGCGATCAACGTCACCTCGCTCGAGCGTGTGCTTGGGTTTGTTGGGGCCACAGGGTCCACTTCGATCTCGTTTATTCTCCCAGGGATCTTTGGGTACAAGTTGATTGGCTCGGGGCTCCCGATGTACGAGGAAACGGAGGAGGAGGAGGAGGAGGAGGAGGAGGAGCAGGTGTCGGGACAGGACATTGCCGGGGCCCTTGAGGACGAGTCGTTGTTTGGAATGGCCCTGGCCAAGCGGGTCTCCAAACATGAGGCAATCATCAAGTACTTGGCGGCGGCGTTGGCGGTGTGGGGCGTGGTTGTAATGTTTGTTTGTTTATTTGCCGTTGTCTTTCTAGGCGCGGGCCATTAAGTAAAGCTTTATTTATTTCTTGAATACACATGTACAATACAAAAAGACAGTTAATAAAAGATAAATATTATCACTATACTATACTCTGCCCCCCCTTTAAAGGAACAACCAAGCAAGAATAAAAGCAACAACTGCCCCGAGGATGGCAGCCTGGATCGGAACGCCACCGGAAGCAACAGCAGGGGCTTCGGTAACCGCGGCACCGGAACCGCCCAGAGGAGCAGAAGAAGCCAGATCAGATGCGTTGGCCTTGAACTTGGCATCGAGTTGGTCAATCTTCTTTTGAGACTCTCCCAAGGCCTTGTCAACAGCCGAGGTTTTGCTGCTGGTGGTATTGATATTGTTGTTGTTGGCGGCGACAGGCGAGGACGAAGACGAGTAGATGGAATCATTCATTGTGGTTTCGTCGGCAACGCTGAGGTTGGAAACTTTCTTGCTTATTGGGGTGTTTGCAGAGAGATGGGACGACGGAGCTCCAGCTGCAATGGCACTTGCAGGGACAGCAGCAGCAGCAGCAGCAGCAGAGGAAGAAGAGGAAGAAGCCTTGCTGGTTTTGGCTGCAGCCTGGGTCTTGAATATAACGCGTATTTTCTTACTGGAGGACTCGCTCTTGTATTTCTCTTCCAAAGTTGGCCATAATTCTGCAATTGGCTTGGAGCTGCTCTTGGCAATCGGACACGGCAAGGACACCACCAAGAACTTGTCTTTACACTTGAAGTTTGCATCGGGTTCTTGTTTCAAGCCTTGGAGAATGATTTGCACCTCCAATTTCTCACCAGGCTCAACGGTGGCGGCGTTGGGTCTCACGCAATAGAGCTTTGGCGCGGTGGTCTTGACTTTGAAGGCAAGAACATGGTCGGTGGTATTTTGAAGACTAAGAATCTCGCTAGAGGTCTTGGTGAAAGGAGCTGGAATAAGTGGGTTAGTAAATGGTGTCAAAAAAAGGTAGGTATGCAGAGTGTGTCATTGTCTTGACGTGCTATTCAATGGTTCCTTTTCCCATCACAAGCAATATCAACAGTCAACAGACATGTACCCCGATTAACCTCACTCAACTCTGCAAACGGCCAGTTAAAAAACAATCGGATACTAACGTTTGAACTCCAAAAATGCTGGGGAGATTTCCATTTTTCAATTCAATACACTATACAACAGTAAAAGGTTGATCAATCGGCAGAATAAGTATCAACAGCGGGACTACTACTTGAAGACCGTTGGCACCGGATATGGGGATGAAACTTGCTTGTTTGTTGATGGAGAATGTTGTCGTCGATTAAAAATCAAAAATGACAACTTTTTTTATGTTTTATTTTTTTTATTTTTGTCTCTCCTTTCCTTTCCTTTCCGTTTTTCTCACTTTCCCTTCCCAATGCAATCAGGAGGACGCTAACGGGAAGCACCAATGAAACGACAGAAGGCGCATTAACACGGCCGGCCAGGGGCAGGAGTAAGAAACCTCCCCCAGCCCTCCATCTATATCCAGGGAACGGACCTGCTGCTTGTAAGCTGTCTTTTGCTGGCGGTGTTGTCGTCGTCTTCCCTGCCTCGTCTGACGGACCTTGGCTTCCGCCCGGGTAATGCCAGGGTGGCCGCCGCCTGAGACGATGCTCGCCCGTTTCAACCTTGTCAGCCTGGCAAGGGCTCCCTCGTAAGCCGCCCTTTCCTCCATGTAGACATGGTGCGAACACACGTCCCATCTGGGTTCTCCTCTGGCTCTCCTCTGGCTCTCCTCTGGCTCTCCTCTGGTTCTCCTCTGGCTCTCTTTTGGCTCTCCTTTGGCTACGCTGCTTCCGCACCGCAACCTGTGCGGTTCTCCGGCACGGTTGGGTGATATTTGAATAATTTCAGCGCTCTTCAAGAGAACCCTTTGTGACGAGCTCCCCCGCCACCGTGCTCCCTCCCAGCGCTTACCATGAACTCAGAGCTATCAAGGCTATGTCGTATGTCAATGCCCCCCTATTAACTAGCTTCTCCTAACTTCTCTAACCAAGTAGACTTGCTCGCGTCGTCAAAGTTAAAAGACCGTAACGAGGGCTTGGACCAGCTCGAAGACTCGGTCGGCTCATCGCATTTCCTCAAAAACATCAGCAGGAAACAGGGCAAACACCTCGTAAACTCGGTGTTATCCCTGCTCAACACAGATGTCCAGATTATGAAGTCAGGCAAGAAATCAGCCATCACCAGCACCTTGGAGCTGCGGCTATTGAAAGCCGCAAGAATCACAAGGTCCTTGATGCTGACGGCCTCGCTTCAAAACGACAACGCCCTCATGTTTTCCATGGTCCAATGCACCATAGACTTCATCGACGCCGTGCCGTACCGCTCCGTGCAATGCCAATTGGCAATGGCGTTGGCAAGCGTTACTGCCCCTGCAAACCCATCAATGCTGGTGAATTTCTTCACCAATATCGCATACTGTCTGCATATCGCAAGCCTTGTGCGCATTCTTCAAAGAGAATTCTCCAAGACACCACCTCGGCTACTAGAAAGCGACGCGCTCGTTGGCTCCTTGTTGGAGTCTCTTGAAAACTTCATATCATCACCTTCGTTGTCATCGCCCAGACTTTGTCTTTTCCAGAAAAATAACTTGCTTCCTGCTTTGATAGATTGCATTATCCAGTACACCCACTTGGACTTGAGAAACAAAACCTCAATAAACCTTGTCTTTGTCTTCAGACTAGCAAACTTTGTCATCATAAACTGCTGCGCCGATTCTGTCAAACTGGTTCACAAACTTACAATGTCCTTGTTGCAATTGATACCTTCTTTGCTGTTGTACAACTATCCTACCTTGAAAGATGTCATATTGGTGTTTTTGATATTAGTTGCCGATAACGCTAGATCTTTTCCAACTTTGCAAGAGGGGCTAAAAGACAATGGCGAGTTTGAGCTATTCAACCTTATGCCAAATGTGATCTCCACCGTGCACCTTCAATATCTACTGAACTCCAAAACAAGCTCTCGTTCACCAATATCTAGCTTTTGGCAAGGCATGTGCTATCACGACCCAATATTGAAAAGCAACCGTCAACATTGGTTCAACTTAAGGTACATTTATCTAGATCCTTCAAAGTGTCCATTACTGGTGCGCGAAAATACCCAAAGATTGTGGCTCTGTACCGTTACTATTGTCAAACTATTGAGTTGCTACTTCCAGATAAAATCCACCGCGCTTGGTTCATTCATTGGATCAGAACACGTTTCAAAGAAAAGAAAAACCCTTACAGGATCATCGGTTGCTAGTCTTCGTCGCAGCATTGATAGCGATCCAGAACCTTTACAACTACAACCCAAAAGTTTGTTTATGATTGATCTTTTGTCTAGTTCACAGACACTTGCCAGTTTCCTCATCATCCTCTTCAATGAAAGCAGAATAGAACTCTGTTGTGAGCTACTTGTCTTTGCAATTTCAATGGGGGTTGAGCTTGGCACTCATGATGAAAAACAACAACTTGTAAACAGCCTTTTTGCAAAACTCGATGACAGCCAAATTTCAAGCTGGGCTTGCCTTTCGTTAAAGTCAACTTTAGATGATGGCACTTTCCCAATGTCGTGTCAACAATCAATTCGACTTTTGAAATTGTGTTTACAATCGCTAGATAACCCTGCAAACGTCTCATTGTACTGCTCAACTGCAATGTCTGTTCTCCATTTCTCACACAATTTCAACCGAAAAACTACAAAAGAGTCCTTGACGACTGATCCCTCTTTATTGAGAACAATCACATCCTTGTTCGATTTGGCGGAGTTGAAAGGCCCTGAAGAAATCAATAACATCACCATTATGTTCTGGTTTGTTCTTCAAAAATCCTTTGGCTCTCACCAAAAGTTGAACTCACTTGTGCGCGAAAAACTCCTAATTTGGACGGTGGCCAAGCTTCCAAAGCTCCCACAAACATTGCACAGAAACAAACACTCCTTGATTGGGAAGTTTGTAGAGTGGCTTGCGTACACCAAAAATGATTTCAAAATCACTCGTGAGATGATATCCGCTGATGGAGATGCTGCTCCCTTGAAAAGTTATATGAAATCTTTCATGGATTGGTGCATACTATGGAATGCCTCCAAAGAGCACCGGGAAGAGTTGCCCTCACCAAGCACAAAAAGTGGGCAAAAATTCTTTCATGTATTTCCAATCGACTCTTCTATGAAAGCTGATGACAGTTTAATGGAGAGATTGCTAGAAAACTGGTTCATTATATGTGACAAGTTCCTGATAAAGAACAATCAAAACGATGCCTCGATACTAACGGCAATGTCGCTAAATTTACTACAGGCAAGTGGTTCAAAAGTTGCGGATGATCCTATGTTTGCTGGCTTGAGGTTTAAAGTAAAGTCATACTTGGACTCCAGTTTCAACAGCTCATTCGGCTCGATCTGTGAAGGTTTTTCGTTGGCTCGAACGCACACAATACCCAAAGATATTTTTGACCCAAAAGAGATGATACACAAAGCTGTGGCATTGTCTCAGCAAACTGGGAGCAGCATCAATAGTAGCAGAGAAAGCTCAGCTCGTCCAGGAGAAGTAGCTAGAGAAGTAGCTAAAAAAGACGAAGAAGAAGGAGAAGAAGAAGATGAAGTAGAAGGGTTTGGGATGGTCAGGAAAGTAGGTGCTGCAAACGGCTGGGGAATAGCCATTAATAATGCCCTTCTATGGAACAGGTATATGTACCACTCAGATCTCGAAAAGCTCCTACTCTTTGCATTGTCCTACGATGCGAACGTTGCATTTGAGGTATTAAGCTCTTTCAGCTCATTGCAGTTTCTCAGTGTGTGTCCCTGGTTGGTTAAAAATTTCCGGGTATTTATCACCCAGCCAGAGCAAAGGAAAACAATGATACGGTTGGTGGGGGAGAAATTACTCTCCACGGGGGATGAAGAGATATACATAAGCAACGCGTGCCTGTTGCTCACATTGTTGGCTGACGGGTTCCCCTCAGATTACGAAACCGATTTCACAGACACCTTGGAGTATCTTTTGGCACTTGAAAAAAACAATGGGATCTGTACCCTTGAAACATTAAAACAGTTCCAAAGGGTGCTTTTGTCCGCCCTTTCCAACTATTTACAAAGCAGCGAGAATAGCAGCCGGCTTTCGCGCTTGGTTGAGCCTAATATCGAGTTCTTTGTGACGGGAGTTGCATTGAAAGCCAATCTCAATCTTATGAAGCTTTCCTTGGCTGCTAATTACGCCCTTTTCTTTCAAAAATTGCCGCCCCAGTACTACTCCAAAATGTATAAAGCCATTTATTCATCATTTGAGGACCCACAACAGTCCCCCGAGGCGTTCTTCACCTTCAGCGTTTTCCTCTCCATTTGCTCCACCATGTCCACCTTCACCACCGTGTCTTATTTGTTCAACATCATGGAGTTTGTGGAGTTTTCCCAATTCAGAGCAATAATCTTGATGTGTTTTGCCCGCACGGGATCAGCAATGGCCGCCGTGAGTCCTCGTCATCACTCCCGCAAGAACCTCTTCAACATATACCGTTTGGAGTTGTTGAACTTTTGGTACCAGTTCAAGGGCCATTTTGCAGAGTTCCCCTTTGACCTATTTGATTTCAAATCGGAGCGGGAATTCATGCTACAAAACGTTGATATCATCTTCCCCATTGTGTTCGCATTCACTGATAAAACAAACAAGAAGGACTCGCTCATCGAGAAGATTGTAATGCTATCAGAAAAAAGTTTGAAGAAATTGATCTTTGAGTGTTTCCCGCAAATCGTATTCTTGAGTTTTACCCCCAACGGGATCAGAAACAACGCCTTCACGGCAATGACGTTGGTTTTGGGCAAGGAAGACTGCCAGAAGTACACCTTGCAATGGCTCCCATTGATCATCTATGAAATCATATCTCATACCGATTTGTCAACCGACAAGAACGTCCACGTGTTTGTCAACAATGCCAATCTGCGGAAAATTACAATAGAGAGACCAACAATGTGCATCTCGGCCAGCACCAGCAAGGCGTTGATTGAAAACTTGGTCAAGAAAGATTTCTGGTCTGTTTCTCTAGTGTACTATCTTTTGACCATGTTTGTCAAGTCATTGACCTTAATTTCTCATCCAAACTCCATTTACCCCAATTTGCTGATTGCTCGCAAGATAGAGGTGGTGCTTGTTTCCTTTGCTCCTAGCTCGGTGTACACCCACTTCACCCTACTAAACTTCATAGTGGATTCTCTTTTGCCATTGGTGACTCATCCAGATAGCCACTTTGCTACAGAGTCTCTGTTGGTGCTTCTCCACTGTTTGAAACTGTCGCAGTTGGTTTCGTCGCTGATGTTCTCTCAAATATCGTTGAAGATGGCCACGCATCTAGCCCGGAGCGCCATCAGGGGCAACAAAGTGCCGTTTCCATTAAAAGACTGGTTCGACCTGTATCTTGAAGCATGCCACACTCAGGTGCTGGGCAAAGAGCTATCAGTGCTCAGACAATGCGTCTCCATCATGAAGGGTCTTACCAAGATGCCCGAGTTGAAAATTGAAAAGTTGGAGGACTGTATCAAAAGTTTCTTCCATGGCCGTCCCGACAAAAGCGGTGGGAGTTCCCTTCCATGGCTTGAAAATTATGCTTATGCGTTATTTGAGGCTGCCTTGGTGTCTGACCAAGAGCCTGCTGCCGTCGTTGACCTGAATTCCCTTCCCAACCGAGTGGTGGCCGACTTCTTGCTAGCATTGCAACCACCCAGAGGGAACAATTCTCTGGCACAAGACATACCGGACAACTTCCTAAGCTGGAAAGCCAGCTACTTGGGGTTCTACTATGCAACGACGGGCCACACCGTTGAGGTGCCCAAACCAAGAATGTACTTGGGGAGCATTGAGTCGATTTTCAAGATGAAAAAAAAGGAAGACTTGGTCATGTCCTTGGTGTTGCATGAGTTGAATAGTCATTTTGAGAAGCTGCAAAGCAGCCACCTGTTGTTGTTGTTCAACCAGGTTGTTGGGGCTTTGTTGCATTGTTATCTGGAGTCGTCGCTTGATCTTGATTCAGTTTGCAAGTTTTCACAGATCTTTGGCAGCTACCAAAGTTACATATTGAAGCTTGACTTCGAGATTTTGGAGTTGACCAACAAGAAAACGGACTTTTTTTGGAATCTCAATGTCAAGCAGCTTTTGAAGAGCTCTGAGTTTGAAGGGAAATTCACCAACGAGGATGAATTCGATTCCTGGTGTACTTTATTTGCGGTCACTCTTCTCAATGATTTACATCTCTCCACTGGGCACGAGTACCTCAAGGCGATCACGGTCTTGGCAAAGGCTGTTCCTGCCTTTTGCAAAGATGTTTTGTCCAACTTGTTGATCTTCTACGTTTGCAAGAGCAGCACTGAAAGCGCCAGACAAGTGAATAAGTTGATCGGCCATTATCTCTCATTAGCAAAGCAGGCGCCTTCAAGGTCCAACAGTGATGCAAAAGAGTTTCTTGTTGACTTGTGCTTGAAGTTGATGGTTTGTGTGCGGTCAACCAAACTTGGCAGTGGTAGCGGCAGTGGCGGTAACAAGAAAATCCTTGCTGCTTACCTGATTGAGTTTTGCGAGCTGTGTTTTGTTCTAGCGTGTGATTTGAAATTGTGGAAAATTGCCTTGATGTTTTATGAAGCGTTCAAGGGTGGCTTTGGTAGGAAAGTTGCCGAGCTCAGCGATGACGAAGCGGAGAAGCTATTGCACAAGGTTTACAAATCCGCAAATGTTGACGATTTGAAATACTCTGTGCCTGTCAAGGCCACGTTGGAAGACGGCATCAGCTCAATGAGGGAAAATGCTCTGGCTGGGTTGGTGTTGATGAACAATGCAATGTTCGAGTCGCAGTACCATTCAAAGCAAAACCAGGGGGGCAATATCATCGAGTCCATGGAGTCGTACGGATTGCCAGGTATCTCAAAGTTGATGGACGGCGCTATTTCCCATAATGAGGAAGAAGTAGAAGAAGAAGAAGAAGAAGAAGACAAGAGTTTTGCCGATGGAAGGTACCGGTGGGCGTGGAAGTTGGCTCAATGGGATCTTCCAGAGCCGACAGCGGCCAACATGACGTACAACTCTGCAATGTACAAAACTTTAAAGTGCTTGAATGAAAGCACCAAGCCAAAGTTCATGCAGGAGCTCCGTGGTTCCATCTTGAAAGATGTTGTGAATTTGTGTGATACGGAGAACAGCGTGCAGAACGAACAAGGTCTCAATGGGTACTCGAAACAAGAGGACCCCATCAAGTTGTTGGGTGCTCTATGGAGCATTGAAAGCTGTTGCGAATTGAATGACCAGAGATATATTCAGAACATCAAGAAGTTCCAACTCAGTTCGGGGTCCTGGTTGTTCAATAGGAACTTTGAGAACTATGAAGACTTGTTGGAGGCGAAAAGTGCAGCATTGGAAGCACTTGGTCGGAGCAGTGAAAATGGAGAGCAAATTACGGACACTGTCGACAGGTTCATCAAAGTGGTTGAGTTGTACTCCTACAACAACTTGGCCATCTTGAACAATGAACCGCAAAAGGCCTTGAATTCGATGATGAAAATCAACAAAGTGGTGGAGGGGATAAAGGATGACAACGACGACGATCAAATACAACAAGTGAAGCAGGATTGTGAGTTCATTGCCAAATATGCTACTGCCACGACTCTTTGGAGCCAGAACAACCCGACCATTGCGATTGAGATTCTTCGTAATTTGCGGGGGAAGTTGACCAACAAGGACAATGTCCTCTTGCCGATCCGGTCCAAGATCATCAGCAGGGAGTTGCTTGAAGGGTTGCTTGTTGAGTGGCTAGACAAGTCGAAACAGGAGCCTGCGGCGTCGATCTTGAGCAATCATGTGCAGAAGTTCACGATGGAGGAGCCTTTCACCACGGCAGACCACGCGTTCAGAATGTATCATAGTTTTGCGCAGTTTTGTGATAACCAGTTGAAGGCAGGCAAGTTTGACGAGAACATTGAACGGTATGCGCGGATGATCCGGGACAAGCGCAAGGAGTACAAGGCGTTGATGACAACATCGAGCCATTCTGGGATCAGCAAAGAGACTGCAAAGCACGCGTCGATGTTGAAGAAGCAGTTGGCGGTGGAGGACAAGTACTTGCGGAGCTTGCTCCTGTCGAAAAACCGCTATGTGACGATTGCGGTGTTCTATTATCTCCGAAGCATTTCGCTAAATGGGGACTTTTCAGACTCGGATGTCGACAGGTTTTGTGCATTGTGGTTGAAGCATTCGGACATTGATGCGGTGTCGAGCACCATTCACAAGTCAATTGGCAAGAGGTTCCCGTTTTACAAGCTACTTTCTTGGATAAGTCAGCTATCCTCACGACTTTCCACAATAGAAGAAGCGGAGGACAAGAAAGGTGATGAAAGCTTTTCAATCAGTGATAGTAATAGTAGCAGTAACACTAGCAAACATGGGGGTGGGTTCCAGAGAGTGTTGCAGGAGGTGCTATTCAAGCTTTGTCAACAACACCCGCTCCACACATTGTTCACGTTGAAGAACTTGCGACTACAGGGGCAATACAATGGGAACCCGGATGCCATGATGAAGTTGCGGATCAAGGCTGCTGAGAAGCTTTGGGGCGAGTTACGAGACGTGTGTGGGGTGAAGTTCAACAATGCGTACTTGGGCCCGATTGATGAGTTTTGCGACGAGTGTGTCCAGTTGGCCAACTATTCAGTGCCGTCGACACAGGGCAAAGTTGAATTGGACAAGGTATCACCTTCTGATGATTTCTGGATGAAGCGATTGCCCAAGTTGAAAGTGCCATTGCCGGTGCAGGAGATCAAGGTTAAGAATGACGGTGATTACGATGACCACTTGTACATATCGCTGGTGGAGCCCGTTGTCACCATTTCTAATTCGGGGATCAGCCGGCCCAAGATTGCAGCGTTTCAATTGTCAGATGGCACGGTGAGCAAGTGTTTATTCAAGGGGAACACCGATGATCTACGACAGGACGCCATTATGGAGCAAGTGTTTGAGAAGGTGAACTTGTTGATGTTGAAGGACAAGAAGGCGCGCCAAAGAAGGTTGAAGATGCGGACGTACAAAGTGCTACCGTTGGGGCCTCAGGCCGGGGTGATTGAGTTTGTACTGAACTCGATAGCGTTTCAAGACGCGATCATGCCGTACCATATCAAGCACGACAAGATGACCACTAGGGAAGCGGCTGCAAAGATGGATGAGTGGGTGAACGAGACGATCGAGGTGAGGGTGTCCAAGTTTGCTAAAGAGATTTGCGGGGAGAATGGTATCCAGCCAGTGTTTCGCGAGTTTTTCTTTGACAATTTCATGAACCCGTACGATTGGATGGAAAGCAAGCTTTGCTATGGACGTGGGTCTGCAGCAGGCTCGATGGTGGGGTACATGTTGGGCTTGGGGGACCGGCACTGCAACAATATCTTGTTGGACACCCAAACGGGGGAGCCGATCCACATTGACTTGGGGGTTGCGTTTGACCAGGGGAAGTTTTTGCGGATTCCTGAGACAGTACCGTTTAGATTAACGAGGGACGTTGTTGACGGGTTTGGGGTTTGCGGGGTGGAAGGGGTGTTTCGGAAGTCGTGCGAGCATGTGTTCCGGGTGCTTCGAGAGGAAAAAGACAAGATTGACGGGATCTTGGATATCTTGAAGTGGGACCCTTTGTATTCGTGGTCGATCTCGTTGTTGAGAAGAAAGCGGTTGCAGGAGCAGATGAACGTGGGCATGAAGATCAAGAAGCTGGTGGAGGAGATTGAGTCGGAAGCAACCCGGAACTTGGCGATTGTGCAGGAGAAGTTGATTGCAGACGGGTTGAGTGTCGAGGCGGTGGTCACGCAGTTGATCCAGGAAGCGTGCGACATGAAGAACTTGGGCTTGATATACAAGGGATGGTGTCCGTTTTACTAAGCTCAGTCTTTTTAGCGTGCATCAAATGAATGGCATCAAAGAAAACTGGCATGAAAAAAAAAATATTAAATCAATTTAGCGTAGATTGATTGTATTTATACTGAGTGGAAGGTCTTCTTTCTTGGTTAATGATATAGCTTCGGAGTAGATGAGAGAAGAGAATGGATATCCTTCAGAACTTACGACGCAAATCGCACGCTAAGGAAGGGCGCAGTGCGGGTGGAAAGGTGGTGGACGGCATGCTGGAGGTTGAGATCAAAGTGCAGGTGGACACCCCGACCATCACGTTGTACGGGGACGAGACGGTGTCGCAGGGGTACTTGGTGAGCGGGAAGGTGTACTTGAAGAGCAAGCGGGGAAGGGAGGGCTTGCAGCTCATTGACATTGAGACGTTTGAGTTGAAAGCGCAGCAGTTGGTGGTGTACTCGAAGCCGTTTATCTTCAACGATGCCATCATTGCGCCCTGCAAGCAGTGTCGCAACAAGACAAGGACGATTGCAAGGGCGAGCTTGTCGACGGACCACTACCATCATGACTATGTGTGCATTGGTGGGGCACTGGACGAGGAGGAGGAGGAGGAGGAGGAGGAGGTGTGCAAGCCGTTTGCACTCTACATTCCCGGCACGGTGCCCGCCACCGCGGTGTTGGGCGAGCAGCAGGACAGTTTTATCCGGTACCAGCTCGCGGCGGAGTTGGTGTACAAGCCGGTGCGGGACCTTGAGGTGGCGCTGGAGCTGACGCGGTACCGAGTAAGGGCAAGGCTCCCGATGACGATCACCCGGGTGGTGCCCAAGACCCAGCACCAGGAGATGTTTCTTCGAAGGTTCCTGCCGACAACGTTGCAGGCGAAAGTTGTGTTGCCCGGGGCGGTGAACTCGCAGGGATGCATTCCGTTGTGGATCACCATGCGGGGCTTGCGAAGGAGCCTGCGGCTGCAGAAGCGGTGGAAGTTGAAAGCAATCACCTGGGAGTTGACCGAGGTGGTGAGTGCCACGGAGGACGGGTGCGCGACGCATGTGCCGTTGCTCAACGAGTTGAAGGAGCGGTTGAACACCGCCAAGTACTCGTGGAAGCTTCAAACAGACAAGTTTTCCACGTTGGAGGTCAAGAGGGACGCCCGCGGGGCGATGTTGGAGCTGCAGCTACAAAGAATGAGGATCAGACAGGAGGACTTGATTGTCGGGGCTTATCTCAATGAGGAAAGAGGAGCAGCGGGCGGTGATTTTTACAACCGCGACGATCTCGAGCTGTTGTTGTACCATCCGTTGGATCCCGAGAACCCGTTGAATAGAGATGATGGGGGCAACAATGATGATGATGATACCAGATTGGCGAAGATTGACGAGCCCGACGAGGGCACCTTGGTGTACGGAGACGAGCGGGTTTTGGCGTCCGGGGAGCTCAAAAGCGGCTGGAAAACCGACTACAGCACCGGAAGAACCGGGAGAATCTACATGGAAGCGGCCCTCAGCACAAGCGGCTTGAGAACCACGGACGACGTGTCCTATTTCAAAGTGTGCTCCAGCGACACCCAGGAGTACGTGAACAAGGCGTACGCCGAGCAGATGGCGAGCGTGAACTGCTCCATCGATATAATACGATGCAGAGAGGAGACCACGGTGCAGCAGTCGCATTTCCACGTGGAACACAAGCTCTACTTGAACTTGGAGGTCGAGGAGGAGGACTTGCGAGGCTTGAACTTGCAGACGTTGGGCAGCGTCAAGTTGTTGAAGATGGAGTTCCCCGTGGTGCTCACCAGCAGACACGGGGCCAGCGTTGCCTGGGAGAACGAGGTGCCACCGATGTACAGCGTGGTCGAGCACTGCTCGCCGCCAACCTACTGAATACATCTCTATCATATATATAACCTTACTGTAATACTTTTTGCTGCGCACCGTTTCAAGCAACAAAAAAAAAAAGGCCAAACAAAACGTTGACCATTCTCTCCACACCACAACGAGCAACCGAGAACACCCCTGCTATGAAGATCACGAAGCTCCTTCTTTCTGCTGCGGGCGCCATGTCCGCCGTCTCCGCAGAGACGTACATCATCTCGTTCCGCAACTTGAACACCCCGGCCTCGTACGTATGGCTACAAGCGTCATGAACAAAACTTTTACTAACTTTGGCACAGCTACTACAATCAGATCAAGACCATGGTTCAGACCAAGTTCAACGGGAAGATCACCACCGAGTTCACAATCATCAAGGGGTTCACCGCCGACATCCCGCACTCGGACGTGAAGGTGCTTGACAGCATGTTGAACCTTGACAGCGACTATCCGCTTAATGTCGAGCGTGACTCGGGGGTGACGATTGTATGAACTCCGTACAACCACTCCTGAGTGGCCGAGCGGAGTGGCCGAGCAGAGCGAGGGAGTTGGCAATCAATACAGTAAATGAGCACTTGTCAATCCCTCAACAACATTCCTCGACCTCGTTCTCGCTTTGCTCGTTCTCGTTCTCGACCTCGTCCTCAATCCCTCTCCAAGTTTATATTATCTCCAAACTTGGCATACAATGCGCTCTTCAACACAGTTAACCTCTTGTCCAACTGTGCGATTTCGCTCTCCAAGCTCTCCAACTTTTCCTCATTAGCCTCGTTATCTTTGTTTGCCCGCTCTGTAGCCTGTGCGTAGCTCATGAACACAAGCGTGTCGCCTATCTTGTACTGCACCTTATTCTCTTCCTCATCCTCCCCCTCATCTTCAAGCTCCAACATCTCCAAATCCTGGATAACGTCGTTGAGATACTCCTTTTCCTGCTGGGCCTGCTGGAGGTCCAGGGCGAGCACGTCCTTTTTCTGGATCAACGAGGAAAACTCGTTGATCTTCTGCTGGTCCTCCCAGGTGACCTCGGTGGTATTTTCCTGTCCTGGCGGTAGTAGACTCATGGCAGCAACGACGTCTTTACGCCAGGCTGTTTCGCCTTCCCAGTCTTGGTTGGTGCTGGGCGAAGAATTTTCAGGTCGTTGGTTATGAAGCCCGGTGAGGGCCGCGCCCTTCTGGTGCTCCCACCGGGAACCGGGACGAGCAAGAGGAGCAAGGGCCCTTGAGACTCTTGAGGGGCACCGATAGGAGCAAGTGGGCTGTTGAAATGCCCAGATGGCCCTCCTGGGAGACCTTTTCGACCTGGGTAATCCCCGGCACGCGGCCCACACATCCCCGGCCGAGATGCCCCCCGGCTTTCTTTATCTGAATAAAAAAAAAAGCTGAAATTCCATCCAGTTTTGCCCCGATCGGAAGATTGAAAGACTGAAGATTGAAAGAACTGTCGATTGAAGATACAAGAAAGAGGTAGCTAAGTATGGTCGTCTGGTATAAATCCGCAGTCAAGTACGAGTACTCGTTCCCCATCGTGTCGTACTCGTGGCTCAATCGGTACCCGAATCCCCACGCATCCCACGTGTTATCGGTGGACACTTTGCAAAGCACGGTTGACGAGGAGGGCAATCTCCACGTTGTCCGGCTCATCAAGAAACAGGGCAACGTTCCCTCCTGGGCCAAGCCGTTTCTCACCAATATAACCGACAGCTGGATTCTTGAAAAAGCAGTGATCAACCCGGCCGCCCAGACAATGCAGACCTACACCCGCAACTTGGACCACACCGCCATTATCCGGGTGGAGGAGTCCAATCTCTACCGCTTCCTTGAGGACGAGCAGCAGACCCACGTCGAGTCCAAGGTCAAGTTCAGCTCGGGCTTCCGCGCTTTTTACGGCTTGAGCATCAAGGACAGAATCGAGGCGTGGTCCCACACCAAGTTCACCGAGAACATCAAAAAATCCAGAGAGGGCTTGTTGGTGGTGATGCAGAAGTTCCATGCCAGGCTCACCAGAGCTGACTCTGCCGTGATGGACGTGGCGAACTAGTTCAAAATCAAACAATTCTCTGCATCAACTTATATATATCAATATTTAATGTAACATGACTTCATCCAGCTCCGCCGTAGTTTATCCTGGTGATCAGTGTATCTCAGTTCAGATCACACCCCTTGAACATTTGGTAGTCTTGTTGCTCGCATAGCAGTCTCTGTTATTAGATTACTCCACTAATAAAAAAACTCTCATAAAAATACCTCCAAAAAACCCACCAAAGAGCATCATCATCACAGGCTACCTTCAACACAATGTACCACAGACCCATGAAGCAGCCGCCTTCCAGCGTCGGCAGCGGCAGCGTCGGCAACGTCGGCAACGTCAATGTCAACATCCCGACAAAGACATCAAAACCCCCCGCCCCGACCAACGTGTTCACCAAGCGGTACAAACTATTGAGCCCTCCAGACTTGTTTGCCTACACCGGCGACAGCAACCCAGCCCAGCCCACATTGAACCCCGCTGACGTGTTCCCCGGTTCGCTCGATGGGATTGTCTCGCTCTATCCTGACTTCATCCCCTGGCATCACACAAAAGTCGAGGACGACACCGCCGTGAACAACTTGCAAAAGGGCTGCGTCGAGCGCCAGATGGTTGGCCAGGAAGTGATCTCCGCCAGAAATGTCATCTCCAACATCATAAACGAGTCCGGCTCTTCCAACAACACTCCGCTTGAAAACCTTTCCAAATACATGGTGTCTGCATTGAACAAACGCACCAAATTCAACAAGATCACCTCCAAGTCCGCCTTCAAGCCGCCCCCAAGAGTCACCCTCACCGAGCAAAAGAAAGAGCTTTGGCTCAAGAACTTGGCAGACCCAAACATCAGTCTCAAAAAGCTCTCGCGCACCATCCCCCACGGCATCCGTAACAAAACCTTGCTCGACCAGCTAATAAGCAAGAAGATCCCCATCAATAGAGCAGTGTGGCTCATCAAATGCATTGGTCTCAACGAGCTTCGGCTGTTGAAAAGGAAAAACGGGGCCGGCCTTGCCTTCGATCATCTGCTGCCGGCAAATAACAACAACCTTCCTGCTTCCACTAATGACTTCCTGTCCGAAAATGACTCAAATGAACTTGCATGGATCAACGAATGGACAAGGCAATTATTGAACTATTTGGAAAACATCTTACACTCCCCTTTGTTGCCAACAATAACAACGTTAGATCACAGCTCTTCTGCTTTGAAATACAAGCTATTCTACTTGAAAGAGTTGCTCCACAAGTTGTTCTTGGAAGGCTTGATCAATAGAAAGCTCTTCCTTTACACCTTGATCCACAAGATTTTTGCAACTTATCTTCAAAACTCCAATCACAGACACACCAGCCTGAACTCAGGGAGCAACAGTGGTGCTGGTGGTGGCACAAAGCAGTTTCCACACGACCACAAGTCCGTTTTCAGCTCCAACCTTGACAACAAGGACTTCTGTCACACATATTTCGTCTTGATATTGCTAATAAAGGACTACATTGGCTATTTGACAAAGAAGTTCATTGTGGAAAGCTTGGGAAAGGACAGTCATAATAACAACACCGATAACGCATTTTATACAAACTTGTTGAAAAGACTAGTCGAGCTTTTGATCCTTAAATACAGCTCTATTTCCTCAAAATTTACCCCCGAGTCGGTGTTGAACTCAATCAAAAAACCCACCACAACAGCTGCTGACAATAGCAATATCTTGAAAAGCCAGGAATTAAGCACAAATGCGGCGACATCTTCTTCGCTCAACACTCCATTAAGCAGCAAGGCGTTTTTCCCTCCTACAAGGAAAAATAATAGTGGGTTTGTCTTGAGTCCATACGGATTAAACTCCATAACATCACCTTACAACCAGGCATTTGACGCGATAAAATCAACTGATTTGATTGAAAAACTCAAAGAGAACGACATCACCAGCACTGTCAGCAGTACCATCAACAACAAATACGACAGATGGGAGCTGAGCATTGTTCAAACAGTGAAAAAACTCCGAAAGACAGTCTTGGCCACCATCAAGCTATTCCTCATGAATTTGTTTTTGCTCAACAATGGCGAATTGTTCATTTCGCCCAACAAGAACTGGATTTCACTAAAGAAAATCTTGGTCAAGTACAACATCTTGAATATAAGACAAAACAGCGATGACTGGTCATTGCCAATCAAACCTAACAACACAATGTCCTTTGCCAAAAATACAGAAGAAGTGAATGGAGGGTCTCCATCAGATGCATCTCCCATCTTTGTAGCGAGCCCCAACAACAAGCCGCCATCTTTGGCTCTCAATTCCATGAAAATGATCAATAGTAGCATTGCCGGCACTAACGTCAATAGCCCCATCATCATTGACGACGAGCCTTTCAATGCCCCTCAATCAAGACCACTCGCTTCAAATGCCCTCACAAACTCAAGCGCAAATAACTACAACTTTGTCAGCCCGTCATATCCCATTACCCCCGCAACCGGTGAATTTGCCGTAAACTTGCCCACTTTAAACGATGCAAACTCTATTTTGAAATATGGAATTAGCTTTGATCCACGACTGGAAAAGAATTTCATTATACAAAACTGTCACCGCATCATCTTGAAGCAGCAATTCGACATGGTTAGCTCGAGAAACGAGGCTTTGTTCGAGAACATTACCAAATCGTTCAAGGAGTTGTACTCATTTGAAACCAACAAAAAAACAGCCGATAAAAACATAGAAGAGACGACGTTCCTTACTGAAGATAACAATTTTTCAAATCTAAGCAAAGAGGCCCTATTTATGAAAACCCTTGAGTCTTTATGTGATTTCGAGTTTTTCTACTTGACAGGAAAACCCAATGAGAAAAGCTACGGCTCGTTTGGAAACTCAAGAACATTTTCCATGGTGTCCAACGGTAGCAATGGCGGCAACTCTACCCCGATCTCCAAGAAGCTTTTGATTCAAATGAGAAACAAAAATTTACCTCCAACGGAACTGCCAACAGACGTTGGTTTGGAGCAAGTTGCGGAGTTGGACTATTTCAAAGAAAAGGTTGAAGAGGTTATCAATCTCATATTTGATGATTTCAAAACAGTTGTCAACACATTGAAGCAACAGCAGCAGCAGCAGCAGCAGGGAGGGTCGAAAAATAATGGTGGTGTGGTTGCCGATCTGCCCTTGATAGATGAGGCGGAAAGCCCTGGCTCTCCACCGAGTTTACCTTCCTCTTTGTCGTCCATGGCAGACATCAAAAAGAGATTGCACTTGTTGTTGAGTTTTGGCATCACTGCAGAACACGACGAGCTGAAGATATTTTTCAAAACAAGGCTAGTGGTTTATATTGTGAAATGCGCCATCAACAAGTTCAAAGATGTTTTGAATAACGTCTCCTCCTCTTCCTCTGCTGAAAAGCCAGCGTCGAATTTTGCAACGTATGCAAACGAATTTGGCAAATTTCATGGTGGCCCAGAATTGGGGGAACCGTTTGACGGAGAATTGCTGACTCCAACAGTACTGCTGCTTCAGACCGAGCAGCCCAGCTCTCCTTCGTCAGCATCGGCTTCAATGCCAAGAGGAATCCCTCGAAAAAAGTTGACAAATGATTTCAAAAATTTCTTGCAAAATGAGATTTTGCAATTTGTGTTTTCGATCAATACCACTCATGACAATCTGGACGATAATAAGAATTTCAAAGATCTTTTGCACCAGGCACTTTTAAATGACCCCACCGTCATTGATGCCGAGTTGTTGCGGAAAATCAAAGTTGCTGGGCAGGAAACAAGACGGCTGAAGGGAACTCAAAGTGACACAATTCCACAGATTTCGCTATCTTCCATCAACATCAAGATGCTCTTGGCGATGATCAACACCTTCATTGATGGCAAGATTGTCTTACTTGCCACGTATATCAGAAAGTTGATCTCCTCGGGGATTTTATACTTGAAAAGTTCCAAAGGATACTACGATCTCAACTTGCTCCAGTACTTGATCTTGAAGAACGTTAGTGTGAAGGTGAACGCCAATGGCACCATAAGCAGCAGCAGCAACAAGAACACGCAATTGACGTTGATCTTGCGAAACTTGAAGGAAAACTTGTTGGACCATCTCATTAACATCAAAGACGATCGTGAGAACTTTGGATGTTTCCACAATGCTAGTGATCAAGTCATCATCAGAGACTTGATCAAGGAGTTGAAAACCGTGGCGATTGGCCCCGAGGCGAAGTTGGCCCACGCCAAGGAGATTCTCCAGAAGGAGGTAATCGATGTGGTGTTGCAATCGCAGACTTTTCAAGCGAAGCAGGAACGAGATTGGCTGCTGGTTTTGAACGTCGAAACCACCCTTGGGAACCATTTGGCCAATTGGTTGTACTGCAAATTGCAAACCTTCTTGTTGAACAGTAACAATATGGAGGTGGACAATTCTCACACAATGGAAATCACAACCTCTAACATCTTTTTGCTTTACAAAGTTTTCTGGCACTTGGGCAAGCCAGACTATTTTTTCAACTTTGTGAAAATGATCATGTCCATCAGCATCAATGATGATTTCGCCCTTCCCACTCCTATTATTGAGCGGAACAGGAGCCAGCCAAGGTTGGCCAAGATTGTACTTGGGTATGGCGAATTGCATTTGATTTTGTCCTTGATTGAGCACAATCTCGGAGTCATCAACCATTTGACAGACTACTTGGACACGGAGGTGACATTTGTTTCGAAGTTCTCGTTATTGATCCGAACCATCAACTTCACTGCCCTCACCAACTCGTCAACTGTCAAGGAGAACACGGGCGCGTTTCTTGCAACCCTTGATATTCTCAAGTTGGTGGTGAACAACTACTTGAAGTTGAACGACGTTTCCAACGCTGCTTTGCAGAACGGCTTCCCGGATAATTGGAACTTGGTCAACTGCTATGATTTCGCAAGGTACTGGAAGGAGTTTCTCACTGGGATTGACAAGTACAATGAGTTTACGAAAAACCAGGCAGAGCTTGCGGAGAAGAAACAGGACGAGCAGCACGAGCAGCAGAGCCAGGAGGAACAAGAAGAAAAAGGATTGGGGAACAGCAGAAAAAGATCATTGATGATGGTTCAAAAGCAGGAGGAAGCAGGAGAAGAAGGAGAAGGAAAAGAGGAAGTTGACGATGAAGAGGAAGAAGAGGAGGAGGATGTCGAGGAAGAAGAAGTAGAGGAGGAGGAGGAGGAAGCAGCGAAAGGGCAAGAGGAGGAGTATCAAAGTGCAATCGTTGTGGTTGATAGCGAGGGTGATAACTCTTTGAACCATTTGAGAAATCAGTTGGCGTATTTGACAACTGAACCGTGTTTTTTCTACACTCCTATTGTTGAATCCTCTTCGTCGTTTGCCTTGACGAGTTTCCAAGAGTTTATCAAGGAGCGGCTAGTGGAAACTGTTGGGGGAACAATCACAATAGAAAGTTATTTTGATATTTCCAAATTATCAAGCACCTTTGATGTCTTGATTAACCGGTTTGATTCGCTAGTCTTGAACAATGACAGCCAGTTTAGAGCTTCTTGCTGGAGATTATTGTTGATGCTCGGAAAAGCGAGTCTTGCTAGTTTCCAATTCTTGTTCATTCGGCATGTTCAAGAAAAGTTGCTCAAAGGGTTGAATGGAGACAATTACCAGCTGCGCCGTGACATTCTCATGATGTACGCCATCTCCGAGATTGCTCCGTTGAAAACAATACTAAAAAGTGTGTTATCCTACAAGCCCCTGCAGGAAAAGAACAAGTTGGTGGTGGACACCAACTTCGGCAATGACGAGTTGACGATCAATAAAGAGTTGATGAAAAGCGAGCCGCACGCGGTGTTGATGGCGTTTGACTTGCTTAGCGGGGGGCAATCGTCCTTGTTGAACAATGATTGCTACAGGTATCAACTTGAGGCAAGCAAGAACTCGTTCATCAGTTTGTTTGCCAACGAGTATTACAAAATTATCATGTACTTTTTGAGCAACGATGTGGGTTCTTACTTGCAGAATAACAGCGGGAAACCAAGAGTGGTTGTTGACGAGTTCTTTGTGGGGGTCATGAGAAATGCCATCTACAAGAACTTTGGATTCATTCTGAGCCGGCTCATCAATGACCCTGAAATCGATGGCCTTTACTTGTTGCATATCATCAAGAAGATATTGTATCAAGATTGCGGGGCTGCGGCTGCGGCTGCCGAGGACGAGAAAATCCACAACATTGAAGATATTTACAAGTTGTTGAATGTGGTGAACGAATCCAACTTGGGTGTTTGCCAACTTGCGGTGTGCTTTGTCTTTCAGACGGGCCCGACATTAGATTCGGGCTTGATTTGCTTGGCGTTGCAGAGAATGCTAGTTTACAGTTTCTTGTACAATATCTTGCAGCGATCCAGCGAGATTGCAAAGATCTCGACCATTGGGAAGTTGTTTAGTTGTTTGAGAAACGACTTGCAAGGTGTGGTGTTGAAAGAGGCTGAACGGATGTTTTTGGAAAACAAGGATTTGCCTCGAGTTGCCTTGGTCACTACCGAGGAAGGGTTGTTTGGTAGCAAATACAACAATTTCACCCCGTACTTGGCAATGATCATCCACACGCTTTGCGATATCCAGAAAAAGAGAAGGAAGTCGCCGTTGATGATCAGTTCCGAGGTTTCCAAAGCTCTTGTGAGCGCGTTGGGGTGCTTGTTGCAGGCCACGGTGCAGGCTACGGCGGAGGACCGCAAGTTGCTTGCAAAGAGCTTGTACGTGTACTTGAGTGTGTTGTTGGCCCACAAGATGTCGATCATCTATTTGTTGAGCAAGCGGGACTGCAACATGAATGAGAAGTTTATTGACAAGTTGTTGCAATTGTTGCAAACAAGGTTTTTCAAGATCCACGATCAGTTGAGAAACATGTTGTATGATTTTCTCTTTTCTGTCAAGACGAATCTAGATGCGTTGTCACGGATGCCGCAATTGACAATGTCGATGCCGCCATCGACATTGGAGATGACTACAACAGGTGTGGCCAGTGCTAGTGCCACAGCACCAGTCGGTGCCACAGCACCAGCCACCACAGCCCCGCCAAACGTGAGGAATTTCGGCGACCACAAGATTGACTTTGTGTTGCCCAAGCTCAACAACGACAACCTCAACGTGGTGTTGACGAAGCGAGTCATGTACTACTTGGACGACAGCGACGAGTTGGCCCGGCTGAGCAGCGACCGGCTCTTCCCGCAGCTGCTCTTGTACGACGAGACCGCGGGCAGATTTTACGACTTCAACATCAAGCCGTTTGATCTCTTGGAGGACTCCACACCTGTGGTGAGCATGAACGACACGTCTATCAGCTTGAGGTACTTTGACGCTACTCTTGACCGGAAGAACCCGCCTTGAATGTGGTCGGGGGGAGCCCCGAGTCAACTTTTTTTGAGCAGTTGTGGCCACATGTAATTTTAGTGCGAGATAACGGATCTATATAAATTACCAAGAAAAAAAGTTCTTGCCACCCTCAATTTCTTTCTTATCTGTTATCTGAACATCAAAGGAAGTTAGGATAGTAGTAGATATAGCAATGGGCAATAGTGCATCAGTTCCAAGCAGCAGTTACTCTTCGTCGCTGAGTAAGAGCGGCCGTCGTGAGGAGTACGACGAGAAGCGGTACGCCATGGAGGAAACTGACTTGGTGAACCGTCTTCAAAGCCAATTGAGTCTCTCTGGTCAAAACGAGGGCCCTTCGAGCTTCAAAGGGTTGCCCAACCCAATTGTGGCCGACAACATCAACCTGTGGGAGTCGGACATTTTGGCGGTTCCTAAGAACCAGTTTGCCATGAATGCCTTTACGAAGAACGAGATCAAGACGTTGTTGACCAAGAGGCTGTCGAACATCAAGGACAACGAGAACGTTTTCAACTTGAAGGTTGATTTCGAAGGGGACCCCGTGACAAACCAAAAGTCCTCGGGTAGATGCTGGTTGTTTGCCTCGACCAATGTCTTTCGGATCCCGGTGCAAAAGAAGTTCAACATTGACAAGTTCCAGTTGTCGCAGCAGTACTTGTTTTTCTACGACAAGTTGGAGAAGAGCAACCAGTTCTTGACCAACATCATCGACACAGCAGAGCAGGACTTGGACGCGCGCGTTGTTGCCACGTTGTTTGGCGACCCCATCAGCGACGGCGGGCAATGGACAATGGTGGTGAACTTGGTGGAGAAGTATGGGGTGGTGCCGCACAGCATTTATCCGGATGCGTACTCTGCAACCAGCTCGGGGACGTTGAACTTGGTGTTGGTGGACAAGTTGAAGCAGGACGCCTTGAAGTTGAGAAAGCTTGTGAACGACAAGAGCACCTCCAGAGAGGAGATTTTGAAGTTGAAAGAAGGATACATGAAGGAGGTGTACAAGATCTTGACGTTGACGCTTGGGGTGCCACCAAAGGCAGACGAGAAGTTTAGCTGGGAGTTTGTTGACAAGTTTGAGAACTTCCACAAGATTGAGCTGACGCCACTTGAATTCTTCAAGAAGTTTGTTGGGTTGGATTTGGAAAGATATGTTTCGTTGATCCACGACCCAAGAAACGAGTTCCACAAGCTTTACTCGGTGGACAAGTTGAACAACGTTGTTGGCGGGGACCCGGTGTTGTACATCAACGTGCCGCTTGACGAGATGAAAGAGGTGATCATCAAGAACTTGAAGGCGGACCAGCCGGTGTTTTTCGGCTCGGACGTTGGCAAGTTCTTTTCCGGCGAGGAAGGGATTTTGGACTTGGACAACTACGACTACGAGCTTGGGTTTGACATTACGTTGAAGATGACCAAAGCAGAGCGGTTGAGAACCCAGACCTCGCAGATGACCCATGCAATGGTGATCACCGGGGTGCACATTGAGAACGGGAAGCCTGTAAGATGGAGAGTGGAGAACTCGTGGGGGCCTACCAGTGGCAAAGACGGGTTCCTTGTGATGACCGACTCGTGGTTTGACGAGTACGTGTACCAGGCTGTCACCGACTTGAAGTTTGCGGACAAGAAAATTGCCGAGATCAACAAGGGCGAGATCTCCAAGTACTTTAACTTGTGGGATCCTATGGGGTCGTTGGCCTAAACTTCAATTTGATAAATACTGAAAGAATGTTATGTATTCATTTTCGAAACACTTGTAGATCTTGCCCATACCAGAGAAAATTTTTGTGAAAATTTTTAGTCCTTCTTGGTGTGTGCACTATAAGGACAATTGAGGGAACATTCCCTTGCTCTCATTTGCGTGATATCATCAGACCTACAATTGGCCTGCTATTGTTCAAAGACAACGAGAAAACGGATCAGAAGCTGCGCATGGCTAGTGTGTAGTGTCGATCCCAAAAAGAAGGCCCTTCCTTCCCAAAACGGAAGTTTCTGGACCACCCTGCAACGTAGACTTGTCGAGCTTTGTTTTGTGCAAGAATGGATACAGCTGAGTCAACACTGTGGGGACTGCGATGTGGACTATCCAGCCCGGTACACTGGTCCACTGTGAGGTGCGATCATAAAACGTTGTCCTCTGCATCGTTGTCCACAGCTTGGCCATAAAACAGCCTGGCCATAAAACAGCCACAAGTTCACTCCACGGTTAGCGTCGTGTGGATCAGCGATCGGCCAACAACGACTAGCCACACTAGCGGGCGGTGCTTGGAGGAGACCAGCTGGCCGCCCCCAGCATCGAAGCTTTGTTGGGCGAGATGTCGACCTTTTTATTGTCCTGTGGAGCGTGTCCTGTGGCTCCTTGCATGCAGTCGCGCTTTTGCCCGTTTTCCATTTTCCCCCCTGCGACACAGTATAAATACTCGCGGGCCCCCCGAAATGCCCCCATCAACACCCAGGTCCTGTTCTTCCTCCCTCAGTCAACCCTTGCCAGCACTCTTGCGTATCCAACTTTTGTCACTCCTTTCACAAAGTACCCGTCGCTCATTTTACCTCACCTCAACACTTTTTTCTAAAAGAAAAACAACCCCACCTTATACACTTTGTCTTGAACTGCCCGAAAAACACTTACTCCCCCCAATGAAGCTCTCTGTTCTCCTCTCCCTTGTCTCCGCCTCTTTGGCAGCCACGGTGCAACACCACCGCCATTTGAAACGCCAGGAAATCGTTTCCGGCAAGGTTGTTGGCGTCTTTGAGGACCAAGTGGTCACCTACTTCATCAAGAAGGGCAGCCACACCACCGAGACCGCAATTGGTGGCACTGCTTACAGCGAGCACTCCACCACCTACGGTGTCCCAGGCTCTGCTGCTGCTGATGTTGCCTCTTCATTCTCCGAGGCTCCTACTTCCACCGTTGAGCCATCCGCTGAGCCTTCCACCGAGGCCTCCACTGAGGCCCCGGCCCCTCCTTCTCTGACTGCCGAGACCTTCTCTCTGTCTGTGTCTGAGACTTCTTCTCCAACCGTGGCTGCTATTGCCGAGGTTGAGAACAAAGTTGTTGCTGCAAGCTCTTCTTCTTCTTCTTCTTCTTCTTGGTCTGCCCCTTCATCTTCGTATGTCAGCACCACCACCGTTGCTTCGTCGGCTTCTCCTTCTCCTTCACCATCTTCCTCCTCCTCTTCCTCCGCCTCGGCCTCCCCTTCGGCCCCGGCCCCGGCCCTGCCATCCAGCTCTCCAAACGACAATGACTACAACTCCGAATCCTTTGCTACCGACATCCTCAACCAACACAACGTCAAAAGAGCCCTTCACGGGGTGGGGAAACTCACCTGGAGCGACACCTTGGCCAAGTATGCCCAAGACTACGCCGACGCTTACTCTTGTCCTGCCAACGGCGCCTTGGTCCACTCGGGCGGACCGTACGGCGAAAACTTGGCTCTGGGCCTCCCATCCGCCATTGCCACCGTCAACGCCTGGTACGACGAAATCAAGGACTACACCTTCACCGACAGCACCAACGGCTTTTCCGAAGCCACCGGCCATTTCACCCAGGTTATTTGGAAAGACACTAGCGAGGTTGGCTGTGCTTACAAAAAATGCAACACTGAGTTTAACTACTACGTTATCTGCTCCTACTCCAAACCGGGCAATGTCATTGGAATGAACTGGGGCGAGGAGGTTCCTCCTTTGGTTTGAATTTTTCTGGTGTTTTCCAGACTTTTCTCAAAGTTGAACTGAACTGCCTGCCACCCCAGGTGTATTTACTAGATTATTTTAGATTAGATTAACAATATTAGAGAATACTAGACGAAAAACATTACAATTAGACCTATACTAGAATACTTATGAATGAATGAAATGAACACGATATCAATTTAAGGTGTAGCCTGATTGTATTATTAAATGGACAAAGCAAAGTGCTGAATTGAACCAGCCTACAATCTTCAATCATGGACTTGGCCTTGCTTTGCACCAAAATTTTCCCAAGCATCCAGGGATGGAGAATATACCGACCCTGAATCCAAAAGAGGCTTCCTGTGGTGCTCTAAGCTCAATTTGAGCTACAATAGCTGCGACCAATCCACAAAGAAGTTAGAACTGCTCCGGGTTTGGAATTTGTCTGAGGTATCACAGTATCAAGGTTTGCGCAGAACTTGATCAGCAGTACTCATCACCAGTGCTCCGTCTTGATTTGTCATCGAGGATGTGCCCACCACTGGACAGAATCAGGAACATGTGGGGCGATGATGGGATCACAAAGTACGAAAGGAAAAATAGCTGAATCTATACTTAAACTTTGCGAAGTACACGTCAAAAGACACTAAAGCCCAAACTAATCGTATTATTTGTCATCACCAAAAAAATGCTGGGCATGAAAACGGTTATTTTTCCCAGAGCATGTTTGAAAATGCATGTACTTTTGAACATGAGTCTGTTTTAGCCTGACGAGGGAGTATTTGTCAAGCAGAGCAAAGGTTAGGTATTCGTGAAACAGGAAAACAATCCGAATGCTTGCCTCAATGAGAGCAATGGCAGAAGTTGGTATAAATACAGCTGGATGGACAGCTCTTTTCTCAGTGTTTTGAAGAGGTTATTTCAACCCTCATCAACTCAAACATCTTTTCTATCACTACTACTCTTACAATGACTAAAGCTCTCATCTTCATTCCAGCCTTTGACGAATCCTACTACGACGACGGCACGAAAACTGGCCTTTTCTTCACCGAAGCTTCTCATCCCTTCAGTGTCTTCAGAAAGAATGGATACGAAGTCGACATGGTGTCCCAGACTGGGTCTTTCAATATTGACGACCACTCAACCGTTGACATGTTCATGCAAGCGGAAGACAAGGAGATGTACAAGAACAAGGACAGCGAGCTCAACGTTGCCTTCAGAAAGATGAAGAAAGCCACTGATGTGAAGGCCTCGGATTACGACCTTGCCTATGTTGCTGCCGGCCACGCTGCTTTGCACTTCCCACAGGAAAAGGAGTTGCAACAATTGCTTGTTGATTTTTACAAGCAAGGCAAAGTCATTGCTGCGGTTTGCCATGGGCCCGCCATCTTTTCTGGCCTTGAAGACCCATTCACTGGGAAAAATTTTCTCCAAGGCAAATCTGTCACCGGGTTCACCGATGAAGGGGAGGAACTCACCCACAGTGTCAACGCCATGAAGAGAAAAAATTTTGACACCATCAAGCAGTACGTTGAAAAAGACGGCGGCAAGTATGTTGCTCCTGCCGGACCTTGGGACGACTATGTCTATGTTACCCCTGATTCTGAGCTCCCTAAAGGTGCCACCAAGGGGTCTCTTCTCACTGGCGCCAACCCACAAAGTGCTCACAGCTTGGCTGTCAAGACTGTTGAAGTTTACGAGCTGTTGAAATGAGAACTCTGGGCGGAGCAGAGTAATTTGACGTAAAATATCGCGTTTAAATAAATATCGAGAAACATTTTGTAATTCTGATTGCCAGACTTAAAGGGAATGGCAGGCATATTCAGTCATGCTTTAGAACATCATGAGGATACTAGGTAGCCTCAAATCGTTATTCTTATATCATGGAGCAAGATCATGCTGTTGCTGCCTTTCATCCTCTCAGAGATGCGCAACATATCTGTTATTTTTTTTTTTCTGTCTGAGCCCAAACACTCACATAATTGAAACTCTTCTTCAATATTACACATCTCCTTTATTAGAGGACAATCAGTTATGATTTAGACCTGTACATAGTCCTTCGTGTCCGTCTACTTGGGTGAGGAAGCCTCTGGTAATCTTCATATGGGACTTGATGATAGGAAAAGAGGGTGATCATATCGGAGCTTGGAGAGGTATCGAACGTTTTTGGAGAAGGTCATAATTACATTGCTATGCCAGAGTTGAGATTTTCAAGCTCGAGACAGCTAATGATCAACAGGGTTGGGACCGGCCTCAAAATTGAGCTTACGCTGTTTCCAAAATTGGAAATGCTAGTGTTGGGGAAGCCCTCATCAGGAGTTGTGAATCACTTGGTATCAAGAATCCGCGAGATCAGAAGGGATGGTGACACCGAGACGTTTGGCAAGTTGGTGTCTTTGAAGCTACTGGATGACCGATGCGTTTACAAAGATTTTGCAGTGAAAGTGTTGCCTATTCTTGACCTTGTGACCGGAGGATTGGCTCCTTTGTTGGAGACTCTCGATCTCGGGGAGTCATCCTTGTATGACATGGAAGTGAGATGGTCAAGAAAAACCTATGTGTTTGCTCCAAAGTTCTATGGCTTATGAACGTGGTTTGACGCGTCTTGCCTTCGTCTACTGGAAAACCTCGCTTAAAACACCTTTGACATTGAATTTTACCTGCAGGTTCGTCAATTTGCAATATTTGACTTTAGAACATGACAGGATCCTGAGCCTTGTTGGTATTTCTCATCAAAAATATTTCAAGGTGTTGAAGATGGATGATGTTGGAATCTGCGACATGCTGGTATTCATACAGTTTCTGCAGTTGAGGGAACTAGATTTAACGTCTTTGGAAAAGCTATATTTGAATAGGAATCAAATTAAAGAAATGCCTTTCTTGTTCGAAAAATCGACGCTGCTAGAGGTTTTGAGGTTGAGTCATAATGACATCAGAAGCAAGCCGAAGTTGCCAATGTCACTGAAAGAGCTATACTTGCAACACAACAGTTTCTATGAAATACCTATCTCATTAAACATATTGATGCGGCTACATGTTTTTTATATTTGAGCTTTAATCCGCTTCAATCAGCCCATCGAATATATGACCTTGACCACGATCAGAACCGAAAAGCAAATGATGAGTTGCGAGACGCAAATGATGTTCTATGTGGTGTGAAGTGCGTTTTATCTTGAGAGCATGGCCTGGACTTGGAGTTATTTTTCTCGAATCAATTGGAGTGGAGTTTTCTTTGGAACACCCAACAGCGGTTGTTTCTAGTGTTGCTTCATCCCACACGATTGTTGCAAGACCCATTGAAGATCTAAACGTGCAATTGGTCATTTGATTTAGATGACATGGTAACAACACCTACTTGATGAGGTTCGCACCATTTGAAAGGACGGCTGTAGTATCTCGCAGGTCGTCTTTAGAGAATGTAAAGGGGCCAGAAGAAAAGAGCTTTGGGTGGTATTCATGTCGTGGCTCTTGCCGCAGCTTTTGAGAAGAGCCCAACTGTTTTCAACAAGAGCAACTCGTTTGACCCAAATTTCTGGAGTTTGTCTTGAAGAGGATAGACCCTTGGCCTCAGTATCAAGAAGCTTCTCAATGTTACAAGTAATACATATCATTTAACCGGACAAAGCAAGTCTTCTCTTTTTCTCAACGCGAGTTGTGTCTACCAATGATCTGACATTTGGGTGACCATTATGATTATCACCGGAGGGCAACAACTGCAGAGATGTACGTTAGCTCCAATTTTTTTTTTTTAAGTTGGGAACACAGAGAAGGAAATGCAACATAAATCAAATCATCCTGTTTGAGAAAGACACACTAGTAAAGCCCCCCTCTCTGGGTTTCTTCACTGCGTTGATTTTCAGAGACCCACCGCATATTTGCATCCATACAAGGGCTTATCGGGCGTCTCCTTGTGGGGGCAGAGTTCACTAGAGTCACTCAGTCAGGGAGCACGCCAGAATGTCTCACTTAAAGAATGCAGCTTTGCAAATGAGAAGGTGCTCAAGGGGGAGGAGGGAAAGTTGGCGGGAGGAAACTAGTTTGAACATGTCTGATCTTTCTCTACTACTCCCTCCCGTCCATCCCCTTCTTTCTCAAAGCCATATCCTGGTAGCCAGGAGGCAGACGAATGAGAAACTGAATTTTTTTTAATATTGGTTGAGACTGCTGAAGTGCATGCCATGATGGATACTTGGGTTCTTTGTGTGGATAAACACTACGACCCAAAGCGGCGTCACACGTAGCACAGAAGTTTTGGCAGAGAGATGGTAGGTCTATTTTCGGCAATTATCATTGAATTTTTAATCCGAGAATAAACAAAACTACAGAAAACCAGGTTTTAAGTGCTCCTAAGGCAGGTGGTGACCTGACGGAACAAACACTTAGTTGAAATGAGCTTTTTTGATTGAGTGGAAATGGGCGTGTATTGATAAGGAAATATTCTTGGATCTGCGCAATCTTTTTTATTTGATAACACCATTTAGGGATTTAACTTTGCTTTTGCTGCTTTGTTTGGTAAAAAGCTTAAGAGGATCCAACAAGTTAGCAAGTTGAAACAGTGTTGTTTTTTTCTCACCTGCTCTGCCTGGCACCAGGCTTCTGTTCTCCGTTTAGTGGGCAGATCTCTGGGAATATGAAAGCTATGAAAATGGTATGTTCGCCGTAAATGCTTCGCAAGTTGTCTTGCGATGTGATTAGGACAATACCTGTCTGATGTTGCAACTTGCATTAGCATATGCCCTTCGAAATTCCTTATTCAATTTATGCACATTCAAGGCTCTGATAAGGAAAATCAAAGGAACACCACAGGTCGAGAGCTTTCTGAAACTGAGAAAAACAGGATTGTTCTATAGCTTCAAAGGAGTACACAAAAGCTTTATCGAGAAACATGCATCAGAGAACTGAGCTAAATTGGCAGAATTAAAATAAACAAAAATGAAAATGAAAGATAAAATCAATTCCAATTCAAAATCCGCCTTGAACGCTATTTACGGGGGTCATCATGCAAGCGTACCATATATATACAGTAGGCAGCCCATTCAAAGGTGTTTTTTCAAATATAGTATACTATATATATCTAAAAGAAAACAAAAAAATGGGTTTGAAAAGGGGTTTGCCTATTATGTGTACGTGTGGCTGTCGACACTTTTGACATTGACATTTGACATTGACCTAGAGAGAAGAAATGCAGCTAAAATGAAAAACATTGACTTAGACACTAAAATTTTTAAGGGAGAACTGGGATGCTGGGATCATCAAAGAACCGATCTTCAGTGAACAAACAACAACCAAAAAGTGATGATTAACAAAATAGAAAGGCTGAACTGTATAGATAGACAATGGTTTCACTAGTACATGGTTATGTATATTTTAAGTTTTCTACACTGATCGGCAAGCTAGGTCGAAAATTAGACCAGTCGGTGTTGTGCAGGAAGCAAAAACATAAAACCTCTCATATAAACTTACGAGCGAAAGGGTGGGATGCATCACTTCCTACATACAGACAAACAACAAAGTTTTGCCTATCCCATTGTACATGGATATCACATTGATTGTAGGATAGCTTTTGAAAGAGTAAGGCTTCAAACATGTAAAAAGGCATTTCACAAGATTGCTTTTCCTAGAAAAGCCTCTTGAAACAAAAATGCAAAAGCTCATCTCGTCTCTTTTAAGAAAAGGAACGCGAGCTTTTTTCATTGTTTCTCAGCCTTTCCAAAGCTTCAAAACTGCAAAGCTTCAAAACTGCAAGACTGCAAAACTGAGTTGATTCTGTCAAAAAGGCGATTTTCAATTTCCCCACCGCAGATCGTCAAACACACATTTTGAGTGCATGCCACCATGCATGCATACACTTAAACGCAAGAGCATGCATGCAGCCACATAACATTGCATATATGACACAGCATGAATGAGCTCGTCCACAACTAGAAACCCATCAATCTTGGTTGGATTTGACTTGATGATTGAAGATAGCACTGGCTGACAAGCAAATAGGCATGTAGGTAACCTGACAATGATTCGTTGGTCAACCTGGGTAGGCAAATGCTGCGAATAGAGCTTTTGAACGACTATATAAACCAGCTGTTTTCTCTCATTTTTTTTCTTTCATTCTTCCTTCCTTTTACATATATATGTATTCTGATTTATAATTATAGCTATCTTTCCTGCTATACTTATTTCTTCTGCCGCTTCAAATTTTTTCTTCCTTCTCTCTTTCGCTCTCTCTCTCTCTCTCTCTATTTGCGACAAAAATGCTCTCCTCCAGTGGTATGCTCACCGGTCCCTTGAGCACTGAGAAAAGCCTTGTTGATGACTTTGATGAGCTCAGTTACTCAATTGAGCATGCCGATAGTCCTACGTTGTTTGACTTGAACTCTCCATACGACTACGAAGCCGCAGACCTTGCCAATGCCACTCCTGATCTTTATCCATACAATGCCCCTGTTCCTATTAATCCTCCAATTTTTTTCCGTAATTTTCAAGTCAAACCTTACGGCACTGGAGATCATGCCAACACCCGCTCTCTTGAGACCGCGCTTCGTCAAGACCCAGAACTTTGGAAAAGCTTGCAAAAACTGAAAAAGGGCCATTATCGTTGCAACCATTGCCCTGAGCATTTTTCAACTTTGGAGATGTTTGTTTACCACATTGATGCCTACGGCTTGCACCCATCGAGACCCAACAAATGTGTTTACGACTTCTGTGTTTGGAAATACATTGGGCTCCCACGCAGGGCAGAGTTGAACAGACATATGGAAACCATGCACAACCATATTCCAGCTTCAGGACGGCGTCTGCACCGTCTACGTGCTGTCCATGGGCACCGCTTATATCAGAATCCTCGGGCACAAGACAAAAACAATGAAAACGGGTATGTGTCACAGCTTCAAAACATCCTAAATAGTTTTAACAACTTCAATGGTTTAAGTAATAATGATCATCTCAAAGGCAGATACCCCTGCATTACCAAACCCAAACTTTGTCACAAAAGCTTTCCTAGAAAAGACTCTTTGCATCGTCATGTTAGACTATGCCATGAGAACCCTCAAAGCAGATTCAACAAGACTTTGCGAAAGAAGCTGAAAGCAAAGGTTGGGTTGGTTTGATATGCTTTCAATTCTCCAGCTTGATTTTTGCTTTTTTTCTTAAAAAAAAGCATTTAACTATTTATACTTTGAGTTACTACCATGCTTTGTTTGAAACTTTCTTCGCTACATTACTAACAAACCTTCTTAAAGTCACCGCCACTGAGCTGCAAAGCTCATATCAGGGTCTCATTCAAACACACGCCAACTTTTTATTGTCTCCTCTTTTTATCAACCATGTGTTATTTTTCCCTCTTTTATTATTATTATGTGTGCGTGCGATTTTTTGACGGTATGTTAATATCGTTTGTGGGGCTTGCATTAGTCCCAGATCCTTACCAGCTGAACAAAGACCTGATCTAAGGCAAAATACATGTCTCCTGCTCAGATCTCTTTGTTCAGCAGCAATTTAGTGTCTGATTTTTTTTCTACAGGTTTCATCCCCTTCTATTATTTACTTATATCTATATCTATATCTATATCTACTATATGTGCGTGTCTTCCCTTGTACCTAAATTGCAAAACAACAATAGGAAAACAGCCCCAAATCCGGCCTGTACAGTCGCCAAAGCACATTCGCAACATGAGAGTGCGTTACCCCAGCACAGACTGACCTTATATCCCCAACCAAGAGCACCAATTCGACCACTGTGTACACTGCATATCAGACACTCAACACAAGCGGGGGTCACTGGCAGGGTGCTGCTCTGTTGTCACTGGCAACAAACTGTTCAGTATACACTTCACACTGCCCATATCTTATCGTGACACCTTGCCAGGCTGGGCTGGAGTGGACTTGCTGCGGTCACGTGACACTCGGGCCATTTCCAATTTTTTGTTGAGGTTTGGGCCCAGCCAGGAAGCACCAGGCCAAAGAGAAGGTCTGGACCAATACAAACATAGAAACAAACAAGCAAGCATGAGTGACGATGGAATTATTCAGCTCGACGACCCAGACCCCGGCTCGTATATTTCCGCGGTGAGGACGTTAACAGACGAGGAGGACATTGACTTTTCAGCACATGATATAAGCACTGTGAAGCACATGATTCTCAGCAAGCTCACACAGTCCCAGGCGGTGCAGATAGACAAGCCCTTGGTGTTCAAAAGACGCGTGGTGGGCATGTATGATGCCACTTCGGACGTGAACTCCTTTGAGAACTCGCTACTTGCCAGGTGCCACGAGGTGCACAAGTTTTTGGAAAGTGCCATTGTGAATGGGGACTCGTCCTCGTGCATACTTGTGGGCCACAAAAAGTCCGGCAAGAAGTTGGTGTTGACCACTGCCTTGACGTCGTTGAATGAACGCTACAACTCGGGGAACAACAAGGCGTTCATGACGATCAGGTTGTCGGGTTTGCTTCAGTTGGACGACAAAATGGCGGTGAAGGAGATTGCGAGACAATTGGACAACAATTTGTCGAGAATAGGGAAAAAGCTGGAGAAGTTTACGAATTTGGTTGACGAGAGCGCAAGTGATGATGAGGAAGAGGAAGAGGAAGAGGAAGAGGAAGAAGGGGAGGATAAAAAGTTTGCCAAAAAATCTGTGAGTGAAACTTTCTCTGCCATTTTGTCGAGTTTGCAACAAATGAATGGGGATGCTAGCAATAGGACCGCACAAAGCATGGCGTTGGTGTTTATCATTGATGAATTCGAAAAGTTTGCATCCCACAACAATCGGCAAACGTTGTTGTACAATTTGTTTGACTTGGCCAGCAGTAACCACAGCATCCCCATTGCGGTTGTCGGGTTGACCACCAAGATCAACATCAAGGAGCAGATGGAGAAAAGAGTGGCGTCGCGGTTCTCCCAAAGAGTCATTGAGTTTTTCGGCCACGTGGGGCCCAAGGACATTTCTGCAAGAAACTTGTTGCTCAACTACCACTTGGACTCCGAAGTGGAGTACTTTTGGTTGGATTTGCGATACAATCTCTGTTTGAATCTGGACGACCTCGAAAAACTACAAAACAAGCAGTACGGTCTTGTATGGAACGACTACATCAACATGCTTTTCTACAACCCAGGCTATGGGGACAACTTCAAAAATGCAATATTGCAGAACTTCACAACCATTAAAAACCACAAGGAGTTGCTTAATGCGTTTATATTCCCGATTTCGAAAATCTGCAAAACCCAGGCGTTCCCCAAGGACGAGGATTTCGCGGTGTACACCGCCGTCAACAATTTCTCAAGCCTCAACCCATCGCCCAGCATTCTTGGCCAGCTTCTCAACCGCTCGCTTTCTGACATCCAACTACTATTGGTCATTTGTGCCGCAAGGGTGGTGTTCACCTTGGACTTGAACTTCATAAACTTCAATCTCTGCTACCAGGAGTATCAGAGGTTGACGGGGTTTCTGAAAAGCACGATTGTGGTGCTGGGGCGCAAGTGGAGCAAGAACGCGTGCCGGGTTTCGTGGGAAGCCTTGGAAACCTACGGTCTTTTGTCGTCTCCCAAAAGCCAGAAGTACGAAGGCGGGGCAAACACCGTGGACAACTACGACACGAAATACTTCCAGTTGGAGATCGACATGACGGATTTGCAGGGGTTGATCAGCAGGGAGAACAAGTACTGGAGGTTGTTGTCTCTATAAATTTGAGACTCCGGGTAACTACCATCCCATCACAGCCTCTTTGGAGAAAGCTCTCCAGGCACGCACAAGGATCCGTGTCCATGAACAAGACAACGCATTGTCCACTCATCGTCTTTATACAATAAGTACTCTCTCATACAGAACCCCATTTACATACACAGTAGTTGGCCATAAATCATCAGCGCCTTTGTTGTTGTTGATATCGAGGTGGTGGAGTGCGGGAAAAAAAAAGCCTGGAAGGGAAAATTAAAAAAAAAAAAAAAAAAAAAGAGAGACAGAAAGCCATACAAAAACATTGCTCCTGAAAGAAGTTTCGCATTCTCTCTCGAAATCACCACCAACACATCGAAATACACACATATGACCTCTCTTCTAGACAGAACGTTCCTTCTCTCGCTTCTTGTGGTTCTTGTCCAGGTTGTGCAGGTTGTCCACGCAGACGATGTCAAGAGCTTGGTGGGCACATGGTCGACAAAGGCCAACACCGTGTTCACCGGGCCTGGGTTCTACGACCCGGTTGACGAGCTTCTTATAGAGCCGAGCTTGCCGGGCCGAAGCGTCTCCTTCACGGAGGACGGCCACTACGAGTTGGCCATCTACGTGGTGACGCCAAACCCACGGGACCACGGGTGCCCGTCTGCGGTGTTGCAGTTTGAGCACGGGTCGTACAAGGCCACCGAGGACGAAATTACATTGAACCCCATCGAGTCCGACGGCCGCCAGTTGTTGAGCGAGCCCTGCAGCGACGGCGGCACCTCGGTGTACCTGAGATACCTGAGCAACACCAGCTTTTCCTACTGGCACGTGTACGTGGACTCGTACAGCGGCCGGTACAGATTGAACTTGAACGATGCCGACGGCGCCCCGTTGCCCCCAATGTACTTGGCCTACAGACCTCCGTTGATGTTACCTACAGAGACGTTGAATCCTACCGAGGATGCCACCGCTGGCGGGGCCCAAAGCACCGGGAAAAGCGTGGCCGAGACGAGAAAGAAGATCAAGAGAAGCTTGGAAAACCAGAGAAGAACAAGAGCCGTGAAGGTTGGCAGCGATTATGGGAATGTTTGGTATTTTGGTTTGGCGATTTTTGGCTTGGGGGCGTTGTCCTATGCGTTTGTGTAAAACTGACTTTGTGGACCTTGCGAACCTTGCGAAAGCGAAGCGTCGCAAGGTCACTGAGGTCAAGCGCAGCAAGGCCAATGAACTGCTTGCATTTTTACAAGTGTCTATTGCGCTTCCCTCTTGTGCTTCTGTGCGTTGTCATTATTCTTCATTTGATTGTTCTATATTTTGCAAGCGTTGTAAGTGAGCCTTCACAAACTCCAAACACATTGTGATAGCATAAACTTGATATACACTTCTCCTAGTAAAGAAGTTCATTTCGATATATAAGACATCAATGTAATTTGAAGGGCGTTATTAAATTAACTTTTGTATGATAAAGTGTCATTCTCTAAATAACGCAAGGCCCGTTGACACGTTTATTAACATATAATTCAAGGTCTTGTAGGACACGACCCGTACCTCTCCAAACTTTCACAACTGCGGCTCACGCCGCCATTGTTGTGAGAACTAAGAGAAACAAAATCCGGCTGCACCGTCACAGAATGGATCCCATAAGCATGCAAACAAGTTGTGATGCTCTGGACCACTTTTGAAAACTCCTCTGGGGGCACGTTGATGTCGGCATGCAACGAAGCAATGGTGATGCGCTCTGTCAAGTTCCAAATGTGAAAGTCGTGAATCGACACAACCCCCGGGGTGGCCAACACGTCCTCCTGGACATCCTCTGCCGAGATGGTGGCCGGGGTTGCTTGGAGAAGAATCTTGGAGGCAGATCTGCACAACGGCAAGGCGGTGGAGAAGATAATGGCGGTGATGAAAAGCGATATGGCAGGGTCAAAGTAGTATTTCCACGAAAAGTTGGTTTTCCAAATGAGCAACGCCGTCACAATCACCCCAATGTTCCCGAGGGCGTCACCCAAAACATGGAGGAACACGCCCTTCATGTTCAACGAGTGGTTCTTGTTCCGCTTGGACGCTTCCTCCTCCTCCTCCGACTTCTTGTTCATCTCGTGGTTGTGCTGCTTGTGCAACTCCTGGGCCACAAGCTCCTCTGGGAAGATCGGGTTCACCGACAGCAGCTCCTCGTCGTCATGGAACTCTGTGGACGACGTGGCGTGGGAATGATGACCGTTTCCAGTCTCGTCATCGTGATAATGTGAGTGTTCTTCTCCCAAGCCGTGGCTATGATCATGATGACCCGTGGCGCCACCGTCATCATGGCCATGACCATGGCCGTGGTCGTGGAACAACAACAACCCAAGAACGTTCGAAACAAGCCCCAAACTGCCCACCACAAATATCATCACCGGGTTGGTAATCACCTCGGGTTGGACAAACCGTTGAAGAGCTTCCAAAAAAATCGACAAGCACAAGGCCAACAAGAACACCGCGTTGATCAATGCCCCCAAGATCTCCGCCCGCTGCCAGCCGTACGTGTACTTTGCATCAGCACCCCTGGTCTTGGCCACGTTCACCGCCCATAGCGCAATCACCAACGAGAAAATGTCCGTGAGCATGTGGAGCGAGTCGGCCACAAGCGCAAGCGAGTGCACCATGTAGCCCGTGACGGCCTCAAGAAGACAGAACGCCGTGTCGATCACCAAGAGAATGATGATTTTCGCTTCTTTGCTTTGCTTCATCAAGGGTATATATGTTGTTTTGTTTGTTTGATGATGCTATTATCAAGTTGGAAAGTTGCTGTTTTGCCAAAAGAAGAGGAAAAAATAAAAAAATTCACCCGCCACAATAACGAATATAACTAAAACTACAACTCCAACTAAAGTACACCATTCATCTAATACATATATACATACATATAATCACAACTCATCATGCAAAAAGTCTTCATCATCCTCGTCATCATCATCTTTGTAGTCATCGTCTTCCCCGCCAGCAGCACCTCCGCTGTACAACTTGGAAGTTATAGGATAGGCAACGTTCGACAAGTTCTCCTTTTGCTCTTCAAGCTCCTCCTTGGTGGCACTGTCACCATTGTCCTCAAGCCATTCAAGAGTCTCTTTGATGGCGTCTTCAAGGGTTTCTTTGTCGTCTTCGTCCAATTTCCCGCCAAGACCAGACTCGTCAGAAACTTGGTTCTTCAAAGTAACAGCGTAGTTTTCCAATGCGTTCTTGGCTTCAATCTTTTCACGCAATTCCTTGTCTTCTTGAGCGTATTTTTCAGCCTCTTCCACCATCTTGTCAATTTGTTCCTTGGACAATCTACCTTTATCATTGTTAATGGTAATGGATTCTTCTTTACCAGTACCTTTGTCAATGGCATTGACTTTCAAGATCCCATTGGCATCCAAATTGAAAGTAACCTCGATTTGTGGAGTACCTCTTGGGGCAGCTGGAATACCAGTCAACTCAAATTTACCCAACAAATTGTTGTCCTTGGCCAAAGTACGTTCACCTTCGTAAACTTGAATCAACACAGTTTGTTGATTGTCAGCGGCGGTTGAGAAAATTTGAGACTTTCTGGTTGGGATGGCAGTGTTTCTGTTGATCAACTTGGTCATGACCCCACCAGTGGTTTCAATACCCAAAGTCAATGGATTGACATCAAGCAAAACAATGTCTTCAACACCTTCTTCGCCAGACAAGACACCGGCTTGAACAGCCGCACCATAAGCAACAGCTTCATCTGGGTTGATACCCTTGGAGGCTTGTTTGCCATCAAAGAATTTCTCCAACAATTCTTGAACTTTTGGAATTCTCGTGGACCCACCAACAAGAACAATGTCGTCAATTTCATCTTTGGTAACGCCAGCATCTTTCAAAACTCTTTCAACTGGTTTAAGAGTCTTTTTGAACAATTCCAAATTCAACTCTTCAAATTTAGCTCTGGTCAAAGTTTCGGAAAAATCAACACCGTCAGCAAGAGAATCAATTTCAATTCTCGTGGATTTTTGAGAAGACAATGTTCTCTTGGCCTTTTCGACTTCTCTCTTCAACTTACCCAAAGCTTTGTTGTTACCAGTGATATCAATGTCGTATTTCTTTTTCAAAATCTTTTGGAAATGTTTGATGACTCTGTAATCAAAATCTTCACCACCCAAGTGAGTGTCACCAGCGGTGGCTTGCACTTCGAAAACACCATCCTCAATGGACAACAAGGAAACATCAAAAGTACCACCACCCAAGTCGTAGACAATGATTTGACGTTCACCCTTTTTGTCCAAACCGTAAGCAATGGCAGCGGCAGTTGGTTCGTTCACAATACGTAAAATGTTCAAACCAGCAATGACACCGGCATCCTTGGTGGCTTGTCTTTGAGCGTCATCGAAATAAGCAGGAACCGTGACCACAGCATGAGTGACTTTCTTACCCAAATAATCTTCGGCAATGGATTTCATCTTGCCCAAAATCATGGCAGAAATTTCCTCTGGAGTAAAAGTCTTGTTTTCACCTTTGAACTCGACTTGAACAACAGGTCTGTCCTTGTCGTTAATCACTTTGAATGGGAAGTTCTTCAAATCTCTTTGGACAGACTTGTCCTTGTACTTGAGACCAATCATTCTTTTGATGTCGAAAATGGTGTTCAAAGAGTTTTGAGCAGCTTGATTTTTGGCAGCATCACCCACCAATCTTTCTTCATCAGTAAAGGCAACCCAGGATGGGGTGATACGGTTACCTTGGTCGTTGGCAAGGATCTCGACTTTGCCGGACTGCATAACCCCCACACAAGAGTAGGTGGTACCCAAATCGATACCAATGACGGTGCCATAGTTGTCTTCAGAGTCAGCATCGCTGGCGCGAACAGAAGATACAACAGAAGGGGCGCTAATGAATAAAAAAGCGTATAGAATGGCAAAGAGCGCCAAACCAAAGTTTCTATTCAACATGGTTTATAAAACTAACTTTGAATCTGAAAATTATGTGAATTGAATGTAGTTTGCAAAAGAGAAGGGGAAAGGTGAAAATTGGACGTTATTTAAAACAAAAAAATTCAAAACGAAAATCGGTGGTGGAAAATTCTAGGCGGTGGGTGGCGGGCAGGCGTGCGCGCGCGCCTCCTGGACGGTGGTCGCACCTGGTCGAGCAGCCAAAGGACAGCGTGGCAAACACGGCATCAAGGCAGACAGCTAGACAGCTAGACAGACAGAAAGCTTGCTGTCTGGTGGTGTAGGTATAAACAGCCTACAATCAAAGAAACAACAGTGGACACGTTACGCCACCCGGGGTGGTGTTGCCACCGTGATGACACTATCGCCCGCTGTATTACAAAACATCGCAGGCGAAGCCCGCACTGGCACCATTGGACACCTTCCCGCTACACAGACTCGGCACACCAGGTCGGCCACACACATGGTGCCGTAATCCCCGTGGCGTTGTTCATATATCTGCTCTTGATGTGTGTGTATATATCTTGCACTGCTCTTTTTTGCAATTTTGACATGGTCGCTGGGGGACTGTCCGGCGGCCTGTCCGGCGGCCGGTGTCCTGGGTTGCGGAGGCGTTTGGTGCCCGGCTCCGCAACCGCAATCTAACCGCAACCGCCATTGGTACCGTCCGGCATTCCGGCAGTCAGCTCTGGCACGGCTCTTTATGATTTATTACAAGAAACGCTTCTTGTTACTTCATTAATATTCTATATATATATACATGTATCAATCCTTGTGGTTGTGCTCCTTTGCCTTTTCATCGTCAATCACCTTGAACTCCTTCTCCCACACCTTGCTGGCTTCCTCAGTCGTAATGTCTCCAAACAACTTCTCAAAGATCTCGTCGTACCAGTCGGCGGCCACGTACTCCAACCCAGATTTGACATTCTCGGGCAACTCCATCCAGTCTGGCAAATTGTCCTTAGGGAAGATGATCGTCTTGGCGCCCGATCTCTTGGCAGCAATTGTCTTTTCCTTCAACCCGCCAATCTTGAGAACTTTCCCCGTGAGGGTGATCTCCCCCGTCATGGCCACGGTGGGCGACAAGGCCTTATTCAAGGCAAGCGAGAGGAAACTGCTCGACATTGTCACCCCGGCACTAGGCCCATCCTTTGGAACTGCCCCTTCGGGACAATGCAAGTGAATGGACGCTTTTTCAAAGAACCGGTTCTCAGGGAACCGCTTGGCAACAAACATGCGGGCAAAAGAGTACGCGATCGAGGTACTTTCTTTCATCACGTCCCCAAGTTGACCGGTGCGCTCGAGACCAGGCCGCGAGTTCTTGTCGATCGGATGGCTCAACACACTCTCAATGTACAACGCCGTGCCCCCCATCAGGGTCCATGCCAAGCCCATCACCACCCCCGGTGGGGTGGTCTCATAAAGACGATCGTGGGTGAAGATAGGCGGCCCAATGTAGTCCTTGAGGTTTTCCGAGGTGATGCTGACAGAGTAGTCATCTGGAATCACAAGTTGCTGTGCACCAGTGGCTTTCTCAACAGCTTTTTCCCCAACAGGTGTCTCAGCATCAATAGCAGCAGTTTTAATCTTGGATTCTTCAGCCTTCTCCTCTTGAACTTCAATCTTCTCCTCCTCCTCCTTCTCCTCTTTGTTAGATTCCTCCTTGGACTCACTCTTCACACCCCTGATCAATTCCTCCACTTCTTCAGTAGCCTTCTCCGTTGTCTTGATGTTCTCCTCATTCTCCTCAAACGTTTCTGCCTTTTCCTCCTTTGCCTCTTGCTTGGATTCTAACGACTTCTTGATAGGAACAGCTGCCGCCACAATGTCATCCTCCTCAGCATTGCTCTCGGTATCAATCTGCTTTACCACTTTCAACGCAGCTTTACGATACACCTTCTCAATCTGTTTTTTCAAGTTTCTCACCCCGCTCTCACGGCAATATTGACGAATCAAAGTGGCAATCGCATCCTCGGTCATATCAATGTGCGCACTTTTCAACCCACTCGATTCCTTGGCTTGAGGAATCAAATAGTTCTCAGCAATCTTCATCTTTTCTTCAGAAATGTACCCAGCAATCTCAATGACTTCCATCCGGTCCAACAACGGTCTAGGAATCGTATCCAACGTGTTGGCAGTGCACACGAAGAGCACCTTGGACAAATCAATTGGAACGTCCAAGTAATTATCCATAAAAGTGTTGTTCTGCTCAGGATCAAGCAACTCCAAAAGCGCGGCTGATGGATCACCATGCACCCCGGCAAAACCAATCTTATCAATCTCATCAATCAAAATCAACGGATTTTCAGTCTGTGCTTTCTTCAAGCCCTGGACAACTTTCCCAGGAAGCGCACCAATGTAAGTTCTCCGATGACCCTTGATCTCGGCAACATCGGTCATCCCACCCACACTAAAACGGAAATACTTCCGGTTCAAAGAGCGCGCAATAGAGTTGGCAATCGAGGTCTTCCCCACCCCCGGTGGGCCAACAAAACAAAGAATTTTCCCATCAACTTTTCCCAAAAGCTTGCCCACAGCAATAAACTCCAAGATCCGGTCTTTGATGTCTTTCAACCCATAATGGTCCTCATCAAGGATCTTCAATGCCTTGGGGATGTTGTACCGCTCTTGGGATCTGATCCCCCATGGAAGCTGGGTGATCCAATCCAAATAATTTCTCACAACCCCAAACTCAGACATTGCGGTTTCCAACGTCAGCAATTTGGTCAACTCGTCGTTGAAAATCTTCTCCACCTGCTCCGGCATTTGCAACTTCTCAACCCGTTTTTTAAAAGTCTCGATAAGCTTGTCACGGCCATCGTCAATGCCAAGTTCTCTTTTGATACCTTTCAACTGTTCCATCAAATAGTACTCGCGTTGTCTCTTTTGTATCTTACTCTCCACATCCTTGGAAATCTTGTTTTGCAACTCAGCGTTCATCAATTCTTTCTTCAACACAATAAGCGATTTTTTCAATCTGTTTTCAATGTTCAAAGAGTCAAGAATTTCCTGAAGCTCTTTTTCTTCGCCCGCGCTCACAGCCGCTGCAAAATCAGCCAATCTTGCAGGCTCTTCAAAAATGTTGGTGGTGGCCGATTGAATCGAGGCACTGAATGTTGCGATTTGCTCACGAAACATGGTGTTCAATTGACTAATCTCTTTGAACACTTTCAATATCTCCGATGTCAACGCAGTGATCACAGGGGATTTCTTGTCAAACGGTTCATCGTCCAACGGGGTAACGTCCACAAGGGAGACTGAATGGTTCTGCAAAAACAATGTTGGATTTGCAGCTTCTTCGTCGTCCATCTTCTCAAGAATTCTCAGTTCCTTTTCTTTGCTGAATTCGGAGGAGGTCGAAGCCAACGATTTCTCTTCATCGTTTTTGATCTCAACTGTTTCCTCCGTTCCCCCCTCTGACGGCTGTTGCTTGCCCTCTGCGGCCAACTCGGCAATGACCTCTTCTTCCAATTGCTTTGCCTTGGCAGTTTTCTGAGTTTCAATCTCCTCCTCCAGCTTTGGTGGGTTCAACTTGTCGATTCTGATTCTTTTGTGTGGATATATCAAGGCAGTCATCGTTTCGATGTTGGTTTTCTCGTCCTTGGATGGGAAAACACTTGTGATCTGCCCAAACACCCCGACAGGGTAGATCTCGTCGGTGCTGTTGATAATGTCGGACTCAGCATTTTCATCTTTGAATAAGAATGCAGCAACGTACGGCTGACGCTTGTCCAACATCTCCTTGACTGCTTTCATCACTGATGGATCAGAAATCACCACTGCTTTGTAAAAACCAGGGAATAATGGACGACGAGAAATCGGCAATGCCATTATCTGGGGGTATATCTCAGGGAGGTCGGAGCTACGAGCATTGTTATGCCTATTTCCATTCCCATTACCGTTACCATTGCTATTGCTATTTCCATTGCCAGTGCCATCACCACTACCACCAGCGCTGGTAGTCTTGGCAGAATCTTTTGCCGTCTCTTTGGCCGAATCTTTAGATGACGACTGCTCATTTGAAGATGGTGGCGGCGAATCTTTCTTCTTTTTCACTTTGTCCTTCTTTTCTTTTTTGTCATCAACTTTGTCCTCTTTGTCATCCTTTCCCTTTGTTGCATTCAACAACAATTTATGTCTCAAGTCATGCTCTTTGGTCATCTCTGATGCAGTCAATCTGACTTTGCCCTGGAGATTTGAGCCCGAGCCCGAGCTTGAGCCACCGTTCAAAATCCGGAGAGCCTCTCCTGCCAGTCGCTTCAACTTTTCGTCGAGAACATAGTTGGCAATCTGTCTATTGACGATCGGGTTCTTGTTCAGGACAGTGGAGGCGAGTCTGGAGGAATTGACGACGGCAATTGTGCGACGAATACGCATGGAAGCCGTCACATTGGCATTCAATCCAACAAGTACGTGCCTTTTATACAACATTGGTACTTGAAAGACTGTGTTTGGTTTGGAGGGGAGGGTGAATTTGATGGATGATTTGGTAAGTTTGGAGAATCCGAGAGGCAAAATTGTAGAAGTTGGTGATATTATTAATTGGGCGAAAATAAAAAGCGGGAAAAGGTGCCGGAGGGCGGGTAGCGTGACACACAACATTGGTCGTAAATTATGAACAGGATTCCAGCTCAAATTGAGCACAATCACCCAAGCACATGTTGCTTTATCCAAAGTAAGCGAGGCAGGTGTTTTTGAGCGGTATTGGATTTGTTCTAGGACGCTTCTTTTGGGAAGAGGACAGTGGGGCATGAGCTAGGCGGCCCAACGTAGTTGTTAACAAGGAAATGGTTATTAACTGATCTCATAAAACAAGGATGTTGTGCATAGACACTATATACTTGGAAGAGGGTGAATCATATACATACCCCTGATACCGATGATGAGAGAAAAAAGGAAAACACGTCTTTTCTTTGCTCACTTGAAAACAAGATCACGACTAGGGCAAGTCAAAAAATTGCTATATACTGTTTCTCTCTCAGACGTTTCCAGCGATTCCACAAGTGCAAGCTGTGAAAATCTGAGGGATAGGTGGTGGCTGTTGTGAACCGTACTTTGATCTCGAATCGCCTTCAACCGATCAACCGTTCGAGGGGGAAAAGAGGGTGATAAAAATTGGAGGAATAAGGTTGGAGTTATCATGGTGATGTTGCCCACATTGCTGATACATGCATGAAGTATATTTTCACAGATCACGTTGAAGCGGTTGCTCAATATGTGCTCTATATATAAAGTAATCAAAGTCACTGGACGAATGATTTGATCAACAAAATGAGCAATTCACTTCTATACTTATTAGAATACACCCACACCAAATGTTTATTGATTTCCCAATAGATCTTCAACAAAAGTGTCTTAAATTAGCAGGCTGTGACTTCAAACAATTGATTGCGTTGCTGACTTCAATATTGAAAGACGCTGCATTCTTAGTTGCCTTTGAATATATTGAGATTGAGTGGATATCAAGACCTAAAGAAGGATTTGATTAATACAATCTTGGCCATGGTATTGACATCAAATTGAGGAACTATCCAGGTGGGATTGGCGGAGTCAAGGCTTTTTTGAAAACGCCCGAGGAAATGAACATACTTCTCCCAATTGGAAAATATGTGAAGCATTTGAAGTTCACAAATAAGTTCAAAACAAGAAAGGGAATGGTGAACAAGGCCATGGTCTCAACTGTTTTTTCCAATCTAAGAGATTTGGCGCCCGCTACCGACTGGCATTCAAAGCTTGATTTGAGTGGGATTCATGAGCAATTGACATCAATAGAGCTCAACTATGACTGTAATGTTTTCAAGCAATTTCATTATTACATTGCTATGCCAGAGTTGAGATTTTCAAGCTTGAGACAGCTATTGCTCACCCGGGTGGGGGCCGGCCTCAAAATTGAGCCTATGTTGTTCCCAAATTTGAAAATTCTAATGTTGCTGAGGCCTTCATCAAGATTCATGGCACACTTGGTAGCAAGAATCCGCGAGATCAGAAGGGATGGTGACACCGAGACGTTTGGCAAGTTGATGTCTTTGAAACTACTGGATGACCGATGCGTCTTCAAAGAATTAGCAATAGAAGTGTTACCTTTTTTCGACCTTGTGACCGAAGGATTGGTCCCTTTGTTGGAGACAATTGATGTTGGGGAGCCATCCTTGGTAGTTAGATGGCCAGGAAGACCCCTATTTGTGCAAAATCTCATGGAGCATGAACGTGGTTTGACGCTTCTTGCCTTCGTCTACTGGAAAAAACCGTTTTTGGCACCTTTAATATTGACCTTTACGCGCAGGTTCATCGATTTGCAACTGCTGATTTTAGAACATAACAGGATCCTGCGCCTTTTTGGTATTTCTCTTCAGGTTGTGGAGATACTTTATAGAAGAGTGCATGACTTACTGGTATTCGCAGGGCTTCTGGAGTTGAGGAAACTAAAATTGAGGGGCAATGGTATATCTGATATTCCTGAGTCCATAAGAAATATGAAACTGCTACAGGTGTTGGATTTGAGCCACAACAATATCAGTAACATTCTGATGATAGAAGATCTAACGTCGTTAGAGGAGCTCTTTCTAAACGGCAACGCAATCGATAAAATACCTGTCTCATTTAAGAGATTGAAGCTGCTACATGTTTTGGACTTGAGTATGAGCAAATTGCAAAATATTCCAACCTCATTGGGGGCCCTTCGGCTGCTTGAGTGGTTGAGCGTTGTTGGGAACGGCATTGTTGGGAACGGCATTGTTGAGATCGATAAAAGTCTAGTGATACCATCGTTACAGACATTGCACATTAGTGCATCTCATCTTAAGTACCTTTCTGGTTGTTCCATTTTGAACTCTCTCAAACACTTTGAAGTCCATCGTATATATGGCCTCGGCCGTGACCAGAACCGAAAAGCATATGATGAGTTCCGAGAAACAAATGATGTTCTACGTGGTGTGAAGTGCGTTTTCTCTTGAGAGCATGGCCTGGGCTCGGAGTTATTTTTCTCGAATCAGTTGGAGTGGAGTTTCCTTTGGAATGTGCAACAGCGTTTGGTTCGAGCGGTGCTTCATCCCATGCGATTGTTGCAAGATTCAATAAAAATCCAAACATGCAATTGAAATCTTAAATATGCCATCAATCATTTGAGGTATCTAGTTGAGGCTTTGTCCAATGTAGTCTGGGAATTCCTTCTTTGCAAGCTTGGTAAGCACTACTTTGGACACCAGTTCATACAAGCTATATTTGATATTTTGTACATAAGGCGTGCGCACAACAAAATCTCCTCTACTGCAACAAGGTCAATTAGGAGATGATGGGGACGAGGATATGTTATAGAAAAGGTATTTAGTACTAGTTACTCTATATAACTCTCACTGGCAATCAATAAAAGGGATTTTTGCAGCGCCATGGGAAAAAACGTGATTTTCACGTGAAAATCCCAGTTTTACGCGTTCAAAAAAACGAAAAACTCTTTTTCAACAAGGTGGTTTCGTGGTCTAGTCGGTTATGGCATCTGCTTAACACGCAGAACGTCCCCAGTTCGATCCTGGGCGAAATCATTTTTTTTAAATCATTTTTTGTTACTCACAATCACGCAGGGGATGGTGGCTCTGGCATTTTATTTTATTTTTGTTTTATTTTTCCAAGACTTTCTTTTCTTGTTGATGCGAAAATGTTGAAAAATTCAAGATTTTAAAATTCAGCTTCTCAACGGCTATTTTTATCTATTCTCGATATCAATTAAACAATAGGAACCCCCCCCCCCCAAATTGTATCCCTTCCTATCTACAACGCCAAACCTGGCATGTCTTAATCATTTCTAGGCGCAACGAAGGAGGCAGGTGTCTACAATTTCATTTCATTTGAGTTTGAATCTCCTACACAGGATAGTAGTAAATGAATGATATATATATATATAAATAGTAATCACCAATGTAAACGGCTCAAGCTAAGACATTGAGACAATTGAACCATCCAATTGATATTGTCGTACATCCCACTGTACCATTCAATGCTCTATCTAATACTCTAAGACTCTAATAATTCATGTAATGCTCGTTAGCAGGCTTTTTTCCTATAACAGTTAACGGTACAAAATTATATTATCACTGTTACTATTCTGCCCTGTGTTATTTTTTTCTTCTCCATCCTCATCTTTTTTATTCAGTTAGGCGTGGCTCTGAGTTCTCCTCTAAATACCCATCTTTTCCAAGTTGTCAAGACACCATGGACACTCACCACGATAGCTCAGACGACTTCTCGACTCACAACGGCAGATCGTCCCAGTTGATCAGGTACTTGAAAAATCTTGACGAGTTTGACCGACATAGCAGGAACTCCGATATGAACGTCTTGAACTATTACAAGGGATTGATAGACAACAAGGCCACTTTTGCCAGTGGTGCTACCGCTGCCGACACTTCCAATAACAATAATGAAGACTTCCAGTCCCCGGTGATCAACCAGACTAGCTCGTTCGACAAAAGAGACTCCGATCTCAGTCCCTTGGTGTTCATCGACAGCCCCATGAGAAACAGACACACCGCAAACACAAACTCCATTTTAGAGCCTGCACTGCCCATCTTTGACGAGTTCAATGAAAGCATTGACCTTCGGTCGATCAACGATTCCCACGGCCTCAATTTTGCATTCCAGTATCTAGACTCCAAATCCAACAGAAAGACCAAGGACAAGGAGAGAGAAGACAAAAAGAGCATCAAAGAGGTGGAGGAAGTAACAAGTAGCAGCAGTATCATTGACGACGACATCAACCAGATCCCATTCATCAAACAGGTTTCCAATTCGAATTTCGAAACCCTTGAAGAGTCCTCTCCAAAAAGAACGCTTACGAAAAAGCGGTCTAGACCTTCTCTTGCCTACCATCACAGCAGATCAAACACCATCTCCAACAAGGACAACGGAGAAAACAACAACAACATCATCAAGGAAGCGCTTGTACAGCCACCCACCAGACCCAAGTTGAAGAGTGTGCGCTCCTTGCCTCAAATGCGAAGACTCAACTCGTTGTCCACGAGAAAGAAAACTTCTGCCGTGGACAATAACGAACCACCAGCCCCACCAACCCCAACAGGATCCACAACTACAATCTCCTCCTCTTCCAGACCAGACCTCGACACCATGGATTCTTTCTCTCACTTCAGAAAAAACTTTCATCCCTTGGCGAACCGGCACAAGAAATCAAGCTCCAACTCCACCCTTGAAAATAACAACCTCAACATTAACATCAACGAAACCAGCATTTCTGCTAGCAACACCATCATCAATCCGTCAGACTTCTTTCTCCCAAAGTTAAACACCTCCATCACCTCGAGTTCCTCCTCTATTTCCACAAATACAAATCCCAACATCATGGGGAAGCTCAGATCGGGGATCAAAAAGCTTTCCAGCCCGGTATCTCCAAAGCTGCCAAACGGCAGCCACCACCTGTATTTCCCCACCGCTTCCATTGATTCTGTTCTCCCAAGCAATGTTGCAATGACTGACGATTCACCGCTCTCTCCGCCAAACGAGACAATCTCAAGCAAGGCACGGTCGTTGGTCAGAAAAGCCTCTTCCACCAGCATATACCGGTCCAAATCCATCAAATCATCCACCCCGATCCCCATCCCAACAACAACAGGCAACAGGGCAAAATCCAACACCATCACCAGCGTCAACACCGACGACAGCAACACAACCGCGAACTCGGCCTCGGCCTCGACGTTGACCAGAAACAACACCTCATCTCACTCCAGACCACGCATAAACACATTTACCATAAAAAACGACAACGCCACCGACGACAGCATTGCCAGCAGTTTGAAAAAAGACAATGACCCGGGGGACAACGAAAGCACCACGAGCTTCAGCCCGCCATTGATGTCCCCCGTCATCAAGGTCAATGCCTTGCTGAACAGCAGATTCAGCGAGTACCATTTCATGAAGCCCGACGAGGAAGAAGAAGAAGAGAAACAGAATCAAGAGCAAGAAGAAGGGGAACAAGAAATGGGCGAAAAGCAACCACAGGAGCGAACTCTTGAAATAAATCAAGAAAATGAACAAAAGGTCAACGAGGTGACAGTCGAGGAAGCTGAAGAGGAGGAAGACTCTGCAAAGGGCTTTCTCATCAAGGACTTGACGTATCTGATTCAGCAAATGCAGGCGGAAGATACCGCGTTTGAGACTATTCAACAACGGTTGGTCGAGTCCGGGTGGTACTCAGAGCTGAACATCAATGACATAAAGAAGCGCCGTGAGTTGACGAAGTTGGCATGGACGGATAAGATCCGCGAGATCAAGGGCAAGATTGATAGGATGAATGAATTGCAGAAAAAGAGGGATTACAATTTCAAGACTCCTGTTAAGGAGTTTGACCCGTTGGAAAGGTTTGTTTTTGAGAGTTGACTGCGAGTCTTTTCGAGCGTAGCGAGAAAAGATGAGAGTAGCGAGAAAAGATGAGCTTTATCATCGTTCAAGAACAACCTTTCACTCACTGTTCTCCATATTTGCAATCTCGCGATGCCCCTGCTCTCATTTCTCATTCTTCTCAGAATTCAAGGTAGCTTCTCACATTTCTTGCTGTTTGTGCTCGAAGGCGTTTCCCTTATGGGAGCTCTTGAGTGTCAATGCCCTGCTCGTCAAGCTATGGATCGATAACATGTTTTCTCCCAATTGAGTTTGCATTACTGTCTCGGAAGATCGAACAATATCCCACACCTTTATCACATCTCGGGCCTAGGCCCTTGCTTATACCTCTAACAGATAGATTGCATTTACACACATCATTCATATATCATCATCATTATACAAATAAGACATATCCCACCATGGACCTTCATTCATACTTTGTAGCAAGCTCACACTAAACAAACTGAATAACCTCAAACTTGGAATTCTAAACACCCCCCTGCCCCGCAACGGCAACACAACTATCTTTAAAATCACAGTGGTTGCAGTACCGATAATAAGACAAATAACTTCCATCAAACACCGGTGTTGCAGGGCACTTCCCCGTCCAAAGCTCCATGCTATGCTTGATCTGCTGCTCAGTGTGCTGCTTGTCATACTGAAACTCCACCGTTTCAAATGCTTTTCCATTGTGTTTGTACTCAATGCTCAATAAGTCCAGAAAAGAGCCCCTTAGCAGATCGAGCATGGCAGCGTATTTTGTAAACAAACCACGTATCGTCAACGCCTGCAAACGCATCGCAGCTTCAACGGGGAAACATTCCCGGCACTTCTCTGACAAAATGGCATCCTCATCTTCTGAGGCGACCTCTTGGGCAAACATCGGCATGGCGCTCACCATGTACATGGACAACACTTTACTCAACGGCTTGTCAACGTCAACGCCGTACCGTGTGGCAGACTCGCACAAAACAGAAACCTTGTCTTTTGAATTCACCAAATTATGAAGCATGAATCGATAGATCAGCACCTGAAGCTTGGATGAGTCAATCACGTTCTGCTGGGCTGGCAACTTGGGCACGGAGCGGGTTTTCACATCGCTGATCTGCACTTTAAAATTACAGCTTTTGGTATTTTCCACAAACTCGCAAAAGGTCGCACACTCAGGCACGCGCGTGCTACATTTCAAGTGGTCAATTACTGCAGAGACAAGAACCAAGTCGCTATTCACCTTAGGCAAGGGCTGGCTGCCAACATCCAGGACGAAGCCAAGCTTTTTTTTACTGACAAACTGGTGAATTTTCAACTCACGAGCCTCTCCGTTTATCAACAAGTGCCAAAGTCTCTTGATCACCTCATCAATCAAGACCTGTGCGTACGCTTCCTCTTTGCTCATCTCAGGGAGCAAAGTTTGCAACGCTATTGCCAATTTGTGATCCCTGGGGTGGGCCTGCAACTCCAACGCTTGATGATGTTTTGTTCCCCTGGCCATTCTGCTGGTGGTGACGGTTTCGAAACCCGCATAGGTCTGGTACATGGTCTGCAACTCGCACCAGCGATTCACAAGTAACATCGTCACAGAAAGCCGTTTATCGTAGCCGTTGTTTATCAACTCCCGCCCACTGCTGGCGTTGACCTCGTTGTACCTGTCGTAGGGGGACACCCCAGACACATTATTGACCTTCCCATTGTCCTCTAGCTTGAACTTGTACACCGCCAGGTCCTTGGGTACTATTGGCCTCTTGACCGGCTTCGTAGACAACCTGATGAAGTTGTCTATCATAGACTCAATCCCGACATGTTTCGAGTATCTCCTCATGATAAGTTTTTGCCTTATCATAGCTCCAGTCAAGGAAGATGCAGGAAAAAAAAAAAAGGGCTAACGCGAGATGATAGATAAACTCATCTAAACTGTCAAAGACCGAAGAGCAATCAAATTTACAACAGCGACGAGACAAGCTACAAATCGCTGATTCCCCCCTCAATCCAACAGTGACCATGGCAGAAACAGTGGCCTCCTCCTCGGAGCCTGTCAAGATGAACATCGCGGTGAGCCATTTGGATGACTCTGTCACCCCCCATGATGCAGCATCGCCCAAGGGAAAAGAGAAGCTTCCCTTTGAGCAGGACCATCCTTCAAACAGCGAGACAAGCTTACTGGTGAACCAAGCTTCGCACGAGAGCAAAGAGAACAACAATGAAACCCAAAAGACCGATCTCAACACTAATGATGACCTCGCCATATACAAAGAAACCAGATTGAACAACAATCCAGAGGGCGTTCTTGAATCGTCGAAGATGTTCATCCAGTTCCCTGTCGTGGTGACATGGCTCGAAAAACAGTTTTACATGTTTGAGCCACTTTACAATCCGCCCGAATACGAGAACTTGCCCGTGCTAATGATTGACACTAGCGTCATTTACAAAACCATTGATGTCTTGCTTGAGGAATTGAGGAACTGTCTTGCAATGTCCAATTACGTGGTATCACTGATGAACGAACTAGTGATGGGATTTCCTCGGTTGGGGCTTGAAATGGACGAGGAGAATGAGTTCATTAACCAGGTGACGTTTTCCGACGTTGTTTCGATATTCACCGAGTTGAGTGCCAACACGTTGAATGAAAAGGACAAGGTCAACGTGATTGAAATCTCCTTGCTGGCGAAAACCCGGTTCACCAGCCAGTATAACGGTTTGCTTCTGTTGGTTGAAGCAGGCAAAGGATTCCCAGACGTGCGCACCTTGATGGGCCAGAGTGCCCCAGTACAGAAACCCAAGAGGAAACGCCTGCATGACCGAAGCGGCTCTTTCAAGAGATCGAAGCCCACAAAGGATGATTACGTGGTGGTGATAGGCTCAGACGAGGAGGAGGACGAGGAGGAGGAGGAGGAGGTCACTGAGATCACTGACGTCTCTGAGATCCCAGAGATTTCTATGACGGATCAGCATCTCAAGACTTCTCCTGCAGCTCTAAATCTAAACCACTCTCGAGACATGTCTTTCGAAACTCATCACGAGAATGAAGAGAACCCTTTCGATCAATTTCAAGAAATGTCCCATGAGAATAACCGCGAAGAGCCTCCAAAGCTGAAGAGTCGTCTGGAAACTCCTTCCGAAACCTTTTGAAAAAAAGATATTCATCTACAGAGGTTTGAGTATGAGGCTTCAAGCTTCCATTTATCTGCTGTTGTACATTACTGCTACCTTTTTATTTTCTGCTTTCTCTTTGTATAGTATTATTTTTGCTTGCCACAATTGTTGTGGGCCTGCCCCCCGGGATTTTTTCAATCGAAACAAAATATCTTCACACCACTTGTAATCGCGCCTTCTTCATTCGTTCAAAGGAAATTTGAAAGTGTTGATGCCATCGTCTGCTTGCATGCCATTTTGACCGTCATTGATATTGTTATTGACAGCAAAGTATTGCCCATTATTGTTGGAAGGCCCTGAAAAGTTAAAAGTCGAGGCCGTCGCTGATGCCGGGAGCCTGAAATTACCATTTCCGATAGCAGACGTTGACATTTGCCCGCGGCGGTGCATGTTCGAGAGCCTTTGCTTGTGCAAATTGCCGAGATTGTTCACATTGCCTCCAAGTTTATTGATATTCCCAACCTGCACTTTCCCATTGATGTTATTTGGAAGTTGCCCCATCTGCATCACATTGTTGGACAAGCCATTGCCGCTGACCATTGCACTCCCTAAATCAACCGAGTTGCCCGGGGTTCCTGGGTTGTTTGGGTTTCCAGGAGTGCGCACGGACGAAACCCCCGGCGGAGTCCAGCCTTCAACATATGGCATGTTGTTGACAAACGGATGGGCAATGGCTTGTTGTGGGGTCCATCTCTCCAACGGGTTGATGTTGAAAATGCCTTTCAAGAAACTGAGCAAGTTCATACGGTCATTGCGCTCTTCATCCGTGAGTTTCGCCGCAGGCTTCTTGACAGGCTTTTCAGCGTTCAGACCCCTTGGTTGGTAATTGAGGATTATGTCATCCAAGTTGCTGGAGTTGAAATACTTCTTCAAGGGCTTCTCTTGTGTATTGTTTTCCTTGGAGTACTTCTCAAGCGACTTGAGCTTGTACTTGTAAAACGCCGTTGAATTATCCCTGCTAGAAATGCTGTTTGGGTTGGCAAAAACACTGGATGATGGATAGTTGGGGGCTTTTTCAATGTACTTGTGAGCATTCTTTCCCATCTCGATCATCCAACTTTCAGGATACCCAAAGATGTTGATGATTCTAGTGAGCTGACTAAACTCTGTGGTACCTGGAAGTAACGGGAGACCCAAAAAGAGCTCGGCAATAATGCACCCAAAAGACCACATATCAATGGCACTGCTGTACGGGAGTCTCAAAATCACTTCTGGCGATCTATAGAACCTTGACTGGATGTATGTGTACACCGTTTGGTTTTCATAACAGGCACTGCCAAAGTCAATGATTTTCAATTCCGCCTTGTCTGGATGCACAAGCAAAATGTTCTCAGGCTTCAAATCACAATGGATGATTTTGTACGATTTCAAGACAATCAAAGAGCTGAGTAATTGTCTTGCAAACGACTTTATTAGCAGCATCTCAAGACCGTTGAACTGGTTCAGTTTGATGAGCTCGTACAAGTTGCTCGATAACAACTCAAACGCAATGCACAAATGACGCTTGTGAACAAAACGATCCTTAAGCCTTAGAAAATGATACTTGTCGTATGGATCGATTTTCGTGCTGATGGTTTCCAATATCGAAACCTCGGTCAAAGACTGACTAATGTACTCAGGGTCTGACTTAATAACTTTGACCGCCACAATATCCTTATTCAACAAGTTTCGGCACTTCACAACCTGACCAAACGTACCCAGACCAACAACGTCTAAAACAAGGTATTTTCTGGACTCTTCTGTTCCTAGTACGTCGTTCACATAAAGAATGTAGTCACTGTTCACATTGTCGTGGTTGTTATTCATTGACGGTTCAGATGGCTTTGTGAGAACTCGCTTTGGGTTTCTGGACAGCTGGTAATAGAACTCAGGCCTGCAAAGGGAATAGGAAGTCGCAATGGAGACCGTCAAGGCATTCAAAGGAGAAGAATATCTTCCGTTTTCTGAACTCAATGCTTTTCTGTGTTGTGGGACAACCGGCTCCAAATCTTCCACTTTCGTGATAGCTCTGATCAGAGGGGCTTCCAATCGGACCTCACTTTGCTCATTATTACTATACAATTGTTCACCGTATTGCGAAAGATTTGGCAACGGGGGCTGCTGCTGCTGTTGTTGTGGTTTCTGCTGATGATGAAAGAAACTTGGTGCATTGTAGAAACTGTGATCACTGGATAAGACTCCCACACTTTTCCCTCGCTTATGACCCTTGTTCAGGCTTGATTTCATAGCGGAAGCCGAAGAGTCTGAAGCAAAATTGGGAGCTGGAGCCGGAGCTCTTGAGGGAGGTAAAACAATATCAGATTGATGATACATTGTCGATGGCGGATTCTCATAATGTGTCTGCAATAGCTGTGCTCCATAGCTACTCATCAGATCTCTCGGAGCATGCTGGGACTGCTGCTGTTGCAAATAACCCAAATCTTCTTGAGGACCTGGTATTTGCTGTGAGACAAACAGAAACGGCTGGTTTTTTGGCGGAGATCTGTTAGCAGGCGATTGAACAGGACTGAACCAGGAACCATTCAAAACAGGAGCCGCACTTTGGGGGCCAGCCGCAAAGTGATGGTCCATGGCCATAGGCTCTGACTTGTACAATGAATGTGAATGCTGATGACCTATATTTTGAAATGGTTGTTGCTGCGGCAGATTGTCATTGTAATGTGTAGTGTTCACTCCTCCGAGATGGCTGTTTGATTTGTGATGATAAAGATGGGGGAATGGCATTCTTTGAGAGTTAACAGGCGACAAGAGATCATTTGCTGGGCTTTGGTACGATGAACCTGAAGAAGAAGTATTATTTGAAAATCCATTGCTGAAGCCATATGAGCTGACTTGTCCGAAAGCACCAACCGTGGCGGAACTCGGTGTGATTGGGGTATTTCGAACAGACAGGTATTGTGTTTGATTACCGCCAATTGCATTGCTGGGGGTGTTAGGCATAATCGTCAATTTCAAGTTTTTGTTTTGAGGACCCATGCCATTTGCACCGGGGCTTGCTGAAGTTGCAGATGCCAAATGAAGTCTAAAAGGTTGCTGCTGCTGTAGCTGGCGAGAGCCTTGCATGGGTATTTGTTGCTGGGCTTGAGATTGAGGGAGGTTTTGAGAGAAGCTATGTGATTGAAGTGGAGGCAATTGTTGAATGTCTGACCGCTGCTGAAACTGTTGTTGTTGCTGTTGCTGTTGTTGTTGTTGAAAATGCTGTTGTTGCTGCTGCTGTTGCTGTTGATGTTGTTGCTGTTGTAGTTGTTGCTGTTGTAATTGTTGCTGCTGCTGCTGCTGCTGCTGCTCAAGTTCTTGCTGATGTTGAATTTCTGCATTTTGTGAGTCATAGAACATGGGCTGCTCCGGAGCAAAAAAGGATTTCTGACCACCACCATTCTGGTTAGGATTCGTATTCGACATCTTTCATAAAGCTTCCGAGGGATATGGGACCGAAGATGAGAGATTTGAAATGTGCAAAAAAACGGTGATGCCCAACAAAATTAGAACTCTACCCACAGTTAAGGTGTAGCTTGAATAAACTTGCCAGTGTATATTTTCAGCTGAGCAGATCTTAAGTGTGATGTTCTTGCAATCAGATGAGAGTTGGGTTGGTTTCTTAACTGGCGTTTGCCCTCTCGATGATGTATTGTCCTGTCGTGCTTCCTCGTCTAGATCTTCAAAAAAACTTAGCAGGAAGCTATGATTTCGAAGCGGGATGTTGCGAGGTGAAGTGTCGAGAAAAATGAGTGGTGCTTGAGGATTTTACCAACTAAGCCCTGGAGCTAGACTTTTCTGAAAAGAGATGAGGTTGAAAGCTTTCCTATTTTTAGTTTGGTGATTTTTTCTGTAATCTTTTCCTGTTCTATTCTTTCTTTACCAGGGAGGATTTTTCCCTGAAGGAGCAGGAAAAATAACAGGGCGGGTTAACGGGGTACGTCAGCCTGGAATATGCACGGTTATGTGAGGTTACGCGTGATGACGCGAGAAGCGTTACTTTTACAAGACAAGTATGGTGCGCATCTCGCATATTAGCACACCATATTTGCATATGCATGTATAATATATATGTCCTTGTTGTTTTCAGAATGGGCCATCTCTTGTAGTATTAATGCTTCGAATTCTATCACGAACTGTCTTTCTTTACTGTCCCCGTCCCAAGACATTCAAAACCATGAGCTCAAACTTCTTGAAGGAGCTACAAGAGTACTTGAAGGAGGACGCAAGCTCCATCCAGGAGCTCACTGATGATATCCTGATTGGAAGCGTGGCTTTGGAGGACACCATCACAACTACTTCAAAGGATCAACAACAATTCGAGGCTAGAGGTATAAAATGACCCGTTATTGCTTTGGTACTAGCATGCCTGTAATCAGACTAACAATCGCCCAAATACCAGACCAGTTTCAACATCGGAGAGAGAAGAGCAGTTCTTTACTGACTGACTCTAACTCACTTTTCAACTCCCTGCATTATGCTGCTGCCGCCGCAACAGTGTCAACCTTTAACAGCAGCAACAACAACCTATTACTAAACGATACAGAGCAAACATTTCACAACTATAGCGCTATAGATACCACTTGTGAGCACAACAGTAAGCCACCTGAAAACCCATCGTTTTGCGACACTGGCGAATTAGGCGCCCAGCTACTTGCTTCCATTCCAAGCCGTCTCAGAAGTGTTTTCAGTTTCACTGCATTCAATAAGATGCAAACCAAGGCTTTTGACTCTCTATTCCTATCAAACGATAACTGCGTGATAGCATCTCCAACTGGTTCGGGAAAAACTGTTCTATTTGAGTTGGCAATTCTCAAATTGTTCATGTCCTTGAATGGCACCATCGATTTGGCTAATATTAAGGTTCTCTATATCGCGCCAACAAGAGCTTTATGCATGGAGAGATACAATGACTGGAAGCATAAGTTTGCCCAAATGGATATAACTGTAGGAATGCTCACAAGTGATACCTCTTCCCTCGAAGTTGAAAATGTCAAAAAATCCAACATTATCATTTCAACACCCGAAAAATGGGACTTGTTGACAAGAAGATGGTTCGATTATGTGAAATTGTTCAGCTTCATACGAGTCTTGTTGTTGGACGAGGTTCACATTTTGAAAGATCCCAGAGGTTCAACGTTGGAGGTGGTCACTACAAGGATGAAGAGAATGTGTAATGACTTGAGAATCATAGCCCTTTCAGCCACGATCCCCAACCTAGCTGATATCGCTTCATGGCTAAAGAGAAGCAGCTCTGATCACACCAAGCCAGCCACTGCATTAGCGTTTGGTGAAGAATATAAGCCAGTCAAATTGAAGCGATTTGTGTATGGGCTTAGCAGCAATGGCAAAAACAACTTCCAGTTCGATTTCTTTTTGAACACAAAGTTGATGGATATAATAAGAACTAAAAGCAAGGGCAAGCCGGTTTTAGTATTTTGCTCAACAAGAAAATTTGCCATTAGCACAGCAAAGTTCATCAGCGAAAACATTCATGAAACTCAGCTGAGTGAAGTTTCAACAACAAAAGTTTCAGACAAAGAACTTGGGAGATTGGTGGTGAAAAGAGTGGCTTATCATCATGGTGGCTTATCTCAACAAGATCGCAGATTTGTGGAGGAAGGATTCACGGATGGCCATCTCGATATCATTTGCTCCACATCCACATTGGCTATGGGTGTCAACCTTCCTGCTTATCTCGTCATCATCAAAGGCACAAAATGCTGGAATGATACAGAGTTTGCTGAGTACTCAGAGTTGGATATTTTGCAAATGGTTGGCCGCGCTGGAAGACCTCAATTCGAAACTGAAGGTGCTGCTGTTATCATGACAGAAGACAGACTCAAGTCAAAATATGAAAGATTGATCGAAGGAACCGAGAAAGTCGAGAGTAGTCTTCACTTGAATTTTTTTGAAAATTTAGCTGCTGAGGTTTCATTGAAAACCATCACTGACGTGGAGTCTGCGGTTGATTGGTTGAGTTCAACTTTTTTTTACACAAGATATCGACTCAACCCTACCGCCTATCAGGAAATACAAGGCTTGGGGATTATTGACCTCGATCACAGACTCAGCTTGTTTTGTGAAACTCAGTTGGAAGTGCTAAGGACCAACAAAATTATTGAGTACAATGCAAAAAAATCTGGGTACAGGAGTACACCATATGGCGAAGCAATGTCGTGCCATTATGTACGCTTTGATTCAATGAAAGCCTTCATCAATGCAAAGGGTAAACAGTCTTTACAAGATGTGTTGAACTTATTGTGCTCATGTGTCGAATTTGAAAAATTGAAGATCAAATATTCTGAGAGAAAGTTGTACAAAGAGATCGTATCAACTAATCTTCTCAAGTTTCCACCGCAAAAGTCTGGCGACTTGTCACCTGGAGAAAAACCGTCTTTATTGATTCAGTACGAACTTTGCGGGGTGGAATTTCCAAACTTCAAGGGATCATTTGCCCACTACTTTACCTTCAATAGCGAGAAGCTTTATATCCTCAAACAGAGTCCCAGATTGATCAAATGCATGGTTGACACTTTTATGCAAAAAAAGGATTCAACTTCTTTACTTAATGCTTTGAAACTTGGAAGGTCTGTGAGCGCAAAAGGATGGGAAGACACCCCAATGATGTTGCGACAGCTTGACGGTATTGGCCTTCAATACGTGCGCAAGTTTGTTAGTAAAAACATTGTATCATTCAGCCAATTGGAGAAGCTAGAGCCACCCAAAGTCGAGTACTATCTAGGAATGAGACCAGGCCAGGGAAACAAGATTTTAAAAGACTTGGCATCAATTCCAAAGTTCATAATCAAAACCAGATTTCAGTCATTTGAGAAAGAAGACAAACAAATCAAAATTACCTTCATGGTTTCAGTACAAACGTTGAACAAATGCACTTTTTGGCACAAAAACTTCATAATGGCCAATGTTGTCACTGAGACCAGTGATGGAATATGCCTAGAATTCAGAAGAATAGCATGCTTCAAGTTAGAGAGCGAAAAGAACTTCGAAGTGACAGCTTCAATTACCAAAAAGAGCCAAAACGTGAAATGCTATGCCTTTTGCGAGACCATAGCAAATTCCAAGAGTTCGTGTGTAATGAATCCACCTATTCCGGAAAGTCTTTTTAAAAATATTGTGGTGGAAGATGTGAACTTGGAGACAGAAGAGGACGCTTTCTCGGACGATGCATCTGAGCTTGAAGATTTGATGGTGAAGATTGCAGAAAAAAGTCCTAATACACAGGAACCATCAAATTTCCTACTGTCACCATCATTATCGCAATCACAACAGCAAAAGCTGCAGCAGAACACACAGTCTGACTTTCAGTACGAAATTCGCTCCGACGGAAAGTACGAGTGCAAACATGCTTGCAAAGATAAATCAAAGTGTCGCCATTTATGCTGTAACGAAGGGCTCATCACTATTCCAAGAAAAAGGGCTCTTACTCAAGACTTTGAACAAAGCGAGAATGAAAAAGAGAAGTTAGTGACTTCTAAGAAAACGAAGACTATCCCATTAAAAGCAGTAGCGGATCAATCTCTGCTTGACTATTTGCTCAAGTCAAAACCAAAAACACTGGACAACCCACAAAAAAGGGTGGAAATAGGCAAAATCAATAGAAAAGCTAAGAAGTCCTTGCGTAAAATCAACATCAAACCCAGCAGTCTCCTAGATGATTTGACGTCCCAAGAGAGTGATGACGATAAAATAGTTTGGCGAAATAATTTGCGATTAATGGAACTGTTTGAAAAGTCCCCTGGAAAGCGGTTATTGCTGCATGATAGTTCGGATAGTGACAAAGAAAATGACAAAGTGAATAACACAAAATACAACGAGACCATAAACAAAACAGTTGGGAGTCTTGAGTTTGTTACTGTTGATAGCCAAGGTGTGGATCAATTATCAATGAGTCCAGAAAAAGAGCCCGCACCAGAGATATCGACACACCCTTCGGTGAATAAGCCCAATGACTCAGCACAACACTTCAGCGACCGTAATCGCGTGCTTAGTTTGGAGGATATACTTGCGTCTGATATCGAGTTTATTTGAGGCATCTCATCTCATCCCATCTCGTTTCATCAGTATCAACAAATTATGAAAAAAAAAAAAAAAATATTGCATTTTTTTTTCAAAGTTGATTTCAACCATCAAAGTCTTGTGTGTTACGAGGAAATCTCGATTCAATTACAATGCTGTACTTTGAAAATGAGCAGAAGGATGAAGCCATAAGGTTAATCAAATCTTTGAAAGCTCACCACTCAAAAATACTGGATCTGGAAGAAAATTTGCACTTGATCATAACCAGTGAACGACCAGCAGTGAAGAAGAGCGACTATACCCCGAGAATAATAAGAATTCCTTTCCGCTTTGGCCAAGTCAGAAGCCAGAGGATTCTTCTAATAACGAAGGATCCTGTGTTACCTTATCAACAGCAACTTGAGGTCACAGACTGTGACACAGAAAATGTCTTCAAGACGGTGATGGGCTTGAAGAAATTTCGCACAAGAATGACCAACAAACGATATGCCAATGAAATATACAAGGAGCACGACATCATCATGGCAGATCAAAGGCTTTTCCATAAGCTTCACGACGTCTTGGGAAGTAAGTTCTATCAGAAAAATAAAAAGGTGCCATTCATGGTTCAGATGAACACGCCAGAAAAGCTACTTGAAATGAAACACAGGAAGAAAGTGTACAATAAATCCTTGCAAGCCAAAAAACAACGAAAGTATGGCACCCCAGATGCACTTAAGAATGATCCAGAGTTAGAGGAAAAGATAGACCAGCATTATATATGGCGTCAGGTGAAGGCCATTGTACGGGGCACGTTCGCTATCTATAGCGATAGGGGAAATAGCTTACTGGTGTGCGTGGGAGCAACCAGCATGAAGCCCGCCGAGATACTAGCCAACAGTGAGGCAGTTTTGGACTTTCTCACCAACCCAGATAAAGAGGGTCCAGGCGGAGCAGTATTTCATTGGGGCCCCACCACCAAGAAAACAGCAAACAAGGTGATAAATGTTTTGATCAAGACCAGCGAGAGTGCGGGCATGCCCTTGTACCGTTTCAACAAGGATGATGTTCCAAAAACATACAAGGAAGTGAAGGATGCACAGCAGGCCAATGATAAGTATGAAGAGTTGTCTACATCGGAGGACGACGAAAACGCCAACTTTTGAAAATGCGCCCAGTCTAGCCGCCTGGCTTCGGGCCCGTGGGCTTTTAGGTTTCATCCCCTATACAATGACATGATATTTTATTTAATATTTTTTTTTTTTTAGAACTTTTCCTTCTCTTGGGGCCATATTTTGTTTGCTACTCCATTTGTGATCCTAGAAGTTGCTAAGATTCCGAAATTAACAATAGTTTGAAGTAATGGCCACTAAACCAGTAAGTTCCGACGATTTTGACGTTGGTCTCAACGACCCTCGGTCCCGTCACAAGCGGAGATTGACAGGTTTTTCTTTGAATGAGATCAAGTCGATCGAGGCGGAAATACCTGCGGAATCGAGAGAGATCTGGAAGAAGTTTGCGGTGAAACACATTGAGACCGGCCCCGACTTTGATAGTGCGTTTGTCAATCATGTTGAGACGTCGTTGGCCCGTTCAATGTACAATTGTGACAATTTTGCTGCGTACCAAGCGGCCTGTTTGACCATTCGAGACTCGTTGTTGGTTAAATGGAACGAAACCCAGCAATTGCAAACGCTTCAAGATCCCAAGAGGGTTTACTATTTGTCGTTTGAGTTCTTGATGGGCAGAGCATTCGACAATGCCTTGATCAACACGGGGATTCGGGAATTGGTGGAAAGCTCTGTTAAGGAGCTCGGGTTTTGCTTGCAGGATTTATTGGAGCAAGAACCCGACATGGGGTGCGGGAACGGGGGGCTTGGAGCCTTGAGTGCGGACTTTATGAACTCCTTGGCTTCCATGAACTTCCCTGCCTGGGGCTACGGATTGAGATACGATTACGGGATTTTCTCTCAGAAAATTATCGACGGATACCAGGTTGAGTACCCGGATTACTGGCTAGCGTACTCTTACCCATGGGAGGTTCCAAGAATGGAGATCCAGTACCCGGTTGATTTCTACGGATATGTGGAGGCAGTGCATGGAGATGACGGCGGTGAGAAACGGAAAAAAGTTTGGAAAGGCGGTGAGCGGGTCATTGCCTTGGCGTATGATTATCCGATCCCAGGGTACGGTAAGAATGCGAACGTGAACAGCTTGAGAATGTGGTCCGCCAAACCAACCACTGAGTTTGATTTTTCCAAGTTCAATTCCGGTGATTATCAAAACTCCGTGTCCCAGCAACAAAAGGCTGAGAACATCACGGCGGTGCTTTATCCAAATGACAACTTTGATGCCGGGAAAGAGTTGCGTTTGAAGCAACAGTACTTTTGGGTGGCTGCCACTTTGCATGATATTGTTCGTCGTTTCAAGAAATCAAAAAGACCTTGGAGAGAGTTCCCGGATCAAATTGCCATTCAGTTGAATGACACGCATCCGACTTTGGCAGTTGCGGAGTTGCAAAGAATTTTTGTGGACTTGGAAGGCTTGGAGTGGGACGAGGCCTGGAAGTTGGTGACGAAAACCATTGGATTCACTAACCATACTGTTATGCAAGAAGCCCTTGAAAGATGGCCCTTGACGATTTTCCAAAACTTGTTGCCTCGCCACATGGAGATTATCTACGACATCAATTACTTTTTTTTGAAAGCAGTGTCAGAGAAGTTTCCAGGCGACAATGGGTTGTTGTCCAGAGTGTCTATCATCGAGGAATCGAATCCAAAGCAGGTCCGAATGGCCCATTTGGCAATTGTGGGATCTCATCGTGTCAATGGTGTTGCTGCTCTTCATTCCGACTTGATCAAGACCACGATATTCAAGGACTTTGTGAAAATCTATGGGGGCGACAAGTTCACCAACGTAACCAACGGTATCACCCCGAGACGTTGGTTGAAACAAGCCAACCCTGAGCTTGCTGATTTGATTGCCTCGAAGTTGGGCAGTTTTGACTACCTCAAGGACTTGAAGCTCTTGAAAGGGTTGGAGAACTTTTTGGAGGACGAAAGCTTCAAAAAGAAATGGGACGAGGTGAAACAAGCCAAGAAGTTGAAGCTTGTTGAGTATGTTAGCAAAAACTTGGGCCACGAGCTCAATCCAAAGGCGATTTTTGACATCCAGGTGAAGAGAATCCACGAGTACAAGAGACAGCAAATGAACGTCTTTGGGGTTATTTACCGGTACTTGCAGTTGAAATCCAGCACCCCTGAGCAAAGGGAGCAGTACTTGCCTAGAGCATCCATCTTTGCCGGGAAGGCTGCACCGGGCTACTACATGGCCAAGAGAATCATCAAGTTGATCAACAGCGTTGCCGATGTGATCAACAATGACGAGGAGACCAGTGCTTATCTTCAGTGTGTTTTCATTCCGGATTACAATGTTTCCAAAGCAGAGATTATTGTGCCTGCCTCGGATGTGTCGGAGCATATATCGACCGCGGGCACTGAAGCCTCGGGCACTTCCAACATGAAGTTTGCTCTCAATGGCGGGCTCATTATTGGGACGTTGGACGGGGCAACTGTTGAGATTGCCCGTGAGATTGGCGAGGACAATGTTTTTTTGTTTGGCCACTTGGCGGAAAACGTTGACAAAGTGAGGGATCAGCACAAGTTTTCCAGCTTGAACTTGCCAACTTCGTTGGAGGCGGTGTTTGCCGCCATTGAGGCTGGGGTGTTTGGCGACGCCAACGAGTTCAAGCCGTTGTTGGACTCGATCAGAGTGCACGGCGATTACTACATTGTGGCTGCTGACTTTGACTCTTATTTAGGCGCCCAGAACTTGATCAACGAAACGTACAAGTCTGACCACGATCAATGGGTGAAGAAATCGATCACCTCCGTTGCCAACATGGGCTTTTTCAGCTCGGACAGATGCATTGAGGAGTACGCAGACTTGGTGTGGGATGCGGAACCAATGGATAAGTAAAAAGTTTTGTATTGAGGATAAATTATAATGTGCGGGGATTGTAGTTTAATCGTACATGAATCTCTTGCCGGAGCCAAACTTCCACCATTTGGGCAAGCAGCTGTGCAATTTGATGTCGATGGTTGCCTCGCTGTCGGGGTTGCACACGCATCTTTTGCCATACCTCAAGGACACGGCTGAGGGACAGCTTTGGAAAGGGTGGTGCTGGTATCCAATGTCGTCAAAATGGTGGATTTGGTTTCTATCAAGCAACAACGCCGCGGCAATGGAGTGCACGGGGGCGTCCCCCCATCTTTCATAGTAGAACCCACCGGCATTGTCCAAAAAGTTGAAATAGTCATTGTACTGCTTTGATCTGAAGAAATTCAAGTCTCCGATTTCAAAGTTGGACCAGAAATGGCACAAGTTGTACAAGGTTGAGGACTCGGTGAGCAAAAGCTCGGGCCCGATGGCCGAGGTGTCGGTGATGAAGTCGTACGAGTTGTTTGGGTGGAGATGCTCCGGGTACAGGGCCATGAACTTCTCCACGGTTTGCCAAAGGGTGGGGATGGTGTTTTCGTACTCGTACAAGCTAATGACAAAGCCGTATTTTCTGTTGTGGTCCTTCATGATTTTGAAAGGGTCGTATTGGAAGTCGCAAAAGTACTCCACGTTGGGCTCGACCCGGAAGTAGTAGTCGAAGGGGTCCAATATTTTCTGCTTATAAAAGAAGCCCGAGTTGAAGCGGCACATGTTGCGGTACGATCTGGAGCTGCCGTAGAGAATGCCGTTGGCTGCAGAGCGGTTCAAGTTGTGCTCAAAGCGGGTGGTGTTGATCCACCCCGGCCGGTTCCAGTCGTCATGCGGGATAAGCGCGTACTGGGCTTCGCCGCTGGCCATGAGCGACGTGGCCTCGATGAACTCGTCGGTGAACGGGACGTCGTTGAGGAAAGTCCATGTGTACTTGTAGTGGTGGTTGAATCTGTCCTCCAAGGACCGCATGGACTTGAGGGCGCCGTCGAGTTCCCAGTTGCGCACAAGCATCAAGATGGTGGCGTTCTGCTTGGGCACCGGGGGCGGGTGGAACTCCTCAAAGAACTTCACAGTCTTGGTGTTCTGGACGAAATCGACGTAGTACGCGTTCGACGCGAGCTTGAGCTTGCTGCCCAACAGTATTGTTGCCCTGCGCAGGGCTAGCCGCAGCTGTTTGTACTGGCGCTGGGCCCGTATATTGTCCAACACCAGAGAGTCATGGGTGATCAGCAGCAAGTAGCACCAGAGAATGTACAAGAGGGTGCCCGCGAGCGAGAGCGCTCCCACCGTGGTTTTCATCTGAGTGTCGGTCCACTCCTTCAATGATATTTGCAATGGGGTTTGTTTGATATTCTTTTCGACGTAGCACCGTCATGCTGCACTATGCACGAAGCACGCCGCATCGCAGGAAGTAGAAAAAAAAAATAGAATCAAAGAACGAAAATACTCTGAAAAATAGTCAAAATAAGTCAAAGTAGTCAAAATCAAGAAAGAAAAGAGCTAAGAAGAAAATGCCTGCAAACTTAGTCGTCATCGGCATGGCCGGGGCGGGAAAGACCACGTTCATGCAGAGATTGAACTCGGTGTTGCGCGCGAAAAAGACCCCGCCGTATGTGATCAACTTGGACCCTGCGGTGATGAAAGTGCCATACAGTTGCAATGTCGACATCCGAGACTCGGTGAACTACCAGAAGGTGATGGAGCATTACGAGCTCGGCCCCAACGGGGCGATTGTGACGTCGTTGAATCTCTTTGCCACGAAGATTGACCAGGTTGTTGGGCTTTTGGAGAAGCGCGCGAGCGAGTACAAGCACGTTATCATCGACACCCCGGGCCAGATTGAGTGCTTTATCTGGTCGGCCTCGGGCACCATCATCACCCAGGCGTTGGCCTCGGCGCATCCGACGGTGATTGTGTACGTGATTGACACGCCCCGGACATCGCTGCCCCTGACTTTTATGTCGAACATGTTGTACGCTTGTTCGATTTTGTACAAGGTGAAGCTTCCGATGATTGTGGTGTTCAACAAGTGCGACATCAAGGATTACGAGTTTGCCAAGGAGTGGATGACGGATTTCGAGGCGTTCCAGAACGCCATGAAGAGCGACATCAGCAACGGGAGCGAGGGTTATATGAACTCGTTGATTAACTCGATGTCGTTGATGTTGGAGGAGTTTTACTCCCAGTTGGACGTTGTCGGAGTGAGCTCGTTCACCGGGGCGGGCTTTGACGAGTTTTTGAGCGTTGTTGATGAGAAAATCGTGGAGTACAACGAGGTGTACAAAGTGGAGCAAGAAAGGCTTGCTAAGCAGAAGGAGGAAGAGGAGGAAAAGAGAAAAACAAAAAGCTTGAGTAAGTTGATCAATGATTTGGGGATTAAGGATAAGAAGAAGGCCCCTGCTGAAAAGACTGAAGAAGATGACGATGAAGTGAATGTTTTGTCTGATTTTGAACAAGAGGACGAGGACGAAGTGGATGCAGACAATTATGAAGATGACATTGGTGCTCCTCAAAGAGAGTACGATGATGATTACTTTGAGCAGTTGAAGGGCCAACGAACCAAGACCAAGCAGGAGTTGGCACTTGATAACATGGTGGATTACATCAACAAGAATGCTTGATAAATACTATTTAAAGGTTTGTAATATACGAGAAATTTGAATTTATTGTGTAAAAAGAGCAATTAATTAATTGTTGTTCAATATTCTCTCCTCGATACCATCCATGTCGTAAACATGGTCAATGATCTTGATGTTGTCGATTTCCTTTTTCAACATTGCCTCTGTGGTTGGGCCGCCGGGCATGTCCAATTGAGGCATGGGGTTGCCGGCACTCATCAACATCTGGTCGGCGATAGAAGAGTCTCCAAGCAACAAGTTGTATATGGACTTGAGCCCAAGCAAATTGACAAAATACCATGAAATCGAACTGACCCATCTGGCATCAAGGTCGCTGGTGTTGACCCCGCTCTGCAACATTTGTTTAAAACGCACCGTCAATGGGAACGGGAGCTTCATGATAACGAACCCGCTGTAGAAATAATTGACCCAGCCCATGATCAAAGTTTGCGGGATGAAATTCGCCATGTTGCCCTTCATCATGCCGTTCAATTGGTCGGAAAGATTTGCATCGTTGAATGGGTTTTTTGGCATATCTGGGTTGGCTGCCGATTCCCCAGCTGCTGCGGCTGCGGCTGCTTCCTGCTTGGCCTTTTCTTTCTTCTCGGTCTCGATGCGCGCCACATAGGCGTTGATCTGCTCGACAAGCGCCTGCAGCTGAGATTGGAAGTCTGAGAACGGGAGCACCCGGTTGTTCTGCTTGAAGTGCTGGATCTTGAGAAACATCTGGTCCTTTTCGGTTTTCTTCCACTCTTCGAGCTTCGCGGTCGGGGTGATCAAGAGCTGGATGTTTTGTCTGAGAATCCCCACAATGACCATCACAAAGGAGATCGGAAGAAGAACCCAGTACTTGAGACTGGGGTCTAGTGTGAGATTGGGAACGGGCATGGCACAACAGATAGACTATAGCATATTACTGGTGTTTCTTTGAAAGAGCCTTCCCTTTTTGCTGAAATTTGCCCGGATCCAGGATCACCGCGTGTCCGGCCGGTGCGGTGAAATGAACTCCGCTCCATTCTACAGTCAGTTCGATTACCACTTACAAAGAGCCCCGATCAGCATGCAGTGGTTATGCATACAGGACAAGGGCAGCCCTTCGAGGCGATGTCATTACACTGCTGAATGTCTTTACCATCAGTCATAAGTGTCTACCCATAAGCTTCCCTCCAAAAGCGTAGGTAGCTATGAGCTTGAATATCTCTATTTGAAGCCCGGATATTCCTCTCCGGCGGTTCGGGGGGAGGGTGGCGTTCCGTACCCGGTTGTTTCTGGAGACCGCAACTGCACAAGATTGTATTATTCTGCGGTGTCATGCACCCTTATGCACACACGCATGTTCCTCATGCTTCTCACTTCATCCCCCTAACAAGTCGTCGACGTCACAGCGGAGTGAAGCACCTTGAAGAGAGAAAGAAACAACTTGCCAGAGTGTTTTATGGACAGTGGAGGGTGTACAGTGGTAGAGTAATAGTAGAGCAATAGATCATCACCCGTTGTAACACCATACTTTCCAGCCCAGCGAAAGTTTGGTATTTGCAGTTTCATAATAGCACCTATTACACTGCCCCAAGCATTTCAAGCCCAGCCGGAGTCAACTTACCACCGTCCCACCCCCTCAACCAACTTCCCACATTCTATTTTATATTTTCCTCCCCCTGATTACCATGATTACGTCTTCCGAGGAAGTTGCACTATTTAAAGCTCTGTGATTCTCCTTTTTTGTTCTTTTCCTCTCTTTATCTTCAATCATCATCATTTTATATCTTCCATAATACATCATGTCTGCTAACGATTTCTACGGTTCCGGCGAGCAATCCGACAGAGGCTTTGACAACCAAGGCGGCGACAGAGGTTACTCCAACCAAGGCGGGTTTGAAGAAGAAAACAACCACGAAGGCGCCAGAGGCTTTGGTGCTTCTGTGGCCGGTGCTGTTGCCGGCGGGTTTGCTGCTGACAAGTTTGGCGGTGAAAGCCACTCGACTTTGAAGAAGATTGGTGGTGCCATTGTCGGTGCCATTGCCGCCAACAAAATGGAAGACGTTTACGAAAACCACGAAAGAAACGAAAGAAGAGAAGAGTACTACGAGGGCAACCAGGGGAACAACAACAATGGCCAAGGGAGATGGTGAGCAATTTAATATGCTGAAATATATATGTTTTGAAGTAATATTTTCAAGTAATATTTTGTAAGCGATTTTCTTGGCTTTTCTTTCAATTGTTGATTTATATCAGGTTTTCATTCCCCCGGCTCCGGGAACCCCAAATCACTGGGCCCAAAACTCAATGGCAAAATATCACACAAGCACACCCTGTAATGCTTTGATCCATCGCTGTTGAACAAGTAAACATCAACGTTTTTGCCAAACTCCCTGATGACCTGTCTGCAGATGCCGCATGGGCTGCCGATTTTGTCGGACAAGTCGGTCGACACCCCAATGGCTTTGAAGCTCTTGAACCCCATCACCACTGCTCTGGTGATGGCAGTGCGCTCTGCGCAGATGCACGCCCCGTAGCTGGCATTCTCGATGTTGGCGCCCTGAATAAACTCCCCGGTAGCGGTTAATATGGCGGCCCCGACCCTGAAGTTTGAGTACGGTGCGTAGCTCAAGTTTTTGGCTGGAGGGTTAGTACTAAGTTGATAAGAACGAGCGGAGCGAGCTCTTATTAACTTAAGAAGGAATGCCATTGAATTGAATAACTCGCTCCACTCGCGTTATTACAAGAACGATTGCCATTCAAAGAAAGGCCAAGACCAATGACGAGCGCAGCGAGTTATTCAAGACAAGAATTATTGCCTGAATTAAAGAATGTTTATGTCTCGCTCCGCTCGTTGTTCAAGACAACCCAACGACTCGCTCTGCTCGTCTTTGGGTTGTCAGTATACTCACCCTCAACAGCCTCTCTTTTCAACTCCTCAAACTCCTCATCCGTCAAGCCCTTGTGATCTCGATGGACAAAAGATGGCGCGCTATCCAGTTTCACTTCTCCCATTCTAGATCAATTTGCTAAATGCCTGTTCATTGCTGGGAGGACATTTGAAATGATTTAAATATTATGCACAGGAGCCCTTCTTTCCTTCCTTTCCTTCCCTTTTCATCAAGTAAAAAATTACTCCGTAATTTTTACCTGGTGAGGGCGAGCAAGGCAGCATGCTCGATAATGTCAAAACTCGCCAAGCTCTATCCCACACACATCCCCACCACCCTTCTTGAAAAGGCCGTCATCACTGCAACGTGCATGGTGGGGGCGTCGCTCCACCCGGAAAACAACAAGTTCATCACCGGGATTGGCGAGATCACGGCGTACCGCCCGATCCTCACCCGTCTTAGAGACCAGATGCTCATGGACAAGACAGGCCGCCAGATTCTTCGCGAGCGGCCCCGCATCACCTCCCACTCGCTCAACCTAAACTATTTGCAGCTGCTCCCGGCCAACACCGTGGGCAGAACCTACTACAACTGGCTCGACAAGGAGCACGTGAGCCCCGACACAAGAGCCCCCGTGCAGTACATTGACGACGAAGAGCTTGCTTATGTGTTCCAGCGATACCGCGAGTGCCACGATTTCCACCACGCCATCTCGGGATTCCCCATCGTGTTGGAAGGGGAGATTGCCGTGAAGGCGCTTGAGTTTGCCAATTTCGGGTTTGTGTTTGCCGGGTTTGGCACCTTGGTGTCCCCTTGGAAGTTGACCAAGCGGCAGCGCACCCGCTTGTTGAACTTGTACTATCCTTGGTGTTTTTCCAACGGGTTGAACTGCAAGAGTTTGATTAATGTGTACTGGGAGAAGTTGTTGGAAAAAGATGTGGATGAGTTGAGAAGGGAGTTGGGGATTGAACGGCCGCCTCCAGATTTGAGGGAGATAAGAAGGATGAATAAAAAATTAATGAATTCACTTCGCTTCGCTCAGTGAATTCATTTACTTTCATCTAATCATTCAATCATCACTACTTTAGCTTACTACTATTTAATCATTCAAATCATTCAATCATCATATATTTCCCGATGCTTGACACAGTGATAAACTCAAGTCAATCTTATATTAGCATTGCCACGTAATCAGCAAACAGCAAGGCCTTGAATTAACATTTACGATGCTCCTTCGGATCCAGCGGGGCGTAACCACCAGGCTTAAATACGAGATCGATTGCTCCCTTTCTTTTGGGTTCTTGAAAATACCCACAGCCGTTCCATGATCCTCAAGATTTACGGTGTTTCTGCAAGCGAAGGTCCAACCCGGGATCTGTGTACAAGTGAAATATTGAATATTAAAAAAATTTTACACCCCTACTTAATGCTTAGCACCACCCAAGTCGACACCTGGAGGACAGTTCAAGATAGGCTTCAATTGGCCGTAAATGGCGAATTGCAAAGAGGTCAAGGTACCGACCATGACCAATCTGGTTGGCAACCCGGCAAAGGACCCTTTGAAACCCAACTCCTTGGCCAATTGGCCCAACAACCCAAGGGTGGATTGGCCAGGGGCCTTCTTGGTCTTGTTGACCTTGGACAACAAAGTGTCAGCCGGTTGGGAAACAACGGCAGCAGTGCACCCAGCAATGACACCAGACAAAAGGTTGATGGAGGTGTTGGCCCCGCTGGACAATTCAGCCTTGTTTGGCACAAACGAGTAAATGGCCTCAGAAGCTCTTTCAAAAGTAACAAACTTGGCAATGTTGTATGGGATTTGCTTACACAAGATTGGAGTGAACCCGTTGTAGAAGGAGCCAGCACCTTCTTCTTTCAAGATTCTGCCAAACCCGCCAAGCAACCCGTTGGCAAAAGTAGGTTGGGAAACCAATCTGATTCTTGTTGCTTCCAATGGACACAAGGCAATATCAGCGAAAAACTCAGCAATGGCAGAAGACCCAATGTAAACAGCGTCCTTGTACTTGCATGCGGTTTCGTACCCAAGAAGATCGGCAAAAGTCTTCTTGAAGACTTCGTACCCACCAAACTTGAACGCACCTTGCATGGAGTAACCCAACACGGTTGGTCCGAGCCCGGTCAACAAGGCACCGGAGCCTTCTTTGCTGACAATCAACTTGGCAGACTGGCCCATGGACTTGTAAACAGTTGGCTCCAACTGGATTCTGGTCTTGATCACATCGACCGGGGTCATGGCACCGTGGGTGACACCGCAGCCAATAGCACCGGCAAGGGCAAACTTGGCGTAGTCAGAGACAGTAAAGTCTGGAAGAGGAGAGGACATTCTAGAATTAAAGCGAGGTGTTCAATATGAAGTTGTTGAGAAACTGAAAAGAAAGAAGGAAATCTGGAAGAAATTTTTCTCTGTAAAATTTTTATAAATTTTTTATTTGTTCTTTCCAGCAGCAGGGGGAGAAAAAAAGAAAAAGAAAATGAAGATCAACGTTTACTCGGGGAGAAAAACGAAGCACGAGAGAAAGCCAAAAAATGGGGGCACATTCTGCCACGTGACACGCCGATTTTCATCTGGGTTCTGATTGGCCAGGCTGGTTTCTACAGGGTGGTGTGCGTGCGCTGTATTGTTACTTAGTAGTACGGGTAGTACTGGCTTGGGGGTTGGCCGTTGATATTCCCACTGAGGTTTCCATTGGGGTTTCCATTGGGGCTACCGTAGTAGTAGTATCCATACCCAGGGACTCCAGGTGGAGATTGAGGCTGGGTCTGAGGCTGGGCCCCGTGGAAGGTGGCGTACGACGCCACGCTCGGCGAGGAGCTTCCGGAGGAGGCCTGCGGGTACGGCGAGACAGCGCTTCGCACCGAGCCCAAGAGCCTGCTTTCCAAGTCGCTCGCCAACATCGGTCTCGCTTTAGCAGCTGCCACCACCGGCGCTGCCATGGGTGCTGCCATGGGTGCTGCCACGGGTGCTGCCACGGGTTGGGACATCGTTGGATGCCCCCTGTCATTCGATGCCCGGTATGCAATAATCTCATCATCAGAGTCCTCGTCAGAGTCCGACTCGGATTCTGACTCGGATTCCGATAAAGCGTCTGCCGCAACAACAACAACAGGTTTCTCCTCCACCCCGCTGCTCTTCTTCACTCTCACCATCATCCCATTTGAAATCTTCTTCAACTCAAACTCCGGCTTTGAAACCCCTTGCTCCTCATCAAAGTCCGATTCTTTCACAGCTCTTCCTGCAACTTTCTTCTTCTTCCTCTTCTTATTACCACTGCTCCGCTTTTTCTTGAACTTCCCAATTTTCTCATCCTTCATCTCCATCGTCTCCATGATCTCATGACGGAAGCTCTCCAAATTGACATACTTCTTTGTCTTGCTGTCAAACTCAATGCCAAACGCATTGTTGAAGATCAACCGTTTCCCCAACCATCCCACGGCGTGAATCCGGAGCATGTTCTCGTTACCGCTCAAGATATCACCCGGGGGAATCTCGCCAGCCATGCGCGCACTGGAATCCTTGATCAACGTGTCGTTGAAATCACTAAAATCCCGAATTGGCTTGAACCCACGGAGATTCACCTCCTCATCAAAAACCCGTGCTCTTTGCACCCGGTGACCAAACAAATCGTCAACCACCTCCTCCTCCTCCGCCTCCTTGCCGTTTCCCAACGATAACCCTGACAAGTTCTTGTAAAACTCATCAATGATAAACGCCAACTTCGCGGTAAACTTCAAATGTTCATGAGTATAATTCAACACCAATCTTGACGACTTGGCAAAATTCAAAAAAATCCTCAAGCTCGGCAAGTACAAGCTCAAGCGTTGATCAATCGACAAGGACCTCTCGTTGGGCTGCAACGACAAGGACCCTTTCAAGTGGGTCTGCTTGAAATCGAGGATGATCTTGTTCAAAATCTCAATCACAAACTGAAAGACAAACTTGAGATATTGCTGGCATGGCGGCGACAAGTCTTTAAAATCCAAAAGCTTTTTGTCCCCCTTGCCATCCACAACAAACGCATCATTCTCCAACAAAACTTGGTACCCTCCCAAAAGCGTGATCAACTGCTTCTCAACCGTATCAATGTTTTTGGCATTGATTGTCAAGATCGAGCCCTGGAAGATCGTCAAGTACTTGGACTTTAGATGCTTCAACCACTGATTGAACCGCTTGGTGTTCCCGTTCTCCAACTTCATAACAAGGTGGTACAACACCGACAGCTTCCCAAAGAAATACCAACTAAACAAAAGCTGGAAATAGAGTTTGAAATTCGCTTCTGCCCTTTTGTTTCGGGAAATCCAATCAACTTCATAACTGTTGTTCACAAACTCGGTCTTGTAGTACTCTTTTTCGAAAAGCTGCGCTTCTTCAAACTTTGCCAAATAATAATCAACAATGTAGTCGGCATTGCCCTCGTTCACGGCAATCATCTTGTTCAAATCAATCAACGGGGTTGCAGAACCAAACTTTTGGCACGCCGCCATCATGAAATAGTATATTGCCTCAAACTTGTCCCCATTGGTGGCCACTTTATCGTTCCTCCTGTTGAACGTCGACAACACCAAGTAGATTGTGCTGTTGGTGATTGTGCCATACGTGTTGTGTATCATGCCAATGTGGCTAAGCGGGTCGCTGAACCCAGGCAAAATTTTCCGCGCTTGGTTGTACCATTCAATCGCTTTGTCAAACGTTTCAAACCAAACAAATGGACAATTCTTCCCGTTCTGCATCAGGGCCGCATTTCCCTTCATTATCTCGTTGCTCTTCAAGACGCTGTTGAACGAGGAACGCACATAGAGATGGAACAACGTTCTGTACCGGGACAAAGAGCCCCGAAAGAAGCACATTCTGTGCAAGAGAAACACAAGCAAATCAGTGCTGACCTTGTTGGCCGGCACGGGCGCGCCGATTGCCCTCTTTGAGTTGACACACATGAACGAGTAGAACCCGGGGGGCAAGGTACCGGTGAGGTTGAAGTGTTCCAAAATGTGCACGGCAATGTTCTTGTAAAAAGTGTTCATCATGAGATTGAGCTTTGTGAATTTCTTCATAATCTTTCTGAATGTCACAGATGTTACTCTGTTTTTCTGGGGGTCGTTTTTATTGGCCAGAGAGGACAGAGAAGGGGACTTTTTCGAGCTGTTTTTTGCTGCAGCTTTAGCCTTTGTCTTGGAATCAATGAAACTCTCAGCCATGACCAAATCGCCATCCAAATCGGCCTCCTCCTCTTCTTCTTCTTCTTCCTCTTCATCATCTTCTTCTTCTTCTTCTTCACCATCATCGTCTTCCTTATTTTTCAATCTCTCGATCTGAGAAAGCTTCAAATGATGGAATTGCAAATGGAAATAACGCAATATCTGCAGATGGATATTGTTCCAGAAGAATTCAATCAACTGGCTGGCGCTGAGCTCATCTTCAGCTGGGGCTTCGGAGAGCGCGCCGAGTATAACGGGGAGCAAGTTGTTGTGGGAATACGACAAAAACCCGCTCAAGGAGTATTCGTCCACAAACTTCTGGCTGAGCAATCGCTTCAAGTGGGAATCGATCGATTCGATAGTGGGTCTTAAGGACATGGTGTATTCATATATGCGTCCAAATGTTTAGAAATCATTAAGAATCAGTAGGCGTTTTGAAATAAAAGAAGAGCAATTATCTTTCAAAGCATTATATACCACTGTTGCAAAGGACACTTTGATGGGGGATCGATGCATTGAGTTGAAAGTTTGGAAATTGAATGAAAGGAAAAATAAATAAATAAAAAATATTTTGAAAAAATTTTAAAACCCATACAACGGGTGCACGAGGAGGTTTACCTCCATGATGACATGACATGGGATCTTACAGATGGATGGAAATATTGCTGATAGCGAGCTGAAGGAAGCTGGTGTGTAGTTGAATGTAGATTAGATGAGACCCGAGTCTGGGTAGAAGAAGAATGCCACTGCCACAATGGCGTACATTGCAATCAACATGCAGCCCTCCAAGTAGTTACTCTTGCCGTCGCTAATCAAGGAGTTGGCAAGGAAGATGCAAATGAACATGACGGTGCACTCGAAGGTGGTGAAGAGCAAGCTCATTTCCACATCGATCCACCAGCCAATGAGCACCAACAAGGGGAGAACAAACAAGGCAATTTGGATGGAGCTGCCAATGGCAACGCCGATAGCCAAGTCCATTTTGTCCTTCACGGAGACCACCACCGACGTGACGTGCTCGGCAACGTTGCCGGAGATCGGGAGCAACACCAAGGAGATGAAGGTCTTGCTCATGCCGGACTCGTCCGCAAGGGCGTCGATGGAGTCGACCATGTAGTCGGCGCAAAAGGCAACAATCACGGTGACAATGACAAGGGTGATGAGGGCGCCAATGAGCGAAAGGTGCTGGTCCTTGTCCTTGCCCGTGAGGGCATTGGCGGCGATGGAGATGATGGTTCCCTTGGACTGGTGCATGCGGGCAAGCGAGTGCTTTTGGCTTTCGGGGATGTCGTCGTCGTCGTCTTCATTAAGCGGGGCGGTGATTTCCCTTTTGCTCTCACTGGGGGTTGGGGCTTTTTCCAACGACTCCACTTGCTCGTCAGCGGCCAAGACGTCCAGCGCGTCTTGCTGGACCTCGAACAACGAGGAGTGGGTCTTCATTTGGAAAAAAAGATAGAGAATGTACACCACAAGCATGATGATGGCAGCGGCTCTGGAAAGCTTCAAGATCTTGCTGCCCGGGTGGCTTGGGGTGATGGTGTCGACTATTTGCAGTGACACCGGCGACAAGGCTTGATTGGTGCTGACGATGGAAGCATGGAACGCGGCAGGCATCAAGATGCACGTCAAACTTAAGATCAACAACGAGCTCAAGACCTGAGCCCCGGCACTGTTGAACGTTTGTTCGAAGCGATTGTAGCCGCCGGCAATGAAGCAGCAGCCCAACACAAGAAGCAAATTGGAAATCACACTGCCAATCATCGAGGTCTGCACCACGCGAAGCTCGTTTTTCTTCAAAGCAATGATGGCAATGATCAATTCAACCGCATTGCCAAACGACGCGTTCAACAAGGCCCCAATGTTGCTGCCCAACTTCTCAGCAAGCTCTTCGGTGCTGAAGCAAAGAATGGCGGCCAAGGGAATGATGGCAATGAAGTTCAACACAAACACACACACAGGAGGCCAGCCCACGTTGTGCGAGGCAAGAGCAAACGGGACAACAAGCAAGACAATGTTCACCGGCGACGACATCAACGCAAGCATAGCGGTTTTCTTGGTGCCAAGAAGAATGTTCTTGGGCTTGAACGTGTCACGAGTAATGATTCCTTCGAGCTTCATTTTGGGATGTCGTGTTGTTCTCGATCAAAAGGCAGCCGTTTCAAATCAACGCTGTACGACGTATATATATATATATATAGGGATGAAAATTCTCCAGCAATCTGGTGGACCGTTTTGCTGTTATTGCAGGGTTTTGCAATGATCGTGGCTGAAGCACTGCAGATCCTTAGCACAGTTTCACAATAGGAGTGGGAAAAGGCCCGATTGGGAAAGTTTTTCAACCTGTCGCTATCCATGGAAATGGGTGGCCAGGCGAGTAGGGCGAGCGTATGGCGAGCACTTGCTCCCAGCTGAGCTTGCAATTTGACTTTTCGAAATTAGGTTTGAGTGGACCCTTGTTTTACCTTATTTTTACCTTGTTTTTATCTTGTTTATACCCTTCGACGATCAAAATAGAGCATGAAGCAAAGCTTGAGATAGCAGAACTACGTGTACTGAAGAACGACATAAATAAAGAGATATATAAATAAGGTGACGATTAATCAGCCTTCTCAATGTGCTGCTCCTCCTGCAACACCTTCACATCCACGCTTGCATCATCGCCCAACTGGGACAAGTCGTACCCGGTGCTCTCCAAGTACTCCAAGAACTTCTTGTCCTCGTTGAAGATCCCTGCTGGAGAAACATCTGGGAGGAAAAACAAGCCACAGAATGCGGCAAACAAGGCCAAGGAAGAAGCAATGTAGTATGGCACTTTCAACCCATATTTGCGCTCAACAACCGGGAACACCCAGGTGCCAACAAACGCACCGATTTTCCCAATGGCGGCCGGGATGGAGTATAGAGTGCCTCTTGCAGGGCTGGCAAAGCTCTTGGAGGCCAAGCATCCAATGTTGTCTCCCGGACCAAACTCGCCCATGGTTTGAAAAATCGCAAACATGAACGTGAACCCAACCACCCGAGCGGCAAAGTAATCATAACCGCCGGCAAGACCAAACCCAAGAATCAGCTGGAGAACAAGCCCAATCACAAGAGTGGAGCGGGGACCAATGTAGTCTGCGGAAAAAGCACCGGCAAACGCACCAGGCATGTAAAATAAATTGAACACCACGTTCCAGCCAAAGGTCCTGTACAAGTCGTCGCCAGGAATGATAATGTCAAGAATGTAGGACGAGTAAATGCCAAACGCATAAGCGGAGAAATCATAAACAAACCAGATAATGGAGAGAATAATGATGCGGAACCAGTAGAACTTGGCAAGCCGCCAGTATGGGATGCGGACTCTTTTGAAGCACGTCTTTTTGAAATTGGGGTTTTCCTTGAAGTTCATACGGAACCCAAGCAAGATCAAGGGCCAGATGGCGGCAAACCCCAAGGAAACACGCCACACAGGGGTCAAGTGTTTAGGGGTGCAGATCCAAAGAAGCACCATGGGGACAAACGAAGAGAGCACAAACCCGAGATCGATGGCAAAGTTGGTGAATAAACAAAAATATCTGTTTCTGGTCTTGGGCGGGAGCAAACTTGAAGCCTCGGCACACGCAACACTGCCCGTGGGGTACTCGCTGCCAATACCCACCCCAAGGAAGAATCTGTATACGGTCAAGCAGGAAAGCATGCCGCTGATGCTGCCCTTGTAGCCCCACACCCCTGCAGCCAAGATGGAGAAAACAATAAGAATGATGTTGGAGACAATCATCCCGGTCTTTCTGCTCATCTTGTCGCTCACGTAGCCAAACAGAAGCTGGCCCACCACCGTGCCCACAAAGGCAATGGAGGCAACGTTGCTCATGGCGTTGGAGTGCTTCATCTCGGTGGGGTAGAGCTTGTTCAAGCACGTCGTCACAGTGCCGATGGAGTTGTTCACGTACCCGTCGCTGAAAAGACCGCTGCCGGCAAACAAGATGGTCTTGATCTGGTTCCATTTCGACTTGGTTTGCTCGTCGGTGACCAACTCAATGGGGGAGTCCACGGCGTTGTGCTGGGCCCGGAGCTCGTCATCGGTCTTGTTAAGGGTGTACTCGAGCTTGGCTTTTTCGTACCACCCGGTGGAAAAGTCTTTAAATGACGTCGGAAGGTCTCTACTCCAAGCAGAAGAAGACATTATCAGAAGGTACTCAGTAAAACTTTTGTTGGCGAAATATCGAAATATCGAAATACCGAAATATCAAGGATAAGAATCTGAGTTTATATACAGATTATTGGCAAAAGCTTAGTATCGCTGCATGTGTATGCGTGTTGGTGCGGGTGATGCAGTGGCATGCATGTCGTGGGTGCCCCCGTGGGAGCAAAGAAAGAAAGGATTCCGCTCCAGGTGGACGGATCTACGCTTGGAAGCTGTCCTCTGGGCTAGTGATAGCGCTAGTGATCGCACCGATCTCACCAGGAGAATGAATACAAGGCTAGGGCCCAACACAGGTAGCAAGATAACACTAAAACGAGCGCCAAGTCAATAAGGAGAGCGAGATATTCACATGCTGCTCTGGTGCGCTTCTGTTGAGCGTGCCTCTTACGCCTGTTTTGGTATTGTTGCAGACCCTCCGTCCGGAGTGCTAGGCGCGCTGCTACGGCGCTGCTTTTAGCTTTGATCCATTGAGCGAAGCGAAATGGATCTTCTCAATGGATGATCTTGTGGTGGCCCTCTATTGAGCGAGGATCTGATGAGCAAAATATTTATTGAACGAGGTATCTATTGAACGAAGTATCTATTGAGCGAAATTTCTATAATTTTCTATTGAGCGAGTATCTATTGAGTGAGCACCTAATGAGCGAAATATTTATTGAGCGGAGGAAGATCCATTTCTCGCTCAATGGTTCGCTTCACCCAATGGATCTTCAATCCTGTAGCTGTTGAAAGACCCATTTCGCTTCGCTCAATGGGTCTTCAGGTCAAGAATCTTTTTGCACAATTTGGCACCACAAAACTTGCTGAATGCAACTCACTATTATAATACCTCAACTTTTTCTCCTCCTCCTCCCTACTCCATTTCCTAGCAGGCACCGACAAGTCCCACTGCTCGTTATTGCTACACACAATCAACCCCAACTGGCCCGAGGTGTAAGAAGGGGTGCAAGTGTAGCAGTAGCGCACGTTTTCAAAAACATTCTTATACCCCTTGAAGATCTTTGAAAGCTTTTCAAGATCCAACCACACGTTTTCCGACGACTGTGAGATGACAATGCCGTTGTGGTCGGAAAGCGCTGCTTTGAGGAGCTGGAAGTACCCTTCTTGGAAGAACATCTCTGCAGGGCCGTCTGGGTCGGACGAGTCGGTGATGATGACGTCGAATTTTTTTGTGTTCTCCTTGAGGAACTTGAACCCGTCGCAGAGCACGATCTTCACCTTGGGGTGGCCAAGTCCCAGGGCCATTTGCGGCAAGTACTTCTTGGCAAGGTTGATGACACACTCGTCGATTTCAACAAGAACAATTTCCTCAAGTTGGTGTTCGTGCTTGAGCACCTCGCGGATTGCCCCGCCGTCGCCGCCGCCAACAACAAGGACCCGTTTTGGATTGGGATGGGCAAACAACGGAACATGGGCAATGAGCTCTTGGTACGAGAATTCGTCGCGTTCGGTGCACTGGATGATCCCATCAAGCACTAGTACGTTCCCGTAGGTCGAGGATTGGAACACAAGAATGTCTTGGAACTGCGATTTCTCCTGGTACAAGATCTTCTCCACCTTGAGCAGGAACGCCTGGCCGGGGAAAGACTTGTCCGACACCTCTCGGAACCAGTTGTCTTCAATGGGCATTTTATCTTACTATATCATATTACACTGTAAAAAATGACTCAAGGCGTAAAAAAAAAAAAATTTTCTTTTAATTATCAAACAAGCCCTTTTGTTCACCAATGTAGGAAATCAACTTGCCTTCTTTCAAGTAGCAGTCTACGTTTTTGAAAACAGTCAACTGGGCATTCACTCTCGTGGCCTTGGAGTAGCTGCCCAAGTGGGGCAAGGCAATGACGTTGTCCAACTGGACAATGTCATAGTTGATGTCTGGCTCGTTGTGGAACACGTCCAACCCGGCGGCCAAGATCTTGCCGTTCTTCAAATACTTGATCAAGGCGTCTTCGTCAATGACGTCGCCTCTGGCGGTGTTGATGATGATGACCCCGTCTTTCATGCTTAAGATTCTCTTTTCGTTAATCAAGTGGTAAGTTTCCTTGGTTAAGGCGCAATTCAAATCAATGACATCGCACCGGGCACAAATCTCATCGGCGCTGGACACGTACTCTACCCCCAACTCTTTTTCCACCTCGGCAGACTGCTGGGTTCTGTTGTAGTACAAGATTTTGCCAAATCCCAAGGGCTTGCATCGGGCAGCAACTTGCTTGCCAATGGCGCCCAACCCAATGATCCCCAACGTCAACCCGTTGGGCGCCACCCCAACGTGGTCCGGGTTCTTGAACTTCTTGTTGATGAGCAAGTCCTTGATCCCCTGCTGATAGAACCGCATGGCGCCCAACAACAAGAACAAGTTGGTGTCGGCAGTGGAGGTGTCCAAGTCGTAGACTCTTGAAATTTGGATTTTTCTTGCAGTGGCTTCTTTGAAGTCAATCTGGTTGTACCCAGCAGAGCAGAAACACACGGCTTTCAACTTTGGCAACTTGTCAAAGATCTTGGCGTCCAATTGGTAGTCGCCGTTCACCCCGGCAATGATCGACACGTCCTGGATGTTGTCGGTGTTGTTTTCCACATTGGCTGCAAACTCTTTAAAGTTTGCGGCCTTGTCGTAGATGATATTCACACCTGGATGGGTCTCGGTGAAGCTGTCCCATTTCTCAGCAGTGAAGGGGAACGAGCCTTTGTTGACAAGAATAAGGGTGGCAGTCGTGGACATGGCGTGTATTGGGGTCGAACTTCATACAGCAAGGGCGAAAGTCAAGGAGGGAAATTTCATGACGTTTTTATATTTTGGCGGTAAAATTAGTCGATTTAGTCTATTTGGATAATGTAGAGTGTATCTCGAGGGCATCTTTTGAACGAAGAAGCTGTGAGAAGTACTTATAGTATTTACAGACAAATCAGAGAAGAAGATTTGAAAGGAATCGGAAACCCCCCATAATAAGCCCCACCGGGGTAAGCCAGCACACACTTGTCCAAAACCGGCCTGGGGTGATCATTTTCACGACAAGATCCACCTCGATGTACAAGCTGTTCAAGTCGTAGTTATTGTCAATTACGAAATCGCTCAACCTCGACTTGACCGCCATGGGCAACTGGGAGTTGATTCGTGCTTGGGCGTCGTCCTGCAGCAAGTGTGGGTTGCGCGCCATGAGCCGGTGCAACTGGGCGTCCGGGTCGCAGACAACGTTGATGATGTAGCCGCAGTAGCGGTTGAAGTGTGCCTCGAACAAAAGCGGGATGTCTAGCACCACCATGGAGTGGCCCGCAAGATAGCACTGGAGCACCTGCTTGAAGATCTCGCGGCCCACGCGTGGATGGGTGAACAGGTTAAGCTTCAAGCGGAGGTCTGGATGGTTGAAGACGATCTTCCCAAGCACAGCACGGTTCAAGTGGCCGTCCTCTACAAGGAGAGATTCACCAGAATCAGAATCGGCATCGGCATATGGCGTGAAGAAGGAAACAATGTCATTATACGCAGGCTCACCGGGCTCGACAATCTGCTTTGCAATAAGGTCAGCGTCCACCACCGGGATATTGTAGTGTGTCCGCAAGCGCAGACTAACGGTGGACTTTCCTGTGGCGATGCCGCCAGTCAATCCAACAATCAACATGATCTGTACTTGTCTTCTTCCCTTTCCTTTCCTTGCCCAGGTGGAGATGGAATGCTTTGTGTTAGAGAATGGCAAGGGCACGGGCATCCTAACCAAGGCCTGGCCAGAACACACTTCAATACAACTCAATACAATACAATATATAATGCCCACTGAGACAACGCTAAGACGTAATATGGAGATAATATAGAGAGAAACACAATTCTGGAGAAGAAACAGCCTGGAATGGAAGATAATAAAATAAGATCCTCGCCCAAAAGGGAAGGATGTTTACCTTCTTTCTGGCGACGTGGTACGGTTTCATGTTTAGTGTACACCAACGTAAAACAACAACAAGGAAGGAAGGAACACCAGTGTCAGCAGCAGCTTGGGTGTTGTCAGCCTTACTGGCAAGATAATCCCAGCTACCAGCCCATAATAAGGTTTAGTGCGGTTTGTCTTGACACACTAAGCAGTATTCTCTCTGGTCCTTAGCGTGTGCTGTTGGCTGTTAGCGTTGAACTGTTTTGGAGAAAGTCCCCTTTTTTTTCCCATAATAAATAAAATTTTTTTTCTCTCAATGAATATAAATATAAATATAAATACCTTTCAAAAAGATCCATGTTTTTTAAAGTGTTGTCATAGTTATATCACCATCAACAGTCGTTCTCACTCCATTCGTTATCACAATGCAATTCTCTTCTCTCGTTTCTCTTTCCGCCTTGACCGCCGCCCTTGTTGCCGCCGCCGACGATGTTGTCACCGTCACCACTTCTGTCACCAGCACCTCCTGGACCACCGTGTGCACCACCACTGCTTACCTCAACAGCACCACCCCATCTTACAACTCTTCTTCTGAAATCACCTCCACTCCTGCCGGCTCCAGCGCTGCCACCTCGGTTGCCTCAACCGCCGCTTCCACCACCCCTGCCACCGGCGCTGCCGTCAAATTGACCGCCGGTGTTCTTGCTGGTGTTGCCGGTTTTGCCTACTTGTTGTAAGAGGCTTGAATACCCATCATTCATTTTGTTTCCATTAGTGTTATTTCTTCATCTTTCTCTCTGATCTTATCTAGATTGGTTTGGTTTTTTCCCCCCTCGCTTATAGACTTTCTTCCAACTAATTCAATGTGGACCATGGCTCCATTATTATGTGTTTCTTAGTGTAGCCCTTTCCCTTTTTTCCCTCCCGCGCTGCTGGTGCCGCCTTCTGCTGATTTCCCATGCCAAAATTTTTCAGAAATCATCCATTCTTCGGGCACCCCAGTAAGCAACTCTGTGTAAGTTTCTTCTCATCATGGCCAAACGCTCGTTCGACGGCTGCTGGACCTGCCGGCTACGCAAAGTCAAGTGCGACCGCCTCAAATATACATGCTCCAATTGCAAGCGCTTGAAGCTCCCCTGCCACTACGGAATCAAGCTCTCGTGGGTGCGCACCGAGATCTTGCAGCCGGACCTTTCAGTGCAAACTAGGCTGCAAGTCACAAAGACCCGCTCCAAAGTCAACCTTGTTCGCTGGCACAAAGAATACCAGTACTACGAGGACATCGACTCCGATCTCAGGTTCGACTTCCCCAATGATTCCGAAACCCAGCTAATTCACGGGCCTTTCTCGGTGTTTGATCCGAGGAGAAAGAAGCAGCTGCCCCGAGCTGATCCTTCAGTGGAGTCCTTGGAGAGATACCACAAAACGGTAATAAAGTTGAAAAGCTTCGTCTCAGAAAGCCCCTCCTTTTTTCCTCTGCTGATGATGACGACGACAATCGATCGTGCCTTCTTGATTGAAAATCTCAAAACCAACATGCTCGACAAAATTTGCACCTTTTCCAACAACCACAACAATTACTGGGAGTTAATACTCTGGCCGTACATTGATGCAAACCAGTGCAGCAGCAGCATCATTACCGCGGCAATCTCTCTCGTGTGCAGTCTCTCATGCTATAATCTCTATCTACTGAATAGCATCCCAGAATATCTCCAGCTATCCGCGCACTTGTTGTCCGAGGCAGACACAGCCCTGTCTTCTGCTTTGCTCTCGCAAACCCCACCCTCCCACTACGACCTCCTTCTTTTCTACATTGTTCGCATCCAGGTGGGCAACTTCCTCGGGCTTTCAACGTTAGCTCCTCTCCAAAAGGCCTCCGATCTTGTGGAAGCTCACAACAACATCGATGACAACAATTTCAATGCCCTAGTGATGATATTCCAAACGATAAAAGTTTTGCAACTGTCCCTCACCACCCTCACTTTAGATCAAGAGCCACTGCATTTTTACAAAGACCCCCACGACGCTTTCATCCGACCCTGGGACAAGCCCTTTTTGGACCACGATGAGATTCTCTTCAACTTCATAGAAAACGATGAATACATCAATAGTCTTTATAAAGACGATGATGAACCAGCACCACCGTCGTTTGAGGTGGTTTTCCAAAACTACTCATCCAAGAACTTATCCCCTCCTTCACCACCTTTATCCCACACAACAGTGCCCACCACCGACTTTGCAAGCGAGATCGAAAGCTCCTTTGGAATCCCGTTTGCTTACGTGGTGCTTCTTGAGCAGATTGTTGAACTCGTGAGCGATCCTGCCTCGGACACTGCGATAACTACGGGCAGGCAAATAGAGGCAGCGTTGACAGACACTTCGCTACTGCTTGCAAATGCCTCGCCCCATGCCATTGCTTTCCACAATGCCCTCATCATCTACTACTCCTCCCTAGTGAAGCATCTCCCGTTCCTGTTCCTCAAGTCGAACTCCAATGAGATCCTAAAGCAGTACGAAGTAATGGCAAAGAACAATGTAAAGCCCCTGTTCTGGCCGCTCTTCATGGCAGGCATCGAGGCGGGAAATGATGGTGATGACGACAATGTCCAGCAAAAGGTAAGAAATTTAATGGCATCGTTGTTCAGAGAACCTGGAAACTGGTCGGGCTTTGACTGTCGCTGTGCGCTAGTGATGTTGGATGTTTGGAAAGAAAGAGGACAAGGGAAGGAAGTTAGTTGGATAGAAAGGCTTCAAGTTATGCCTATACAATTAGGAGGCAGATAGTAGCTGAATGGAGCCCAATCTTCAATTGAACCTCACTTTATGTTTTCACCCTTGAAATAATTCCACCAGTTCACGCACTACGTCTTGGCCCTTTTTCAATCCACTTCATGATAATGTGCTCCGGCTAGTCTCAAATCAAGCTTTTGGTTCATCGAAGGCAGCATATGCGAATCTCCCTTCATTTCTTCATATAGACCACACCTTTCTGTAGCGAGAACGTGGTTTCAGACAACTTGGGCCACCAATTATCTCCAACTTGCCTGACATGCACATCTTTGCAAGATCCAGGCCAACTTTGATTTTACAGGGTTTATATTATTACATTTGTTGGCGACTCCCCCTTCTGCAATGGCCAAATTGCATTTGTACAGACAATTGAATGCTTTGACATGTTGTTCTTCAATGTACGTAATCGCGAAAATTAAAAAAGAGCCTCACCCCAAAATCGTCAAAAAATCACCGAAAAAAAAATCAACCATCAAACCACTAGTTTTTTTGAAACCGTCAAAGAAAGACCCTTCTCAATAACGTTTTATCTTGGGATCTCATTCAGAAAAGGTTTCTTTCTCGAAAACATATATCATTAGAAATCCTTCCAAACAACCCCCTCCCAAGCAACGCCCTCCCAAGCAACGCCCTCCCAAGCAACGCGCAAGCTCAAAGGGACTTTCAGCCAGTCATTTCCCTCACTTCACCCTTACATAACACATTTTGATGACCAACTTTACCCATGAACCCTCGTCAAGACCATGAATACGACGTTGTTTTGGGCAGATCGAGGTCCAATGTCCATACAAGATTACCCTTGGGCAGATCCAACTCGTCAATGCGCCAAAACCCATATGCAAACAACAATAAATTCCACGGGTCGCCTGTTACAACAACACCAACCCCCAACTTGGGATACCTGGCTGCCTCGCCTGTTTTGACCTCTCCAAGCATGCCCATAGGCTCTCCAAGCTTGGTCAACCCTGCCAGCACTTCCAGCTTGGCAAGAAGTAGAACCTTGCCTTCGCAACAACAGCAGCAGCCTTCTCCTTATCTTCAACAGCAGTCCTCGCAATACTCTCAGCTGCTACAACAGCCTTACCATTACCATGCCAACAATGCCCCGAACTTGGTCCACTCTCCCCAAGCTCAACAACCGCAGTACGTAAAGTCGCCTTCCCCCCTGCATGATCCGCACACTTCCCCAGTCCATGCCCAGCGCTCTTCTCCTCAAAGAACCCCGCTCAACGAGGAGTTTTCCAGAAAAGTCTCCTTGTCAAGATCCAAAAGCAATGGCCAAAACTTGAGAAGAAACTTGGCAAAGCAGAACTTTGACACCCACCAATACCCAACCATCCTGCAGGATCCTTCTCCATCCAAGAAACATTACGACGTTCAAGACAATAGTCCAATTATGACACAACAAGACTCGCCAGATTCAACCGTGAACCCATTCAATGGCGAGTTAGCCACCACCACCAACAACAATGACATCCCTCCCAGAAAAAATCACAGGGCTCCTGAAAAGAAACACGCGACTGCGCAAAAAGTCATTGCCTTCAGCTCCCTTTTGCTGTCCATTGTCAACAACAAAAAGATCAACAAGGTCAAGTTCAAGTGCAATCCAAAGTTCATGTATGAAATCAAGCAGGCAAACTCCTGGGTCGAGTACTACAATTTGAAACCACCTCAGTACTCCAAAATCAACAACAAGGCTTTGCAAAAGCAAGAGATTGTCTACCAGCTCATTAGATACCAGCAGCTCAACTCCAGATACGACAAAAAGGATGTGTGGGACACCATTGGTTACGATTTTTTGTTTTCCCAAGATGAATCAATTGTGTTCCCTGGAACAAAAGCTGAGGTTTATGACGACTTTTTTGGGTATTTCAACACTTTGCAGCAGCTTGAAGTTTTGTGCGAAAAGTACTTGTACAGCCCCTTGATGGAGGAATTGAACAAAAATCGAGAAGACGCAAGCTCGAGTCTCTCCGTTATGCAAGTCTCCAAGACTAATATGAAGTTGTTCAATATCAGCAATATCTGTGTGATTGTCAATATTTGGCTCTTCAAGATCATCGACAGTTACCAAATGTACATTAATCAACTCATTGTCACCAAGTTTTGGTTGGAGATGGAGATGTTCAAGAATAGACAAACAAATGTCTTTCTCAACTGGCTCAACAATAACTTCAAATCCAAGTTCCCTTACGAGGAGCTCATTTCCAACTACTTGATTGACAATTTGATCAACTATGTTGAATGCTTTGAGAAATTGCTTAAGCTTCATGACCATAAAAAGTCGTCAACCAATTACAAAAAAATCATGATTGTTTTGAATTCGTTGAAAACTTTTGTGAACCAGTGCCATGGCCATTACTCCAGCATGGAGTTCAAGCATTTCTTGTCTAGATTCAACTGGAACTGTCCAACTGTGGGTAACATTGAGTTCAAATGGAAGAACATGAAGATCATCAACAGAAACAAAATCAACAACAGCTCAAACTCCATTGACTACTTGATTTTGTTCAACAACTGTTTGGTCATGTGCAAGTTGGATGTCTACTTGAAAGAGTTCATTGTCAAAGAGTATCCGCTCCCCATTGAATTTTTGGAGCTCTCGGACCTGGGCCCCAACGAGTTGAAGTTGTTCCATCTTGGGAAAGCTGGTGTGAGTTACACCTTGAAGTTTTTTGACAATGCGTTGAAAGACCACTGGGCACAGTTGATTGTTGAAACCAAGATTGATTATTTGGTTCACAAAAGCAAGATTGATCCGTTTGAAATGGTTCCGATCTCCACAAACTTCTTCATGAACGCCGACAACAACGGCATGATGTCGCCACACAACATCAACAAGCTAGGGCCGATCAAGAGACACGAAAGCATGTTGATCCTCATGGCCTTGGAAAAGTCAAACTCGAAAAACATTCGGAACACCAACACCGTGAATGGCAAGATTTTGTGTTCCTTGACATTGAACTTCAACACTCAGACCTATCACTTGATTGGCTCCAACAATGGGTTGTACATTGATGACATCAACAGAACGGGCGTTAACTGGAAAAAATTGTCTGGGATCAGAAACGTTAAGCAGATTGAAGCCATTGAAAACAACTCCAAGTTGATTGTCTTTGCAAGTGACCAGATTGTTCTGTTCGACTTCAACAACATCATCAAAAGCATTTTGGACTCCAACTATCATTTGGTGGGCCATGACATCAGCACGCAAAAAGTATTGTTTTTCAAGCAAGCATACGTTCACGGCGAATTGTACATTATTTTCAGATACATTCCTGCAACCATTAAAAAGAAGGGTCTTGAAATGAACAATATCAATCAAAACACCGCTACCTCGCATTTTCAAATATTGAAATTGAATGCCAAACAAGAATACGAGCCGGTTTATAAATTCGATTTGCCGGATCTCAGCTGTTTTGATGTGTTTTTGTTGAAAGACACTATTGACGTTATTTATCTTTCCAGTAATCGTGGGTTTTACAAGATGAATTTGAACTACCAAAGCGGGCAGGACAACTTGTCGTTCCGCTCTTTCAATAGCAGCTACAGCTCCTCTGCATATGGAATCCAGGGCTTGTCAGCGTTGCAGATCATCCCCAGCTACGTGTATAACTCTGAAAACAACTACAGTTTGGACGATCGTTTGTTTTTGCAAAACTTGGAAGCCAACTTGAAGAACTCAAAGCCCTTGAAGATCTTGGAGACTGGGAACGCTAGTGAGTTGTTATTGGTGTTTGAGTCCTTTGCAATTTTTATTGATCAAAACACCGACTTGATTTCAAGATTCGACATTATCCATTTCAACCTCAATGTCGAAAACATTGCCTTCAAAGACAATGCGATATACGCCTGCACGAGAAACTGCATCGAGATCTTCAAGATCAAAGGGTACGATCAGCCATCCGAGCAAGCCATGAGTAAGAACGGGAAATACTTGTCACATCAGCAAGTGGTGTTTGGTGAGAATGTTGCCTTGGTGGATTCGAGTTCGTCCTTCATCACCATTGTGTTGGATCATCCTCTTGAAGGCTCGTCGCATCAATTGGTGATGCAGTTGGTGGAGAAGAGAAAATCTTCAGCGAAGAAATCACTGCTCTCTGCTTCCAACGATGATTCAGAAAAATACAAAATCGACACGGGTTTTGCCGGCAAGTTTGGTAACAAAGAACCAAGGGAGGATGAGGAAGAAGAAACCCATGGGAATGGGAATGAAAGTGGTGATAGTGATAGCGAAAGCGATGTTGAAAGTGATGAGGAAGACGATGCCGGAGATGATGATGATGATGATTATGATGATGATGATGATGATGATGATGATGATGATCACGGCGACGCAGGCGAAGGCTCTTTCAATGGAGAAGACAAATACATCAAGCAGAAACGGCAAAGCACTGCGCACATCAAGAAGAATGAGAAGAAACTAAGTCTTGACAAGATGAAGATCATTGATTCCAACACTAGACTTCCCAAAAAATGGATTGAGCTTTGGGACTTGAACAGAAACGATTTGGAATCTCTCAATACAAACTTCATAGAGCGGCAAGAGTACATCTATCTGCTCTTGAAGAATGAAGAAGAGTTGAATTTTAAAGCAAAGCACTTTCATAGAACTTGGGCTTTCAACTTTTTGAGTGACCTGGTTAGTGATGCAATGATTTATCCAGATACAAAAGACTCGATTTACCGGCACACTTTTGGCTGTTTGAACCCGTTGATGACTTTGCACGAGAAGCTCTTGTTGAAGCCGATGTTGGAGCTTTTGAACTTGAAAAGTAAGGACTTGCCACTATACGACATTTTGGACTTGTACACGCATTGGATCAGCGAGGCCAATTTCATCTATCTTGAGTATGCCACCAGATTGGCAAAATCAGAGTGGTTCTTCGATCTCGAGCAACGTCACGAAGGAGGCTCCCAGTTTTTGGCATGGCTCAATTACGACCCCAAACAGTTGAGAGAAATGTTGGAGATCTTCTTGAAGAATCTTGACGTTTTGGTGTCGTACTTTAGCATGATCATCAAAAACTCGCAAATGAACCGTGACATTGATTCAAATGTCGCCATCACCAAAATCAACTCTATTGTGATGAGTATTCAATCTTTGAATGATTCCATCACCGCCAAGCTTAGAAACGAGAAGTTCACTGTCATCTTTGAGACTTTGTCTTGGAACATATCTGATCCTAATGGGGACCAAGAGCTGCTAAGAGAAGCTGAATTGGTTAGAAAAAGTTTCTTGTCGAGCTGTGTGAAAACTCTCATCACCTTTGATGAGATCTTCATTAAGGTGAACGATGGATCCAACAAGATCTACAAAAAGAAAAGAATGATCATGCTTTTCCCAAACTGGTTGGTTATCATAAAGTACTACAAGGACCATAAAAAGTTTCAGATTGTTGAGAAGCCATTACTGTTGGAGCAGGTGAGATTTGAGTACTCAAACTCAGATCACAGTGCCATAAACGTGTACAATTACGATGGAAGAATCATGTACAAGTTCAACTTCAACAGCAGAGCTGAGAAAAAGAACTGGTTTGATTTACTTTCCAACAGAAATAAAGCATTTGCATGATGCATTGGTGCGCCATTTTATATTTTATTTTGTTTTTGTTTTTTTATTTTACTTTTTGCTCTCGTTTTGAAAAATGTCTATTTGTTTATTGAATGTATATTACACATGTTTTGATTTGACTCTTGTAGAAGCTATCGATCACCTGAACTGTGGGTTCTAAATCCTCACTCTCCTTAAGCGACTGTAGCTTTTCCAAATTATCATTTGCGTTACTTATGAATTTTTGAAGAATCACTCGCAACAAGTCTTGGTTGGCTTTTTCAAATTCCACTTCGTCAATAACACCCTGTATCATGAGATCTATTTTTCTAAATGGATTCTTAACTGCGGGGTTTGTGGAATTGTTGATCAAGCAAAGCACCAAGGTTGTTCTGAAACTCACTTCTCGCGTCCCAATAGTGTAATCACCGAAATAGTTGTTATCTTTGAGATAGCTTATTTGCCTGTCTGACAAATACCTGCTGATGATCAAATCTGAGATGTCAACAGTTTCCCACTGATTCTTCAGTAAGACAAACCCATACTCGGTAAGAAGAAAAGAGCTCGAATGACTCCCATAGCAAAACAAAAGCTCTTGCAAAGTGTTGGTTGAATTTGGAGATTGTATAAAGTTTGGGTTTTCACTCGACGTCACTACTGAGAAAGTCGAAGCTGAAATATCAAGTTGCGCAGTGTTATTGTTCGAGCCATCACAATGGTTGATGAAATCAATAAGCGGGCATAAAGTGAAATTATCTTCCGTCGTATGTGAGGTTGGCATATCCATGTAAAGGCATCTTGAGTTTATGCAGAGCCAAGACCAAAGGAATTTTTTCATTGGCAACAACAGTCTGACTTCTTCAAGTTCATACCTTGTCGTTGACATCAACATATCACATACTTTTTGATAATCAGTCAAGAATTTATCTCGTTGTTGTACAACCTTGGCCTGAACTTTCACCGGAAGTAGGCCTGTCAACTTTGAAAACTCCTGCGCTCCAGAATGGCTGAGTATTTCCCACATGACTGGAATCCCTTTGAATTGATCAAGAGAGGGAAGGGTATGGAGAAAAGGGCGCCAGAAACTTTCTGGCCGCAGTATCTCTGTCGTCAAGAACAATGACACTATTTGGAAAGACGTCAATTCAAGCAACTTCGCTGCGCTGAGGCTTCCATAAACTTTCCGTGCAAGTCTGCAGTCCTTGGTTTCTTGATAATGCTTCAAAGGTATAACAATAGAGGCATATTTGTGTGACATCAACAACAGCACTTGAGGGCCCTCAGTTCCACCTGCTGTTTCTCCCTGATCGCTCCACAATAGCATATGTTTCATGCACGTCAAATGATTTACCAACAACGAACTTGGAACTCTTAAGACAGTCTCATTACACTCGATTGGAGACTCCACTGGGTCGTGATATATCCCGTACCCATTACCTTCCCTGTATTCAACTTTCAATTTGGGAGATATGCATGAAAAATTTTTCCCTCCATGAATTTCATTGGCATTGATCCATCTGATCAAATCCTGTGGCTTCTCCATGATCACACCTTCTATTTATTGACTTCATTGAGCTTGTCCTTGAGCTTGATCCAGCTCATCGCTTTCTATACAATCTTTTCCATTTGAGCGGGGCGGCCTGAAATTCCACATATGCGCCGGGCTCGCAACCTGGCCTGGCTCAACTCTCCTAAAGTCAAAAAAAAAACTTCAACAGAACAAAAAAAGGTTTGGAGACAAAGGGAAAGAAAGAAATACCCCAACGACACACAGAGATAGCCCCACCACAAAAAGTAGGCCCTGGAGTTACCTTTCGTATCTGTATTCTTCTTGTCTGTTTCTTGCGTATCTGACGGGACAGATCAGTATAGTCGTACCCAACCACCCTTAGAATTTGAACACGATTGTTATCTGATATTTCTGTTGATCTTACCACTTTGCACCAGCGATGGACCCTCACGATCAACAGATCAACTACGAGCTTCCACAGGATCCCAATGGCTATATGAATGGTGGTGGAAATGGCAATGCCAATGATTTAAACTTTTTGCAGAGCAATGCTTGGGCCGCTGCTGATCAAAACTTGCCTGATGCCACATTACAGCTGCATTCCCAATACATTCAGCTCCATCAACAGCAGCAGCCTCCACAAGATTTGCAGCTAGCGCAACAGCCCCACCCACAGCAGCCGTTTATGGACCCCTACAATTTTCAAAACTGTGAGTATCAAAGGTATTGTTTGAAATATAAAAGTTCTCTTACTAACACAAATATAGTCAATAACACATATCAAGTCCAGAATGAGCAGGAACATCAGCGGTTCAACCCCATCCAGCATCCAACCATTGACAGCAACACATTCCAATTGCACCCAGATATGAACAACGCCCAGAATCCATATAATCAGCAAGGGATGTTACTTCAACAACCCCAGAATTTCCAAAACACACATTTTCAAATGCAACAGTTTCAACAATTGTATAATCAACCACATTCGCAACAGCAGCAACAGCTCCAGCAGCTCCAGCAGCTCCAGCTTCAACAACACCAGCATTTGGATACACTGCAGAACATTCAACAATCGCTTTTGAGTGACACGCCACTTTTCCCTAATGATCTGTTGATGCAGTCAAACACTAGTTCCCAACTTCCAAATCACCCGCTGAACCTTAAAGAAGGTGATGGCTCTTTGTCAGGAAGTACCAATACTGATAGCGTGCTTATTGATAGGGGAAGCATCAACCAGGAAAATGTGAATGATTTTCATTCGGTCAACGATCAATATATACAGCAAATGAATCAGATCGGTAACTCTTCTGATGCAATTGAATCTGTATCATCTCAAAATGATAGTCAAGGCAATAATTCTATTATAGAAATCTCGCCTCCGCCATTGGAACAGGTGACCGAAGTGGTGGACCCAAATCTCAAGAGTGATATTGAGAAGTACAAAGAGCTCATTCAGAAAAAGAAGATTATTTCTGGAAAACAGTATTTTGTTGACTCGCAGGATCCTTTGAAAAACAACATTGGCCCCAACCTTGATGCAGTTCAGGAACTAAAGAAACCAGAAGTCTTATCTGGTTCTACGATCCTCACTGGCCTAAAACCCAAGACAAAGTCTATCAAAGTAAAGAGCTCAATTCCAACAGGGGCGTTTGCACCTGGAAATTTCAAAAAAAAGAAAGTGGCAACAACCTCCAAAATTACCAAGCCAGAATCGCCCATGGTGGGGAACAATTCAACTTCAGCCAAAGTGCTACCAAATGTACCCTCTCTTGCAGGCGATGCAGACCTTCTAAAATCAGACGATGTATTCAACAAAAAGCTTGAAAATCTTACAAACGATTTGAAAAAGAGATCTATATCAGGCGCAAATGACTTGAAGTTGTTTTTGATTGCCAATATCAAGGAACTTAGTAAAAATCCGGCAGACAAGCCAATATTGATGAATAGATTAGCCTTGGTGATCACAAGTTTTGAAAGAGAAACATGGGGGAAGAATCCTGACTGGAGATTTGTATGTTTGCAACAAATTACAGAGCTTGCATCCCTTTTTGCAAAAATCTCGACCACAGCAGGAGCTATTGATTTCAAAACTAAATTTACAAAAAAGGCAAAACTTTTTAACAGAGTTTCTAACTGGTTGCGATTCGATATTGGTAAAAGCAATGAAAATCTAGAGCAGACATTGAAGTTTTTACTATCCGTATCTTTAGACTATCCTTCTTTGGAAACCTACAAGCTTGTGGTGCCTTTGCAGAAATTGCAAAAAATGGAAGGTGCTCTGAAGAATCTTCGTCAGCTTGCAGAGCAAGTTTTATCCAGGGCCAAGCCGTCATCAGAGCCAGATGCTAAAAGCTCCACATTGAATCCTACTCATGAAAGCAGCAACAACGTGAGAAAAGCTGCCATAAAATCATCATCTTTATTCAACAAAGGAGGATCAGGTAAAATCACAAAGCTTGAAGATAAAACTAAAAAGTCGCTGCTGTTGCTGTTGCTGGCCAATTTAATTCCCGAATCAACTATTGGCAATCAAGGTAGTACTGATGCGAAGTCGCAAGCTGGGAGCAATGGGGTAGAATCAACCAGTGCGAAAGCAAAAGCAAAGAGAGGAACGCATTTGCATACATCATCTATCGTAGGTCAAAACGATAAGCAGCTCAATACTTCTACTTTTGCAAAATTCTTACCAAAAAGCTCTACGCCAGCTTCTGCTTCCTCCGCTGATCCGTCCGACAATGAGTGTAAAGACTCTGATAAGGCTTCTCCAGACAAGCCAGCAACCATCACGAATGAAGCCCAAGCAACAATTTCCGAAGTTGACTTGCCTGTAAAAATTACCAAAGACGGACTCAAGAGTATTTTGAGAAGAGAGAATGATGAAGCCACTACCAAAAGAAAAAGAAGAAGAGTCGCATTGCACTGGAAAGACGAGGTGGGACTGCCATCTGACTTGGTTGAAACAAAAGTGTTTGAATCAGAACCAGATGAACGAAGACTCGATCATAATATGATTCCGGAAAACATGAAAATAATCAAAGGAAGTAATAGGTTTGAAGAAGATGCCACCCAACCTGGGCTCCAGTTCACCCCCAAAGTTTATGACATTGATTCCACTGATGAATCCTCCGCTGGCACGAGACAAAGCTTCGATAACTATGAGCCGGTATATGATCAAGAAGCAAATGAGGAGATATCGTGGTACGAGCCTGTTGAGATCAACTTTGATGAAATTCCATGGTTCAAGCGGATTGAGGAAAATTCAGAAGCCAAAGCTGGTGGTGATGAGAAAATTGAAAGTTTTGAGAAGGACTTGGAGCATCATGATCTCAGGTCGGACGATTTTATCTCAGCAAACGCTTCTGCAGAATATCCTACGGAACCCCTAGACGGTGGTATCAATGGTGCGAAACCGGACTCGGAGAATGGTTTGGTACTCCACACGAGAAACATGATCCCCTTTGGAAATGTTTGATATATCATACTTGAAGGTGAAAGTGCTTCCCATGAATTAGTTTTAATTACCTTTTACTTATTGTTCTGTGATTATTGTTGTAAAGCAGGATAGATAAATAAATTGAAGAAGGCTTCAATCAGAATGTCTACTGTCGTAAGATTTTAAACTTGCTCCACGATATCCCATATCGATCTATGGTTTAAAGCATGAATTGATAAAAATAATGGCAATCAGGAAGGCAATTTCTTACGAGGATCACTAAGCTCAGGTTCTGTAAACCGCCGTTCTATGAACAGAACCTTTTAATTGTACTGACCTACTATCATTCCAAGAGCGCACATCCTGGGGACCATACATATGTGTATTCTCCAGAATATGGTTCCAGCTTCATTTCCCCGAAGCTGTGGCGCTATGTGCGGATGTGCCCAAAGTCATTTTTTTTAACATGTGAATTTTGGGATATTTATTCTCTTTCCCAACAACAAGCTAAAGATCGAAAGCCCGAAGGACTAAAAGAACGCTAGATACGCATCAAAAATCAGGCTGAAGTTCATCAATAACAGCAGTGTCGTGGACATCCTCCTATCACTCTATTCACAAGAGTAATATAAATCTTGTCCTCCAAACAATTAAAAAAGATTTACAGTTCTCCTTTGTTCGCGCTTTGTACCGTTTAGCCAAACCCATCAATGAGTTCCGGAAGCCTATCATACTCTGGCAAGTTGCCAGCTACCAGCCTTCTATCACAATATCTCTCACTGTTCCAAGGAATGGTGAAGGCGAATTTCATAACGGTTTTCGGCGGAACTAACGACAAAGAGCCAAAGATACCCGATATTCAACGCCCGGCCGCAAGAATGGTCCGAACCCAATTGATCATTGCCGTTGTGTTAGGGGTGTCAAACTTGCTTTTGTTCTGCTTCTTGAAAAGAAAATATCCCAAGATCTTCAGCGCAAGATTATTAAGAAGAAAAGGGTTGCCACACTTACCAAAGAACGGACTATTTGGATGGATCAAGATTGTCATTCAAGATATAGATGAAACACAAGTTCTTGAGTACGCAGGCTTGGATGCGTTTGTGTTTTTAAATTTCTTCAAAATGGCTATCAAGATCTTATCGGCTTGCTCGTTTTTTGGATTTTTCCTCATTTCTCCTATACGATATCATTATACTGGTGGGTACGACCAAGGTGATAACAATGATTACCCCAGAAGAATGCAAGAGTTAAGTTCGATGAGCACGATAAATCCAGATAAAGATCCACAAGTTCCAGAAGAGTACGAGGGGTATCTTTGGATGTATGTTGTGTTCACGTATACATTCACGATCACCATTGTGTGGATCTTGTATCGCCAGACAAATCATGTCCTATCAACTAGACAGAAATACTTGGGACAGCAAAATGCAATCACAGATAGAACTATACGACTTTCGGGAATACCATCAGACTTGCGGAATGAGGACAGATTGAGTCGACACATTGAGTCTTTAAATATTGGGAAAGTGTCTGCTGTGACGATCTGCAAAGAATGGAAACCACTCAATCGCTTATTCCAGATGAGGAAGTCAAAATTAGTCCAGCTAGAAAAAGAGTGGAGCAAATACTTGAAATTATCAGACAATGTTTCTTTCAAGAACTTTTCTTATCAAGGTATCGACACTGAAGCATTTGCTTTGAATAGACAAAATATAACGGGCAACACAAATGATATAACACCTCTTTTGAGTGACCAAACTCACCATATTCAAGGCAAAGGAAAAGATCATTATGAAAATATTTCTGATCAGATTGACAATATAATGGCAGGCACCATCATTCCTTCGGTTTTTGAGACTGATGAGGAGATCAGAGCTTCTCATGACACTTTCAGTAATAACCTTCACAACATTGATGACGGGAACTCTGCCATAAGTGTTGGATCTATCAACCTAGCTCAAGGGCAAAAAGAGTTGAGCAGACCTACCAAGAGAATTGGATTATTCGGTTTGTTTGGTAGAAGGGTGGATTCAATCAACTATTACACAAATCAATTGGAAGCAATTGATAACCAAATAAGGGAGTCTCGTTTGAAACATTATTCTGCTACCCCAACAGCATTTGTCACCATGGAGTCTGTGGCCTCAGCACAAATGGTAGCTCAAGCAGTTCTTGACCCTCACGCAAATTATTTGAATACAGAATTGGCACCGGCTCCTCATGATGTTATTTGGGAAAACGTTTGCCTTTCAAGAAGAGAACGTGTGATGAAGTCGTATAATATTACCTTTATCATAACCATCATCAGCATTGCTTTGATCTTCCCAGTTACCTATTTAGCTGCTTTGTTAAATACCAAGACCATATCCAGATTTTTCCCCGAGTTGGGTCAATTTTTGAAAGAACATAGTGGGATTGAGAATTTTGTTACTGGCTTGCTTCCAACTTATATTTTCACTTTATTGAACTCTGCAATTCCATTTGTTTTTGTCCTTTTGTCTTCCAAACAAGGCTTTATTTCTAATGGTGAGCAAGAGTTGTCAGCAGTATCGAAAAATTTCTTCTATTTGTTTGTCAACTTGTTCTTAGTGTTCACATTAGCAGGAACTGCATCCAATTATTGGAGTTTCTTGAGTGACACTACCCAGATTGCCAAACAATTGGCAACATCTTTGCGAGACCTTTCATTATTTTACGTTGATTTGATCATCTTCCAAGGAATCGGAATGTTCCCATTCAAACTATTATTGGCCGGCACACTTTTCAGATTTCCGTTTTTCTACTCCAAATGCACCACTCCTAGAGAGTTCAAGACGTTATACAAACCACCAGTGTTCAATTTTGGCTTAGCTTTACCTCAACCACTTTTGATTTTCCTCATCACTATCATCTACTCTGTCATGTCCACCAAGATTCTTATCAGTGGGTTGGTTTACTTTATTGTGGGATACTATGTTTACAAATATCAATTGATGTATTCTATGGTACACCCACCGCATTCAACCGGGAAAGTATGGCCGCTTGTTTTCAGAAGGGTTATTTTGGGTTTGCTTATCTTCCAGTTGACCATGGCAGGTCTACTAGCATTGCAAAATGGGTACATTTTGGCGATTTTTTTGACTCCTTTGCCTTTTATCACTTTTGGTTTCTTATATGATTTCCATAAACATTATGTTCCACTATCCTATTTCATCGCGTTGAGGTCTATCAAACAGTACAAGTTTGACAATAACACTGTTGGTTACACGGATACACCGGAAATTGCTGGAAAGGGCAAGCTCAATGGGTTTAGCACCGACATTGAAAATGGAGTTTCGACAGGAATTGGCCGAAGCGATGATGATGTCAACAGCAGCTCAGTTGAATCTGAGAATGATCTCGAACCAAGCATGTCGTTGACAAGCGAGTTTTTCTCCACTATCAATCCTAACCTTCTTGGCAGAGCCCAACAAGATATTGCGTCGCTGGCCAATCATCCAAAGGTTCATTCTCGAACGTTGGATGAGATCAGAGAGAGAAACTCTACGTACGAATACCCTTTCCTCATACAGGCCTTGGATGGGCCATGGATAGCGTTTGACAGCGATAGCATAGTCATGGTTAACGACGGTATGACCACTAGAAAGAAGATCAAGTTCTTTGAATGGGAATGAGTGAGCGGAGCACCTTCAAATCATGTGATCTCCTTGTATATTATTATCATCATCATTATTTTTTTTTTCACTCAAAAATATTTTTTTTTTTCAGCTCTTCTCGAATGTAATTTGCGATGATGGAAAATAGTAAAGGAAGCCGAAGATCGATCTTGTATATAATATGTTTCTCCGATTGATAGGACCTAGGACTGTGAACTCAGCTCACTTAGTGAGCGATATGTCGTGCCGCTGTTTTAGGATGGTGCCGAAAATGTCGCTATTGTCAACAAGGAGAAATTTCAGCAGTCCTGTGAATGGTGATGAAGAAATAATGAGCACTTTGATTGATGGAAAAGACACCAAGGTAGAGAGGGCGGTTGAAGAAGAATTAGGCGGGGAGGAAGAAGTGGCGACAACGAATGATATCGAGTACAAAGAGCTCTACGATATGTTAGACGGGAAGACAGATCTTTTGGAATACTCGCGAATGGCCAAGGAAAAGGAAAGGGAACAGGATAATGATTTACTAGGATCTGCCTCCCATGAGCAGATGGTGTTTTTCAAACACGGGTTGACCAAATTTTATGGTCCGAAAAGCCAAGAAATCGAAGAAGACAACAATTTGACCAACATGTCAATGAGAAGTTTTGCCGAAGAAATGGACATGCTACTCGAGTCACCAGAGAAGCTCAACAAGCAGCAGATATTGGAAAGTTTGGAGTCGCACAAGCCTTCCTCACAGAAGATCTCGGGCCAAAAGTTCCAAGAGCTTGTGGAGTCCTTGTGTTCGGAGTTCAAAAAATCAGACATGGTGAATTACTTGGAACATGTGGGGAACATTGAGTTTCTGAAGAGCAAACGGAAATCTATCATTGCCAAAACCATTCTAGAGAAAGCTTGGAGAGTTGTGATTGATAAATCGTTGACTGTGTTTGGTAAACGCTCACTTCAATGGGAAAACAATCGTACGGTGGTTTCCAAAACATACAGAATGCCCAAAAAATATTTTTTTTTTCTCAAAGCTAATAACAATGAGCTTATGTTTGAATACGATCGCGCGGGGATCAAACTTCAGGCTACTGACGAAGGCGCTTATGTGAATTTGGTTGCAAATGCCACGGTTTCGAGACTAGACTGGTTTGACGCTCACTTGAGTGGGTTCTTGCAGAACTTGAAAACCGAGCTGATCGATTTGTCAGGTTTGAATACATTTTTTCGTGAGCAAACACGAAATCAAGAGAGCTTGCCAATTGAAAGGGCACAATCCATATGCAACTGCTATTTTCAGCATGTCAAGGATGATTTGTACATATTGTATGCTACAAGCACAGGGGTTTTCGTCGAAGTCAAGAGATTTCTTTTATCAAATTTGCAAGACCCTCTGCATAAACGGAAAGTGCTAGTGAATTTGCAACAGCTCACCAAGAACTTGGACAACAATGAGTGCAAATTCTACAGCAGCAACATCAAGCTTTCATTACCACTTGCCTATCAGTCAACAGGGTGGCTGAGGTTGAGAGCACCTTCGCAAAACCATAAATTCAAATACGATAATCACTCAGTGACAAAGAGTTCTATAACAAATGTTGATGATGATATGCTTGACAAAATCTACAAAGAGTTGGCTACTGAAAAATCGCTGATTTCTTTACTGTTGGGAAGTATATTAATCGATGAAAGCAAACTCGATAAAGAAAATCCTTCATTTATCTTCAACTCTAGTCTACCACAAGTGAAGGAAAAAACATTTCACTTGGATCTATTTCATACTTTCGATAATGGAATTGAAGAAGACAACGAACTTCCCCAGGAAGAAATTCAATCATTGATCGCCTCTGAAAAAGAAGATAATCATGATTATTACTACCATTTCACTTTCGTACCAACACCGTTTGCGAAAAAGCAAGCTGAGGATGGGAAATTCGCACTTATAACTGAAACGGATACCTCCAAATTCGTTGATTATCCTCCTATTGAGGCCTGGGTTGAAGTTAACAACAAAGAAGAGATTCAGTGGAACACGTTATCGGTGTTTGCTGTGAAGAAAGAGACTGAAGTATTTGTTAATCTTCCTGACCAAATTTGTGACTTGAAACTTAACTCAACCCAATCGGATGTTTTGATAGATTTGAACCAAGAGAAATTTGTTGCGAGCGAGTTCAACTCTTACTTCGATGACCAGCCTGGGATTTTGAGTTTCATTCAAAGGTTGAAAATCGAACCAAAAAAACAACTTTTCCGCATACCATCTTTAATTGAGATCGCCTTCCCGAATAAGGATGAGCAGCTGGAGCTGCTCGAAAGAGAGCCTGTGAAATACATGTACGCGGGATTGAACATCAGAAGACAGTTGAGCTTGAAGCTTGGAGACAACATGTTGCAATTCACAAAGGTTGACGGAGGTATCTGGGGAGGTGAAAGAGAAGAAGTTTCATTGATTGAGCTTGAGAACAATGAACTGGAAACGGTTATTTTGAAAGAAGATTTGAAAAAATTTGTTGACCAAGGCTTGGATTTCGTCAAGCAGTTGAGATGAGATATGGAAAAAAATTAACAAGTATAAATAGTTTATCATCTGTATTAAGTATAAGAAGAGGAAGCTGAAACATCGTTGATAGTAGTTAATTCCAACCAGTATATCAAATGATCCATGGTTATATCAACAAAGCACAACACCACTGGGAATGCCACGACAGCGAGTGCTACTAGTGAGAGACCAGCCAAATTGAAGATCATGAGAGTTTCGCTTGGAATCTAGACCGGAAGAGCAACTTTCAGCTTATGTTTGATCTACAAATTTTTTTTTATAGTTATATATTTGCAGTTCCGAAGATTGTACACAAATATGCAGCTTTAGTGAAAGGATGGTAAAATGATTTCCACCGTCTTTCTTTTCATATTGTAGTTGCAGTTGCTGAACGCGTACCATGATTATGACTACAAATGTTTTTCTATATGAGTGAGATTGAGATGGAAGTATATGCTTATACGAACAAGATAAAAGCCAAGGCAAAAGTGAACACGAGAGAACCTTTTGGAGCTGAAGCGTTCTCTTTAGCGTCACCCGAGAATGTGTTGATAGAGGCATTGGCCGTAATATTGGAGGAGGCGGACATTGGGCCATTAGCATGAAGGATGCTTGTGCTAGATTCAACAACAACCGAAGTGGAAGAAGCCCCTGTGCTACAAACTTCGCTGCAGGAAGTGATAGTAGCAGTAACGGTAGCGAAGATACTTTCGATGGAAGTACTGACCGCCTGAAAAACATCAGCAGCAGCTTGTATTTGACCATCGCCGATTTGGGTAACCAAGTTAGCGGTTGGATCAGCTGGGTTGGATGATGAAGGGTAAGTCGATGTGAAAGTGGTTCCACTGACTGTTGTGGTGGTATCAGTGCCAGCACTGACGACAGAAGAGGCCGTCACACTAATGAGACTAGTAGTGACATCATCGTCCTCCTCAGCTGTAACAGAGGAAGTAGCAGCAAAATCTGTAGCAGTTTCGGTAGTGGTCAAGGACAAAGCAGCAGAAACTGTTACCTCTGCCGCAGATGTGAGTGCAAGAAAACAAGCAAAGAAGAAAAGGTAAACTTGAGCAGAGATCATTTGAGGTTATATTCTGTGAATTCTATAATACCTTGATGAGCGAATGAACAACTGTTGATGGTAACAAAAGAGTGATGAAACTTGATTGAATGAATGAATTTCTTGAATAATTAATAGATTTATCAATAATAATTAAGGCTCTTCAAACACCAAAACCAAAGCATTCGACCTCTACTTATATTCTAAAATCTTACTGAAAAGAACGTTACTGCCTCGGAGCCTGTAATGTAAAGGCACTAAAAGGGCTGACTGCGTGTATCTACGGGCTTTGAACGGTTGGCTAGTAGTTGTTGGAGCACCTCGCAGGCACCTTCCAACCACGCTTTTTCTCAGAAAAACTTTGTTTACATAACAATAATTTTTTTTTCGTGCGGTGATGCGTGTCTCGAAGGGGTGAGTCCATCAAAAAGGTACCTTGGGTGCACTTTCAGAGCAGAAGGGCATTGCTGGAGGATGGACTTGCAACTACATGGTTAGTGATAAGCCAGCTCAGACACAAGTCAGTACTTATAGCAAGCTATGCTCTTGTTTTGCGTTGTATGTTTTTTTTTCTCAACTTGTTTGAACATGCGCTAACGATGGTACATGCCATTTGTGAGTCTATGAGTTCAAGAGAGCTTATCTGTCAGTTGTGCGAAAACTCTGTGAGTTTTGTCTCCAGAACCTGAGGACTGAACAGGTCTGTAGCTTTGCATTCCACTACTACCCCGTCTGGGTTTAGGGTCTGGAAAGGTACTCTTTCGAACACAACCCTTTGGCGCCAGCGTCTTTTGGCGCCCATGACATGCATTTTTCCTCATCCGTATTTTTAATACACAAAATAGGCGTCTTCAAAATAAATAAAAAAGGTAAAATCAGCAAACAACTCTTTGTACCTTCGGTGAAGCCACTCATTTGTTTATACAGTTTTTTGATAAGGCGCTATCTCTATTTGTATCTTTTCTTCGTTTCACAATGGCTGATCGAGCGTTTCATGGAGTTGTTGATGACGATCCAAGCTATGATGAAGGCAAATATGATGAGGACGGCGGCGAGTCAAGCTTCTACAACAAGTACGATCATAACTACGATGATGGCGGCTATGATCAAGGTTACGAAGATCAAAGCGACCATTATCTCAATGAGAAACCGTTCTTGTTCTCTGATGCCAAATACCCCTGTTACTGTGCAGAGAACAATGCTTCCATTTCTGAGGAAGACATCACAAAAACATTTGCAGACTTGCAGGCTCACTTTGGTTTCCAAGTGGACAATATGAGAAACATGTTAGACCATTTCCTCACCCAGCTCGACTCTCGTGCTGGAAGACTCACAGCGGCAGAGGCTCTCATTACCATTCATGCTGACTACATTGCCGGTGAAGATGCAAATTTCCGCAGGTGGTATTTTTCAGCATTGCTCGATGTTGATGGCCAGAACGATCTTACTATAAGCGATGCTGCATATGTCAAAACCGAAAATGTTGACTACAAGTTCAGCACAACCACTGATGGCAACAGGAAAATAATCACTTCGGAAGAACTTGTTAAAAACAGTTTGCAAACCAAATTGATGAAAGAGATCATGTCAAACTGGAAATTGATGAATAGTCTTCTTACACCTGAGGTAATGGTTCAACAAGTTGGCCTTTACCTATTGATATGGGGCGAAGCCAACCAACTAAGATTTACTCCAGAGCTTCTTTGTTTCATCTACAAGTTGGCATACGACCATTATAAATTCAACAATTCTGATGAAGCATACACAAAGCCTAAGGAGGGCAGCTTTTTGGATGTTGTCATCACACCGATCTATCGGTTCATGAAAAGCCAAACATACAAAAGCTTCAATGGCGGCTTTATTAGAAGAAACAGAGACCACAAAGATGTTATTGGATATGATGATGTCAACCAACTATTTTGGTACAAGCAGGGGCTTGACAAGATTGTTTTGAGAGGGGACCCCACAGTCAAGTTGATGTCTTTGCCAAGAAAGGAGCGATACAGCCGCTTGGGAGATGTGGCGTGGGAGAAAGCTTTTTGCAAAACCTACAAAGAGAGGAGAACTTGGCTTCATTTGTTCACAAACTTCAATAGAATCTGGATCATACACTTGGTTACATTTTGGTATTACACTTCTTTGAACTCTCAAACAGTCTACACCAAGGACTATGAGCAAACCCGTGACAACCAACCTCTTCCTCAGATAACAATCACTATTACTGCTCTTGGAGGTGTCTTGGCTTGCATTATCCAGTTGATTGCAACTGTGTCGGAGTGGGCGTTTGTTCCAAGAAGATGGCCAGGTGCCCCGCCCTTATTCAGAAGATTCTTTATTATTTTGGTGTTAACAATACTTCTCGCGGCACCATCAGTGTACATCTTGATTTTCAACCCCATCGACAGATACTCTAAATTAGCACTCGCGTTGTCAATTGTGCAGTTGGTGTTTTCAATCTCGATTAGCTTGATATTGGCTACCTGTCCCTTGGGGATTTTCTTCACCAGACCCCACTTGAAAGGTTCAGCAGAGAAAATTGGCAAGTACTACCCTTCACACGAATTCACTGCAAACTTTCCCAAATTGAGCTCTTCCAACAGGATATCTTCTTATATTCTTTGGACTGTCATTTTCTTGTGCAAATTTATCGAGTCATACTTTTTTTTGACTTTGTCAATCAAAGATCCTATCAGGGTCTTGTCCATTATGCGCATGGTAAGATGTGCTGGTGACAGGTACATGGGTCAAGTGATTTGCAAATACCAACCATTGGTTGTTTTGTGTTTGATGTACACTATCGATTTGATGCTTTTCTTCTTGGATACGTACCTATGGTACATTATCTGCAATTGCATTTTCTCATGTGTTTCATCTTATAAAGCCGGTTTCTCAGTTCTAAGTCCTTGGAAGAACCAATATGGTGACTTGCCCAAAAGAATATACACCAAGATTTTGGCTACCGCAGAGATGCAAGTCAAGTATAAACCGATCGTGCTAGTTTCTCAAGTTTGGAACGGAATTGTCATTTCAATGTACAAAGAGCACGTTTTGACTTTTCAGCACGTTGAGAAACTTTTGTACAGACAAATGGATTCTGAAATCGAAGGCAAAACTGCATTGAAAGATCCTGCATTCTTTGTTACCAAAAGCGATTCAAACGCAAGCAAAACCGATTTTTCAGAAAGCCCTGAAGCCGAAAGAAGACTATCATTCTTTGCCAGATCCGTGGCAACAACAATGCCTGACCCAATCACTGTTGAGTCGATGCCAAGTTTCACAGTTTTGATCCCACATTACTCCGAAAAAGTCCTTTTGACTTTGAAGGAGGTCATCAAAGGAACATCATCAACGTCAAAAATCAGTCTTTTGGAATACTTGAAAGTCCTTTACCCAGTTGAATGGCAGTGCTTTGTTGTTGACACAAAAATTTTGGCCAGTCAGAAGTTGGAAGAAGAAACCAAAAAGAACAACAAAAGCTATTTCTATAACCATGTGGGCACCGAAAAAGAGAGTATTGACAACCCACAATGGTGCAAAATTTTGGACAAGCCCTTTTTATTGGTTGGTTACAAAAGCGAGATTTTCGAATTCACTTTGAGAACCAGGATTTGGGCCTCATTGAGGACTCAAACATTGTATAGAACTGTTTCAGGGTTCATGAATTATTCAAAGGCATTGAAGCTTCTTTATAGGGTTGAAAACCCAGAGCTAATCACCGAAATCAGTTTGTCTGGTGGTGACATTGAAAAGGAATTGACCAGAATGGCTTTCAGAAAATTCAGAATGGTTGTGTCCATGCAAAAGTACGAGTCTTTCAGTCGTGAGGAGCGTGAAAACACCGACTTCCTCCTTCAAGCATATCCTCATCTTCACATTTGTTATTTGGAAAAAATCAAAGTTGAAGTCACTGATTTCAATGAAGGTATCTCGGATGACGGGTTCATCTATTATTCATGTTTGATTGACGGCAAATCGCCCTTGGATGGTGATGGTAATCGTATTCCTTATTACAAAATCAGGCTTTCTGGGAATCCAATCTTAGGAGACGGGAAAGCAGACAATCAAAATCATGCATTGATATTTTATAGGGGTGAATATATTCAAGTCATTGATGCCAACCAAGACAATTATTTGGAAGAGTGTTTGAAGATTCGGTCGGTTTTGGCTGAGTTTGAAGAATATTCCGAGTTGGATGTCAAACCATACATTCAGGATATCAAGTCTGAATCCACTGCTCCAGTTGCAATTGTTGGTGCGAGAGAGTACATATTTTCAGAAAGTGCTGGCGTCTTAGGGGACGTTGCTGCGGGTAAAGAGCAAACTTTCGGTACGTTATTCGCGAGAACATTGGCAATAGTTGGTGGTAAATTACACTATGGTCATCCGGATTTTTTGAATGCGATTTTCATGACAACAAGAGGAGGAATTTCTAAAGCACAAAAGGGGTTGCACTTGAATGAAGACATTTATGCAGGAATTACTGCGGTTTGCAGAGGTGGGAGAATCAAACACTGTGACTATTATCAATGCGGCAAAGGAAGAGACTTGGGGTTTGGATCAATTTTGAATTTCACCACTAAAATTGGTGCAGGCATGGGTGAACAGCTATTGAGTAGAGAGTACTATTATTTGGGTACTCAACTACCTTTGGATACATTTTTATCATTCTATTATGCTCATGCAGGCTTTCACATCAACAACTTGTTGATCATACTTTCAGTGAACTTGTTCATGTGCGTTGCGATGAACTTGGGCGCACTTAACAGTGAATCAATCAAATGTCTTTACAACAAGGATATTCCTATAACGGATGTCCAGTTGCCCCTTGGATGTTACAATATTCAGCCTGTATTGGAATGGATTGATAGATTTGTTTTGTCAATTTTTATTTGCTTTGTCATTGCGTTCTTGCCATTGATGTTGCAAGAATTCACCGAAAGAGGATTATGGAATGCAACAACTCGACTTGCACGTCATCTCATATCTCTATCACCATTGTTTGAAGTTTTTGTATGTCAGGTGTACGCAAACTCATTGTCATCCAACATGATCTTTGGTGGGGCTAAATACATTGCCAGTGGCAGAGGATTTGCAACTGAGAGGTTATCCTTTAGTGAGCAATATTCAAAGTTCGCAGTCACGTCATTATACTCTGGGGGTCTATTGTTCTTGACATCATTGTTTGCATGCTTGTCAATGTGGAAAGCTTCGTTATTGTGGTTTTGGATTACCACGATATCTTTATGTTTGGCACCCTTTATTTTCAATCCTCATCAGTTTTCATTTTGTGAATTCTTCATTGATTACCGAGAGTACATTCACTGGCTTACCAGGGGAAACTCCAAATTCCACACGAAAAGTTGGATCACCTTTGTTAGAGAAAACAGATCAAGATACACTGGGTACAAAAAGGGAAAATCTTTGGTGAATTTCAAAAATGTCAACAAACCAAGCTTTTTCAATGTCTTCTATTATGAGGTGATGTCGTCAATATTTTACACGATGACTGCATTGTTTGCATACACATTTATCAACAGTCAAAATGGGGTGATTGATGCCAAACCAACCAACTCAATCTTAAGACTCGGAATTGTCATGTTTTTGCCGATTGTTTTTAACATCATTGTGATGGTGATCTCAGTTCCTGTGTCTTTAACATTGGGTAGTTTGATGAGGTGCTGTTGCAAAAAGACTGCTGGAATGAATGCGGGTGTTGCCCATGGATTGTCGGTGATTTGTCATTTGATAACCTGGGAGGTGCTTTGGTTCTTGGAAGGATGGAATTTTAGAAGAGCTCTTTTGGGATTGGTTTGTGTATTGGCTTGCCAAAATATTCTATTTCAGGTGCTTATAGTGTTATTATTAACTCGTGAAGAGAAATATTCTGATGTCAACACTGCTTGGTGGGATGGCAGTTGGATAGAAGCCACAACTGATAGTTGGAAGATTTTTCTGTTTTTCAGGGAGTTCACGGTGAAGATACTTGAGCTTTCAATGTTTTCGCTTGACTTCATATTGGGGCATTTCATTTTGTTTGCACAAGTGCCAATAATCTTGATTCCCTATGTTGATAAATGGCATTCGATTATGTTGTTTTGGTTTAGACCACCAAAAGAAGTTTTGAGGTATAATAATACCACTAGAAAGAAACGCATAAAGAGAAGAAAAATCATAATTAAGTATTCAATCTTATTCTTCACAATTATGATTATGTTTCTTGCCAGTGTGATTATTCCAGTGTTTACTGCCCATTATATACCGGAGATCAACGATAAGTTGCCATCATTGTTGGAAGGAATCATCCAACCAAACAATCAAAATAACAATTATACCGGGGCAGCACCAGAACCAGCACCAGCAATGGTTACCGGGGTGGCAATGGAAGAAAAGGCAATGCCATTAGTCAATGTCAATCCAGCAGATGATGGAATGGAGTACCAGTTTTCACCTGATGACTTCCCTCAAGAATTGATATAGTTCATCAACATTAGCTTTTAATTTTTATGCGTAGAAAAGATCTTGTAGACGAGATAACTATATAATTTTTTTTTATGTGTGGGTGGGCTGTTTGAAGGGAGCACCACCACGCCTTAAACAGGAAAAATAAACAATAATATACAAATACATCCAGGATAATTCGATTAGATCTCCATTTAACGCGAACAAACACCATTCATACCAAATTACGCTTGGCACTTGGCAGGTAGATGCAAAGAACTACTGTAAACTAGGAACAGCTATCTATCCATATCAGAGTGACGAATAAAGCATGAGTTTGGTGGCAACGTCAAAAGTGGGCCAATCCCTCATGGCCTGGAACACAGACCTTCCAATCATATGCTCGCCGTTCGAGTCCACATTTAACGTGGCGAAGACGATGGGAGCCAAGAAGAACAATTGTGCTTTGGTGAAAGATCACAATCGGAACAAGATCATAGGGATATTCACGGCCAAGGACCTATCATTCAAAGTGGTGGCTAAAGGGCTTCATCCAAAGTTGTTGAAAGCCAAGGACATCATGACGCCTAATCCGATCTGCGCGACAACGGACGAGCCAGCGTCCTCGGCGTTGAATAAAATGATCAAGTACAAGATTCGACATCTCCCGGTGTTGGATCTGACGGGTGAATGCGTGGGGCTATTAGATATCACGAAATGCTTCAATCAAACCTTGACACGACTTCGCAAGCTACATGAGAGTTCAAAGCAGTTGAATGAAGCGCTATTGGAGGTGCAGGACAATATCGCGAAGATGGAGCACGATGATGAGAATGTCGAGAAACACACCGAGATGTACTACCAAGCTCAGGATATGGTGTTGCAGGCCAAGAATAAGATATCAAACATGTACCAGGACAATCTTGCGTTGACGGATAATTCCACCGCTGAGGGGGATTTCGATGATTTTGGAGAGTTGTTGGACATTATGGGCACACCAACTTTGAAGGATGTGTTGAGTGTGGACGGGTTCCCTTCAACGTTGTACATTGATGGCAATAGCACCATAAGAAGTGCTTCGGAAATAATGAAGAAGAACAATACCACTGCCGTGTTGGTGAGGGACACGGCTTCGAGCACAAAGAGCATCATTGGGATCCTAACAACCAAAGACATTGTTTACAGAGTGCTAGCGAAAGACGATGAACCGAACTTTACTATTATAAATCGAGTGATGACGCCAAGCCCCGAGTTCGGTGATGCCAACATGGGCATAGTTGAAGCGTTTGAGATCATGTACGGTGGTCATTTTTTGAACTTGCCTGTGACGGACGACATGCAGAACGTTGTTGGATTAGTGAGCGTGCTTCAGATTATAAGTATGGCGTTGGCGCAACTACACAAGGGCATGACAAGCAGTGGAGCTGGAGGTGATGATGGTGATGGCTATGGTGGGTTATTTGATCCTAATCCAAAATGGGACTCGTTTTGGGGGTCAATGGACCATCCTCCAGTGTCTCCTCATGGGAAGTTTTTAGAAGATGAAACAATGAGAACAGATTACAGTTATAAATCTAGTGGGCCTCCCATCCGGTCTGGAAATACTACAATCCACAACTCAGCAAAGAAGAAAAGTGTGATACAATCGCCTAGAATGGTGCAGTCATTTAGCAGTCGTGGGTTGAATATGTTAGCCAATGGCGGAAGTGTGACAGGAATGGGCACCAGCAATGGAGGTGGGGGCGGGGCCCACAGTGACTTCTATGTTGATTCACCTACGAAGTTGAGATTAGAATATGATGACTTTGATCGTGGCTCGGAAATATCTCCAGACGATTCGATATCTTGTTACGTGCCACCAGAAAGTGAGGTTAATTCTATGGTTTCGTTTGTCAGTGAAGGTAGAAAGCAACAACAGCAGCAAACATTGAGAGCTCAACAACAGGTCTTCCAGTTCAAGTTGAAAGATCTCGATAATGGCAACAGAATATACAGGATCAAGTTGGTGTTGCCGAAATCTAAGAACTTGTTAACACATTTACAAGCTGCCATCAGCGAAAAGTTGAATTTGACCAACGTGAAAATTGACTTGAAGTACGAAGACGAGGATAACGATATTGTGGAGATTGGCACAGAAGACGATTTAAAAAGCGCGGTTGAAATGTTCCACAGTCAGGGCAAGCCTAACATTGTGTTGAGTTTTTCAAGAACTGTTAAGCCGCTGGAGATTGCAGACAGCACCGAAAGTGGCAAAGAGGCCATCTTGGAAAAAGTAAGAAAAACCAAGAGGGAAATCAAGTCAAGAAACACCACCGTTCAACAGGAGGGGATTATGGGGTTGGCAGGCTTACTTTCCAAGCCGGAAGTCTTGCTTTCGGGAGCGTTTTTGACTCTTTCCTTGGGGATTCTCGTGGGCCTCACTGTTTCAAAGCAGAAGTGATAATCAATAATAGACGGTATGGCGGGAATGTCACTGAATATAGAAGCCATGTATAGATATCAGTCCGTATTACCACTGCCACTGGCTTGTAAGGCCTTGCCCAACTGCGGTTGCGGGCCATTATCCGTAAAATATCAGGAAATTCAATCCGGTATTAGTCCGGTAAGACACGTGATGCATTGCGGCCATTCACCACACGGAAATTCCGGCAACGGCTGCGGTCGCCCACCTGAAAATCAACACAAAAAAAATTCAGTGGGAAGCGAGCGAACGATCGATTGATTGATTGATGGTCTCTTTTGATTTGATGTGCACGATCAGAGAATTGAAAATAGGCCAAGACCTGGAAACGACCAATTTGCCCTAATTGAGTACTGGACCGGATTATCTCCCAAGTCGTGTTGCTATTTTTCAGCCCAATATAGTTTGATAAGTCATCACCTCAAGGCTATTTTTTTTTCTCCATCAAAGTGGAAAAGACCAACTCATTTACATTATAGTGTAGCGAAGACAATTTTTTTTTTTTTTTTTTTTTTTTTTTTCCTCTGTTGATTTCTGAATTTTCTCCTTCAAATCAACGAAACAGATTCAGCAATAATTATTAACAACAACTACATCATCGTTATTCATTAAGTCTCTTTAGCACTCCAGTTTCTTACCCGTCTACAATGTCCTCTGCTTTACCTGATAATATCAACAAAAGCTTGACAAGGATTCTTGAAGGGTTGATCTCTAGTGATAACTCCATCCGGGCTGCTGCTGAGAGATCGATGGAGAATGATTGGTTCAATGCTGATGGTGTTGCTATGTTATTGCTTTTTTTGTCTGAACAAGCAGTCAGCGGGGACTCGGAGTACAAGAGGTCATTTGCAGCAGTCATATTCAGACGGTATGCCTTGAGAATTCCTCCTGAAAGAAGAAACATGACAGATACCTCAATTGGCATTATTTCTGACGACGTCAGAGCAGAAATCCGTAAATTACTATTCAATGGGTTTTTCAGCGAACAAACAAGAAACGTTAGACACAAATTGGCAGACGCCATTGCTGAAATCGCTAGTGAAAGTATCTCTCCTCCAGGCACATGGGACAATTTGTTGCCAACTTTGATTGAAGCCACCAAATCACCAGATGAAAACTTTAGAGAATCAACCTTCAGAGTTTTTGCAGCCCAGCCAGATTTGATCACTAAACATTTACAAGAGGCTCTTCCAATATTTGATACGGGCTTTGAGGATCCAAATGATTCAGTTCGAATTGCAGTTAGTAATGCATTTGTTGCCGTTTTTCAAAGAAGTCCAAAGAAACAATGGGGCACTTTCTCGCCGCTATTACCAAGCATGATGAATGCCTTACCTAAGTACTTGGAAGATGGCAATGAAGACGCTTTAAGTTCTGAACTTGAATCTCTTATAGACTTGGTGAACATGGCTCCAAAGATGTTCAAGACAATGTTGCCAACAATAATCCAATTTTGCTCAGCCATTACGAAAAACACTGACCTTCAACCTTCAACCAGATCAGCTTCATTGGAGTTGTTGACCACCTTTTGTGAAGTCTCGCCAAATATGTGCAAATCAGAAACTTCATACGCAGAAACAATGGTGGTATTGACATTACAGTTGATGACAGAAATTTGCATCGATGACGATGAAGCACTTGAATGGCAACAAAATTACGGCAAAGACGCTGACGATGAAGAGTTGTATGGTTCAGGAAGAAACTCTTTAGACAGAGCTGCTTTAAACTTGGGGGGAAAAATCTTGGCCGAGCCACTTTTCAATTATTTGACTCAAATGATCAGTTCTACTGAGTGGAGAGAACGTCAAGCTGCCTTGATGGCGTTGTCTTCAGCAGCAGAAGGTTGCGCCGACGTTTTGATCTCAGAAATACCAAAAATTTTAGACTTGATCTTGCCACTTTTGAATGATCCTCATCCAAGAGTTCAATTTGCTTGTTGCAACGCCTTGGGTCAAATATCAACAGATTTTGCAGACACTATTCAAAGAACCGCATCAAACAGAATTCTTCCTGCTTTGATTTCCAAGTTGAATGTTGACTCAGTACCAAGGGTACAAACGCACGCCGCCGCCGCAGTTGTTAATTTTTCAGAAAACGCATCAAAGGACATTCTTGAACCATATTTGGATGATTTACTCACAAACTTGTTGACTTTGCTTCAAGGCCCATACAAATATGTTCAAGAGCAAGTGTTGACCACTATTGCAATTGTTGCAGATGCCGCAGAGACCAAGTTCATCAAGTATTACGATACTTTGATGCCGTTGTTGTTCAACGTTCTCAAGTCGGATTTGGGCAAGGAAAACCGGATTTTGAAAGCCAAGAGTATTGAATGCTCTTCATTGATAGCTGCTGCGGTTGGCAAAGAGAAATTTGCCGAGCACAAAGATGAACTCATCAGCATTTTTGCAAACATCCAAAAAGAGATTGAAGATGACGATGACCCCGTGAAGTACTACTTGGACCAAGGATGGAATACCATATGTAGCGTGATTGGTACTGATTTCCTTCCTTACTTACCAATGGTTCTTGCTCCTTTGATCGAACAAGCCAAGGCTGAGCAAATTATCAAGTTGGTTGACGAAGGTGACGACGTTGATCAGGATGATGAGTGGGAAGTTTACCCCTTGGCAGGCAAACGCGTTGCGTTACACACTGCAGTTTTGGATGATAAAGTCGATGCCATTGAGATTTTGAAATCATATGCAGAGATCCTTGGGGCTTCTTTTGAGCCGTATGTTGCCCCAATAGTTGAGATTTTGTTGCCTGCACTTTCTTTTTATTTCCATGATGGGGTGAGGGAAAGCGTTGCTGAGGCGTTGCCGGTTATTTTGAAAGTAAGTAAAGCAGCCAACGTGGCTAAGCCAGAAGTCACTTTTGCATTGTGGGGTGAGATTGTCAACAGAATGATCTCTGCAATCTCGGAAGAACCATTGACCAATTTGTTGGTGATACACTATAGCGCATTCTCCAGCTGTGTGCTAATTATGGGGCCAGATTGTTTGAACGAACAACAGTTGGAGGATTTCGTGAAGTGCACAAATGGGATTTTGCAAGATGCCTACACAAGAATGAAAGAACGCGATGCTGCCGAAAATGAAGAACAGTACGATGAAGGTTTGGTTGAGGAAAACAACGAGTATACAGATGAAGAGTTATTGGATGAGATCAACAAAGCATGTTCAGCAGTTTTCCAAGCGTCGAAAGCCAAGATGTTTAATGCGTTTGAGAACTTGTTGCCAACATTGACAATTCTTTTGCTGGACGATAACAAAGCTTTGAAGTTGTGCGGGTTGTGCATGGTTTGCGAGTTGATTGAAAACACTGGGCCTGCAAGCGTTATTTACAAGGACGTTTTCATCAATCCTGTGGGCGAGTCCTTGTCCAGTCCACATTCGCTGATTAGAGAAATCGCCGCAATAATCGTTGGAGTTGCTGCATCCAATGGGTCCGATGAATACGCCGAATTTGCATTGGCTGCTTTGGAGCCGTTGTCCAAGATGGTGACGGTTCCAGATGCAAGACAGGACGAAAACATTATTGCCACCGAAAACGCCATCTCTGCCATTGCCAAGATCATTCATACTTTTGGTTCGCGCATCCCCAACTTGGACGCCATGATCGACAACTGGATACAGACATTGCCTATTGTTGTTGATAGCCGCTGCGCTGCCTACGCATACGTGTTCTTGGCCTCACTTATAGAAAATAACCATCCTCTGATTCAGAAAAACGTGATAAAAGTCATTGAATCTGTGATTCTGGCTTTGGTCAACGGCTCATTGATCGGGAAACCCGTGGAGAAAGTGGTTGTGGAAACCAAGAAATTGTTGGGAAATGTCTCGGAAAATGAACTCATGAGCATCATGCAGAAATACGGTGAAGATGAGCAGGAACTTATCAGACGATGGTTCAGTTGAGGTTCCAACAGTTACTTGATTTGTCTGGATTCTTTATTCCAATCCTTTCTTTCTAATTTGATATCATTACTTCTATCGTTTTTTTTTCCTTCATTCATTAATTACACAATATCTTCACATTGTACTATTCCTCATCACTTTCCTTTCGCATTGCATTTTACGAGAAAAGTCATCATAAGTTTTATTGTGTAAGAAAAATAAAGTAAAAATTTGGAAAAAAAAATTTTGTGATGAGATTTCAAGACATACAGAACAAAACATTGTTGAGAGGAGATAACGAACGACAATATGGGCCTCGCTGCAGAGAAAACTAAACAAAGGTTTGGGCTCGATCCAAGAAACACAAACTGGACAAACGACACTGAGCGGTTCGGTGCAAAACATCTTCTGAAGTACGGCTGGGCACCAGGAAAAGGCCTAGGGCTAGTGTCACACGCTGCCACAACTCATGTGAAGATAACGGTCAAGGACGATCGGAAAGGGTTGGGGTCGAAGTTGGCGAAGAAGCACAAGGACCAGGACGCATTCGACGACATTGTGGGCTTGGACGTGTTCCAGAAAATCCTTGGGAGACTCAATGGCAAAGAAGAGGAGATCTCCAATGAGGTTGAAAGACAACGAAAGGAAAAGATCATCAATGGCAAGTGGGGCATATCATTCATAAAAGCCGAGACCATGAACAGTACGTGGGACAAGGAAAAGAAAGAATTCACAGGGGAGTTCAGCAAACGACCAAGCGAGATAGTTCAGAGTGACAAATCGAAAAAAAGAAAGAGAGATGAGAATGAGAATGATTGTGCTAAATCAAGTCACAAGGAAAAGAAATCAAAAAAGTCAAAGCAGAGGAAGTCTCATGAAGAGACACTATCCAGTGTAAAGTCCAGTAAGGAGAAGGATAAAGATAAGAGCAAGAGACATAAGAAGAGCAAAGGGGAGAAGACAGATAAGGAACTGAAGGACAAGAAGGACAAGAAGGACAAAAAGGACAAGAAGAACAAGAAGGACAAGAAGGCTAACCACAAGAAGGAGAAAGAGGAAAAGAAGAAGAAGAATAAGAAAAGTGCCAAAGAAGTTTCTGAGGAAAAGCCGGTCCTAGCTTCGAGGTTTGCAGCCAGATCCAGATACATCAGACAAAAAAGAGCTGCAACTATGGACGCTCAGGCTTTAAAGGAGATCTTCATGGTTCCATCATAAGTTTCATATTACAATCATTGAAAGAAATAAAACTAATTTTATTAAAAGCACGAAATAACTATATTGAATTGGAAAACTCCCTTCGGAAGTTAAGCAGAATTGAAAAAAATATTGAGGGGGAGGGGGGGGGGGAGCTGAAATTTTAGAATTGAAGTTTGGCAAACACTATTTACCCGAAGTCTCGGTGACATTGGTGTTAACCAAGGGACCTTTCTTGTATTCAAGAGTACTAGACTCTGTGTCAGAATCGTAATCTTCGACCACCATCTTGTTGCCACTTGCATCTTTGACAATGTATTCGGAAACGTTATCCGTGTCATCTGGCTCCCCATCACCCAAAGTGGACATATCAAAGCCAGTTGACTCCAAATACAACAAAAAGGCTTCATCCTCTTTATCCATAGCAGCAGGACTGACATCTGGCAAGAAAAGCAAACCGGCAACGGCAGCAATGATGGCGAGGCCAGAAGCAATGAAGTATGGTGCTTGCATACCACTGTTCGATTTTTCACCACCGAAATTCTTGATGATGATTGGGAAAATAAAAGTCCCTACAAACCCACCAACTTTACCCAAAGCAGCAGCCACAGCATAGTAAGTGCCTCTTGCTGGAGCACAACTTGTCTTGGAGGCCAAACAGCCAATGTTGTCACCTGGACCAAATTCACCGGCTGTCATGAAAATACCATACAAAATGATAAATGGGGCAATTTGTGTCTTGATGATTGGAAAAAGCCCACCAAGAAGAATACCAAAAGTGGCCTGGACGACCAAGCCAATCACCAATGTTATTCTTGGACCCAAGTAGTCAGAAGACACGGCACCTGCAAAAGCACCTGGGATATAAAACAAGTTTAACACAATGTTCCAGCCAAAGGTTTTCTTCAAGCTCCCATCTGGGATCACCAATTTGATAATATGAGAAGAATATAACCCAAAGGCATAAGCACTGAAATCGTAAACAAACCAAATCAAAGCAATGATGGCCAATCTGAACCAATAAAACTTGAAAATCGTAAAGTATGGAATGGCCACTTTTTTGAAACTTGTCTTTTTGAATTTTTCATCTTCTTTGAATTTGCTTCTCAAAACAAAGAGAAACATTGGGAATAAAGCACCCAATCCCAAGGTCAATCTCCACACCAAATCCAATCTTTTTTGTTTGAGTATGCACAATAAAACAAATGGAATTACTGCACTCACCACAAAGCCAACATCGATACTGAAGTTTGTGAACCAGCAAAAGTATCTGTTTCTCTTTTTGGCCGGTAACAAAGCAGAAGCTTCAGCACATGCCACACTGCCTGTTGGATACTCACTGCCAATACCGACACCAAGGAAAAATCTCCAAACTGTCAAAATTGTTAACATGCCTTCAACGTTGTCTTTGCCTGCGTATGAAGCTGAACAAAGAATGGAAAAGATAATCAACAAGATACTGGAGATCAACATCCCCGATTTACGACTAAACTTATCGGAGATGTAGCCAAAGGATAACTGGCCAACAATGGTCCCAACAAAAGCAATGGAAGACACATATGACAATGCTGAGGAGTTTGCAGTTTGAGTTGGATACAATGTAGAAATACATGTTGTTGCCGTTGAAATGGAGTTATTGATGTACCCATCTGAAAACAAACCCGAACCCGCGGTTAAGATCTTCACAACGACTTCTTTTTTATTAACTGGTTCTCTGTTCTCACTGTCTTCTTCATCCTGAGGATCGTTCTTGTTCCCAATGGCGATTTCTCTTTTAGCCCTAATGATCCAGCCATAGGCCAAATCAGAGAAGGACGATGGCAAATCCCTTGTAAGATAACCCATATTAATTGTCTGTGAGGGCCTTTTGTTTATCTTCTGTGGTAAAAGGAGTGAATGAAAATTGAAACGAATGACTGATTACTATGATGAAGAACAAAAATGGAATCAGGAAAGGAGAAAAGAAACCAAAAAATCATGAGAGGAAAGCAAAAAAGAGATATCCTGCTTATATATGAACGTCTTTCCCACGTTTTGTAAATGGCATTTTTCTATGACAAGACTGAGCATCTTCCTTACTTAAGCTGCGTTTATTTAACGTTAAAAACACCGTGATTGATATCCAATTTTATTTTTATTCCTTGATTTGTGCCGCGCATACGCATTCTGAAAAACTATGGAATGCCGCACGATTCACTACTTTTACCTACAATTATACAGGATTTGACAATCCAGGACAGAATATCCCTGCTGCAACAGTGGATAGCATTGTGAATTCTCTCCATTCATGTGAGGTAGTACTGACATATGAAAGGTTTTGTGTATCCCATCAGCATTATTTGTTGGGAAATACCTAAAGATTAGAATGGAAGAAAAAAAACCAGGCCAAGCCAAACTAAAAGCCAAAACAACAACGATAAAAGTGAAAAAACGCCAATCAGCACTACTGACAAAATTCCCTACACAGTACCTCAAGTGGAGAGATATAATGGAAAAAACTGGTACATTGAAAGAGTCATTTGCCAAGCTTGCCATGACCCTCACCAAAAAAAAATCTTACTTCCTTATTTGTGCAAACATGATATTCTCCAGTGCAGAAGTGCTAATCGCGCTGCGATGACCTTTGAAAATTACAACAGCCCAAAAGGACAAAAAAAATTTCAGGCTTATTCATTACTAAGAATGGCGTTTGCTTCGTTTACTGACATCTGATCGAACACAAACCTCAATATAGAAATGTCCAAAGCTGGAGTAGTAGTATTGGGTCCTGCCGGAGCAGGTAAGGTATGTTCAGGCTAAGTTTGGTCTTCATCAATCGATGATTTTACCCGATGCGTTACTAACTTTCAGAAAATTCAGACCACATTTTGCAACTCTCTTGTCACATACATGCAACAAATAGGAAGAACATGCCATCTTGTGAATCTTGATCCAGCAGCAGAAGCAACCAAATATGAGTTTACCGTTGACATCCGAGACTTGGTGTCTTTGGATGATGTGATGGAAGATTTGAGCTTGGGGCCTAACGGCGGGTTAGTATACTGTTTTGAGTTTCTTTTGAAGAATCTAGATTGGTTGGACGAGGAAATTGGGGACTTTAACGATGATTTCTTGATTTTCGACTGCCCAGGCCAGATCGAATTGTATACACATATTCCAATATTCCCAACAATAATTAAACACTTGACAAACAATCTCAATTTCCAACTATGCTGCACCTACTTGATGGAATCAACTTTTGCCATCGACAAGTCAAAGTTTTTCTCAGGAACATTGAGTGCCATGTCAACAATGTTACTTCTTGAGCTTCCTCATATCAATGTTTTGTCCAAGATAGATTTAATAAAAGACCAAATGTCGAGAAAAAAACTCAAGCAGTTTCTTAATCCCGATCCGTTGGTATTGGAAGGAAGTTCTGAAGATCATGTTTTTGAAAGTGAAAAGTTTAGCAGATTAAACAAACTCATTGCTAATTTGATTGATGACTTTGGCATGGTTCAATATTTACCTCTCGATATCAAAGATGAAGGATCGCTTTCCACAATTTTGTCCTACATTGACGACATAACGCAGTGGTCGGAGAATCAGGAGCCAAAAGAGCCAATCGATCAAGACTTGGAAGAGGAAGATGAAGATAACGATATGGAGTGATTAGGTATTGTTGATTATGCAAATTTCAAAAGTGTGGGTTTTTCCCCTTCTTTCTGTTTGATGGGCTAATTAGGAAACTGATACTTTCATACATAACATGAGATGGTTGCAATTTTGCTTTCAAATGGAATTTCCTCTATTGTTGTTAATGCGCTCATTTGCGATCTCCTGCTTGCTGATATATATTGTTAACGATAACGTTTTGTACTTTAATTTATGCCGGGGATGTCATTGTAAAACTTTACGATAGATAGATAGTGGCAAACTGTGTAAGGGTTTCGGGGTGAATACCTTATATTCTCCTTTGGACAACCGAGAAATGTCCGCAAAATATTTCCACTTTCATCAAAGCCATTTTACAAAAGTTGCTGTGGCAGATGGGTAACAACGGTTATGCAAAAAATTGAAAAAGACCAAACTATCGGGGCCGCGTGTCCCTCTCACTCACGCAAAGCAGAGCTACGAGGTGGTTTACCAATATGGTAATAATCTGTGTAGACGCAGGGCAAAAATAACCAAAATCATGTGCTACAGGGCGCAAATCCCCAAAACGAAAAAAAAATTAAAAAAGGCTAGGCCTTTACTTTTTTACTAGAACTGATGTTATTCCGTCGATCCTTTTCGCTCATCATCATTACCATCATTACCATCATCAATGCTTGATGTTTCCCCTGATTTTTAGCATTTTCAGGTTAAGGTTCGAAATGACGAAAAGTGGAGAAATGGAACAAGCATTTAGGCAAGTTTAAAAGGTTAACTTCATGATAGCAGAAGCTAAAAAGAAAAGAAAAGGGCAAAACCATATATTATATTTCCATCGATGTACACAAACAAATCGTCAGTACGACAAGTGGTGATGATGTATTGTCTGGACGGAGATAAAATAAAACCGTGTGTTGAGGCTTTAACTAGCTTGTTGTTGTATATGACGTTTTTACTTACTTCATTTCGAGACTGAGCTACTAGTATTGAGAAAACCCCGAACCTCGATGAGAAACCACTTTGTTTTGTGACTGTTGGAAGGACGAAAACCTTTAATATATTGTCAAAGTGATCTCTGAGGAGACTATAGGCATCGTTTGGTGGAGACATTTGATGGCCGGATTATCTTTTTACCAATTAAAGATACATTGTGAACCCTTATTGTGTATTTGATCCACGTGGTTAGGATTGTTTATAATCACCCGTCCATTGGGGAGTGATCTTGTTGGGGTCTCTCTTCACTCACAGAAAACCGAGTGGATGAACAATTGCTGTGATCATGGCAAGGCGAAAGCATTTTTGTTCTCTATTGTTAACTTGCAGAGAAATTCACAAAAGTGTGTGTGATCATTTATATGAACATTTCTTTTTCATCCCATGATTCGAAAAAGAACATGTTTGCAAAAGCTTCTAGAAGGTGGAGTCGGTGGTCTTTCCTTGTTGTGTGGTACTAGTCGAAATAGGGACTTTTTTTTATTATACTCTTTTCTCCTACGATCACTGATTGATAGATGGAATTCTTCTATTATATGAGCACAATTGCTGTGTATATTTCAATTTACAGCAGGTTAAGTTATCTTCACCATATCTCCGTTCGTGTTGAGGTAAAAGCAAAAGAAGAGAAAAACAATTATAGCCCTTTGAGGAGCTGAGCTCCAGCTTGGCTTACCCCTATTTATGAGGTAACGAAAGAGCATACTTTTCCTTTTGCTTGTTCTTTTCAAATAACTTCAACTGTTCGAATCATATTTCCGTAATCTTTGTGGCAGCATTTTTAGTCTGGTTTCAATTTAGCTCTACTCTTCAATTCCAGATTTTCCCAAGGAAAAGAGGGCTCCTCTTACTTTGTACACACCTTTTGTTTTTGCTTCAATAATCAACAATATTTCCAGTTTATATTCAATGTTTTTCTGGTGGTCGTATTGGAGTAAAGAGCCAAACTGTCATTTCGAAGTCTACGTCAATATCAGTATTTGAAACTGTAATCAAAGAGCTCTCTAAGCAGTGTGTTTGGCGGGTTTGATTTGAATATGTTACAATCCAGCTCTGATTCCTAGTTTTTGACCTAAAATAATAGCCTCACAGGTGCAAAGCCCTCCATCGCCCTAGTAAGAAGTTAGTTTCCAGAATAAATATTCGTGTTCGATTTCCTAAGCAGCAAGCTTCTCTTCTGCAACATCGCCGTAAGACTGCGTCGCGAGATTGTACATGCATACGCACATATCTATGGAGAAAAACAAAAAAACCAGAAAAAAAACCAACAAACAACATTAATAATGAATGGGGTTCTAACCACTTGTAGAAGTTGTCACTACCTCACACTCCAAAATAGCTGTTTCTTGCTTCCGATACCCACATTCATCAATACGAAGCTTGAATAGTCCAAGATGCTTCTTATGTCACCTCAACTTTACTTTTTCCCAAGCTATTGATATATATATATATATATATATTGAACGACAAAAATAAAAGTTGAAAATGTCCATATAACGCTGTTTGCATATAAGGCCCAAAAACTTGTTTATTAACCAGGTCATTTTCCATAATTCACTGCTTTCACAGAAGCACTCATCCAGTAATATAAATTTCTGGTAGACTTACCTATTAACGTAATTTCTATTCATACGTCGTTTGCAACAATAATTCTTTCTCCTTAAACACATCACCACCCTTTGGTTCTGTTATTTATTTCATGACCCAAATGTTGAGAGCTATGAGCAGAGATTTCAATCCTACAAAGCCAAATACCTCACTAGAACAAAGCTTTGATGAATCTCAAGAAAACCTTACCAACAGTACCATCAATAATTATTTTACAATGTACCAACATCAAGCAGTTCCTTTCGTTCAACAGAACTCTGCATACGTTGGCGACCAACAACAACAACAACAACAACAGATTTCACAAAACTTTATGCCTTTCATGTATCACCAAATCAACAGTGTTATCACAGGCATCCCTCTTGATGTTGCTCCTGGCTACAGATCTAACAGTTCTGGAGAAGAATCTTCAAAGGTTCCTTACATGACAGAAGTCAGAGCATATTCGTCGCCTATTGAGCAGATGATTTCAACACCTCATGAAGCTTCTTTGAACCAGGCACATTCACATTTTGATTCCAACTCTGTTGTTGGTGTTGGTGTTGGTGTTGGCTCTCCTCAAATGTCTAAGGTAGGGTATGGTGGCCTTGACTATAATTTCAATGAGTCAAACCTCATGTTCAATGAAGACGGTAGTAGCCCAAACTTTGGGGCAATAACTGTTCCTTCTTCAAACATAGCTTCAACATCACCGAGTTCTGTCTCTTCTTCTTTATCGAGCAAATCACCTTACAAGGTGACGAACAAGACAAAGACAAGCAACAAACTGGGAAAGACAAAAAGATCTAGAATGGGCTGCTTGACATGCCGAGGCAGAAAGAAGAGGTGTTGTGAAAGAAGACCAATGTGTGTCGAGTGCGAGAGATTGGGCTTGAAATGCAACTGGCCAACTCCTGGTATGGAGTACAGAAACAGATCAAAGAACAATGAACTTGTTGAAGATCCAAATATTGTTGACACACCATTTGGAAAAATGAAGGTTTTGAGAGGAGTTGTCTCTCGAAAAACATGAGCAATCTCAACAACAAGTTGTCATATGAGACATAATCTTTTCTCTTATCTTTTCTCAATGCACATAATTCCTTTACATAGTTGTATAGTCGTATAGTCATTCATTTTCCTTTCATCAAGTGTATCAATAAATGTTTACTTTCCAAAACGCCTCAAAGTAGTAATTTGATCATGAGCGTGTCAATTCGAGAGAGATTTTGGTTGTTTCACATCAATCAAGCAATCAGAGTAATCAGAGTAATCAGATGAAGCTTCTCTTTCTTTCAAGGATCTCAACAGCAGCAGCATACTCCAAATTGTGCTTATATTCTAAAGTGGCAGAGTTTCGTGCCTAAATCGTAGTTTTGATATACACAACTGACATCCTTCAAGTAAGTATACCTAACTCTGTTGTTCTTCTAAAGCTTGATATACTAAATGTTCACGCTTTTCAAAGTTAACAAGGTTTGGAGAAAAGATTTCCCACCATACATTCCAAAACTAGCGTCTTGTGTTCTTCACCTCGACTTCGAAAGACATGCAACATTACCAACAGCGGAAACGCGAACCTATATATATATATATATATATATATACATACATATGCTTTTAAAGTGCTTCTTTTTTGTCTGGAAAGTGGTATAATCATACCTGAAAGGCACTATTTTCCTGCATTTTGATTAGTCGAATTTTTCTCTTCATTTTGGCCCGTAACTGGGCTCGTAATCGCATTCAGTCCCTCGTAAAAAAATTTATCTTCGCCTCCGTGCTCATAATATGAAGTCCTGCCTGATAATGTGAAGAATGAAATGGGAGATGAAGCTCTGATTGCGGAGAACAGTGAGAGTTGAACTGAGAGCTTTCCAATTGAAGCATCCAGATGATAAACAATTTTTTTCATTTAGGGATTGAACTTGAATTGCGCTACTTCGAATGCTGTTTGTGCCATTACTTCAAAAAAAAGAGGTCAATCCTAGCTTGAAGGCCCTATTACCGAATATGGAGTGAGGTTTTCCAGGTCCTTTGATGTATTTAAAACTTTGGGAGAGAGCAACATTACAATCGCTAGGAAAAGGTGACGAAGCAGTTGCAAGAGTAATGGCTTTCCGAATCACTCTTTCTGAGAAGACGTCCCGGCCATCATATATTGTTTTCAAATGTTCATGTACAAAAGATATTGAGACGTCATGGCGGAAGAATTGCGGATACTTTTTTCAGATCAATCATGACTTCGTGACGGATTGGGTTCCAAGGAACCGCGTTAAAAAAACCAATGGCATACATATGCACCCCACAATTTTTTTTTCTTCACTTTTTCTATTCTTCTCTTTATTGTTTATGATTTAGTCGAAGTTAAAGGAGAAATAGGTACCGAGTGGCTTTTGTGTTCTCTCCTGAAATACTACTGCCAAGCCTTTTTCAAGAAGCAAATAAGAGAGAGAAAGAATGAAAAAAATGTATATGGAAGCAGAATGATCCCTGCGGAATGCCAAATACAGACAATGAGGGTATTTGTGTACTCGATCAATGGCCCACCATCCTAACAAACAATATTGAAAAACAGAAGTTTAGCTTTGCAAAATCATTCTTCTTCTTTGAGATTTTCCTCTTTTAGGTGAAGGCAACACAACGATGAAGAAGACAATTTTTTCTCCAATTACAGGGTCCAGCAGCATCATCCATGACTGTTTCAAGCAAAGTGAAGTGCTATGGGAGTATCGTTAATACGACCCCTCTATTTGCAAACTGGATACATAAAAAGGTGGCCAATTCCTCTCTTGAAAGAGCCAGTGATATGATTGAGTTTTGATAAAGAAACACAACTCTTAACGTACAATCATGATCAGCTTGTTGCCATTGCTAGCCCTTTATTTTTCAATCACGTATGCAAGATTCACAGGCGTTGAAAAGCCGTATGATGCACGCCATTTGCCTCTATACTACAAGGAGGTTTGTCAAGTTCCTGCCTTTGGTCCACAGCACGATCTGACCCCAGATATCATCTCACAGGCCCGGAAGTGTAACGGTGGTGGTGCATTGCTTCTCAGACCAGGCAAGAACTATGTTTTGAGATCGAAGCTTGATCTCACGGGATATCAAAACCTCGATATCTATATTGCTGGCAATCTCACTCTTTATAATGATCCTGATCACTGGCAACCAAGGGGTAACTTGTTCTACATTGAATTCCAGAATAGTTCCACTGCAATTCGTGTTGGTGGGGAGAATGTGAATGTGTTTGGACTTCCCGGCCATTTCATTGATGGTCAAGGACAGAAATGGTGGGATAAGTTCAACAACAAGAAAAACTACGAATTTTTCCGCCCTATTCTCTTGACATTTGATGGGTTGACCAATAGTAGAATTGACGGATTGAACATTTTGAATTCTCCATTTTGGAATAACCTCATTGCCAATAGTACAAACGTTGCATACACTAATACCCATATTGATGCCTTCACTATCAACGGAAATGGGTACCATAATACAGATGGTTGGGACTCGTACAGATCTGACAACATTCTTATTGAAAATGCAACTGTGAATAACGGAGATGATTGCTTTTCCTTCAAGGCAAACAGTACTAATGTCAGATTGAATAATTTGAGCTGTAATGGCTCGCATGGAATTTCAGTTGGTTCGCTTGGCCAGTACTATGGAGTCGCAGACATTGTTGAGAATGTCATTGTTAATAACGTTACAATGAAACACGCTAGCTACGGAGCACGCATCAAGACCTGGGCTGGTAGACCAAACACTTCTGTTGAGCTTGATGCTGGTGGTGGAACAGGGTATGTGAAAAATATCTATTTCAGCAACTTTCAAGTTGAAGATACCGACCAAGCAATTTTCGTTTCTCAATGTTATGGATCTAAAGATCTATCTGTTTGCTACGCTAACCCTTCCTCTTTGAGCATGGACAGCATTTTTATGCACCATTTCAACGGTACCACAAGCGGTGAAGAGCCAGAAATTGGAACCTTGGTTTGCTCAAGTTCCTCTGTGTGTAGCAATTTCTATGTCAAGGACATACACGTTACAAATCCGAGAAACGTTACCAGTGAGGAATTCCTTTGCAAAAATGTTGGAGATTCTCTTCTCAAAGTGAATTGTACCGAATCTCTTCAACAAAGTGGTAAGGATAATGATTACAATCAGCTTTGAAGTTGGTTTGTATCTAATGTTATTTAGACTTTGTTATCTAAATTTTTTTTTCTTCATTATATTGTAAAATAAGAGATTTTCTTTACCTGCAACGTCAGTTACCCAGTATAAAAATCTAATCATCTTAAGTATGGAATACTGGTCCGGTAGTAGAATTGGCAATTTGTTAAAATGAGAGGTTTACATTTTACAAGAAGCAGAAATTCCAAAAATCAATCTAACACAATATACCTAATGCAAATCTATTAGGGCAAGGGCAAGGGCAAGGGCAAGGGCAAGGGCAAGGGCAAGGGCAAGGGCAAGGGCAAGGGCAAGGGCAAGGGCAAGGGCAAGGGCAAGGGC